>CM065053.1:141446141-142046141 GCA_032883995.1 Coronaproctus castanopsis
TCACAACGTAATTGAGAAGTGAACTGTAGTGCGGTACAAATTAATAGAAAAATAAATATTCGATTTTGTATAAAGTTGTGCATCCCTTCGAACTGGATTGATAGAAATAAACGTCGATGGATAATTATGAATTTTTAATTCGATTCGAGTTGATCCCAAGTTTTATTATCTATCATTAATAACGATGTTTAAACGACGCATCTAAATTATATCATATAACTGCGGTAAGTAGATCATATGTTTAATATATGTATATAATGATAAACTAAAACTGCTTCCTATGCTTCTTAGGTATTTCTTTACGAACCCCTTTATTCTCATATATACATATATATATATATATATATATATATATATATATATATATATATATATATATATATATATATATATATTAAAAAATCGTACGTTTTCTTCTTTTCTACTCTTACGTTAATGTAATGGTAGAAAATTCGAAATATTTAATAACAGAAATGTGTCGAGTCCTGATTAGCATGGTTCCCGGGTTGATTATAGCATGCAATTTATAATTCGTATAAGTATGTATATATGTATTCACAACGAATAATTCGTTTTAATTTACATCCGCTTATTTGTTTGTTTACATATTTATGTATATTTTTTTGTATATATATATATCTTAATAATTTCACTCTAACCGTCTGATGATCGTCGCACAACTTTCTGTTTTGCTTATTAAGAGATCGTCCCGTAATTACATTAGTCCTGAAGTGTAATGTCAAAATTTAAAAATGTCGATGTATTTATTATTAATATATTTTATTATATTAATTTCGAGGGGTTTAATTAAGTATAATAAAAACAAACCTATAATTTTATCGGCATTTTACAGTTCACAGTTTAACTAATGCTAGAAAAACCGAACGTTGCTACGCTGAAATAGCGATTACCGGAATAATAATGATGATAATCGTAATAATTCGACGACGAACTGGTAACCGAGACGTGTTAAAAAAACCCAACGTATTTTTGAGTTTATTTCTGAGAAGACGAAATTTATATATAGGGTTTTCCAATAATGATGGATCGGGCCGATTTTAAAATGGGAGAAAAATAGCCGTGCACGAAGTATTAACGATTTTTTTTTTTTATTCGAAAGGCCCATGTATGCCACGACGTAGGGAATATAATATAGTTCGAACGTGCATCGCGGCATTTTACAGTCGTATGGACGTAGTTCAATTTTCGATGACTTGGCCGCATACACCTGGCTGAATTTGAGCGATAGCGTCGGTAATGTTGACCTTAAGGATACTGGTTGTGACTTTTATTGGAGTAGACTTGCGACTATCCCATAAGAAAAAGTTATATCGGGGACGTCAAATCGCACGATCTTGATTGTCAATTTACGTCATCTGTACGAAAGATAACCCTACCCACAAATCAGTTCATGCATATCCATCGTCCTGTCTACTGCGTGATATGTATCAAGCTTGACACAATGATGTGACATTTGTAGCAAAATACATTAGACACGCGTTCACGAAAACAAAATATATATATATATATATATGTATATAACAGAAAATCATTTCTTAATGTAAATAATAAATTAATTCTGTATAAAACACTTATACGTCCCATAATGACGTACTGTTGTCCAGCTTGGAGTTTTATTTCAAATACAAATTTTAATAAGTTACAAGTATAGGTGTCTCAGATGTGTGCTAAATGTCCCTAGATACCATAAAATCGTTGACATGCATACTGAAACATGCCTTATATTAAGGACCATATCTTAAATTTAAGGCGTAAGTTCTGCGATGACTGCTTAGTCCACGATAATAGTTTAATTTCTACCATAGGTAATTACGATTAACTCCAATTTATGTATAGCAAATAATAAACATAGGAGACTCAAACATAACCTGTTGTAACGTTTTGCGGCGCCTATTTTAGAAATTAATATTCCTTCTTTATTTATTTTTTAATGTCTAACGTGTTTTTTCTTTTGTTTTATTATTACTATCTTAATTTTTTGTTTTTTGCTGTACAGTTTTTTTTTTCAATTGTTTTTTGCTGTCATTATAAGTATAAGTATAATTACTTCTTTTATTTATTACGGGTCTTTGTATTATTTCTGATGTACGGCGAGCCATCCTGGGCGTTACGTAATTATTATTTATAATTTTTGGTTTGTGTATACTCACTGTAAATTATGCTGAAATATACGTTGTTATATATATATATATATATATATATATATATATATATATATATATATATATATATATATATATATATATATGGATGGTCGCCACAGTTTGCCAACGTCGGCCCACCCTATTGCGGGACTCTATATTTCACAATGACTTGTTCGTCTTCTAGATATTTTGATAATGGAGTGTAAACCGATTTTTATTCGGCGTACTAGAACTATTAGAGCGATCGATGAATATTTTTTATTTCATTTTGTCTTTGAATGTGCTCAAAAACAGTCAGTCGGCTTCTTCCGTGTAAGAATATGATTATTTTTTTTAGACTATAAAATAAAACTCTGGACGCTAAACCAATTCTACACGTCGATGTAATATTTGTGTGATATAGTTGTACATTTAGTATTCATTGAAGACAAATAATGTTGTCGATGATGCGTTAACCTTGCCTTACTTTTGGTATTAGACGTCTTATTAGTAACAGTTAGCATTTAATATTCTTGTAATTGACCCAGGTGTTACACGAAATTACTGAAATATCGCAGGATAATATTATCTTGTATTTTCTTCCGGCAATAATAAATCTTTTTTTTTTTCGAAATTGATTTACTTTTATAATTATTCATTATTTATTACGTGTTGTTTGTTAAGGGTGTCACACTAGTTTATTATTGTTATTGTAATTATTATTAATTATTAATAATAATAATCGTTGTTTTTTATTATATGTTAAATTATTAATGTTAAATTATTATTTTTAATAATAATCATCATTTTTTTTATTATATATTAAATTATTGTTTATTATTTATCACCATGATGATGATTATTATTATGCTCAATATTAGCATTATTACGATTACCCTTTAACCGAACATATATAATGTATTTGTAGGTTACCTGGTACTTATTCGCGCATCTATCCATATAGTCGGCGTTTTTATACTCTACAATAGTTTATTATCAGTTCACTATACTTATTTGTCATTTATTTAAATATCCAATCAAATTTGATTTGTTATTATACAATTTCGATTTATTTTCATATTTCGTTAAAAGGTATATATACATACAGATCGACTGTTGAGCATAAATTGTGCGAGAGCGCCGATTAACAAGTTAAAATTACAAAAATGTTACAAACGTAGTATTGGAAACGAAATTTATAAACCGAGTTTTAAAATGCTGCTTAACAAATTATTTCATCGTATTTTGTACAAATTAAATTAAAATCTATACAATGTGGGTGTAAATAAACTTAACAAAAAGAAAAAAACACATTAAAACAAATGTAGCTAATTATAGATAAATATACGTACAAAAATGAAAAATATTCTAATGTACCCATATTTTCTGAAAAAAAAAAAAAACACCCGAAAACAACGAATTTAATAAAATTATTATAAACTAAGCAAATAGTATTATAAGTAGAAAATAATTATTTTGTATTTTACTGCATCTAATAAATTGTAGTCGAGCGTACTCAAATAAAATATATATAAAATAAAATAAATAATATGAAATTAAAATTACAGACTTTTACAAACGAATTTATAAAAAAAAAAAGTCAAAATGTTCCCGCTCGAATGAATAAACATAATCAAATAATAAAAAAAAAAAATCTAATTATAGACAAATATACACCACCAAAAATTAACATTCGTGTATGCAAAATGTTAATGTTATTGTGAAGTTGTTGTTAAAATTATAAAACCTTCACAAATGCGGTACTATAAACGAAACTTACAAATAAAAATCGTAAAATTCTCCGTAACAAATTATTTTCGTTTGTTTTCTGTACAAATTAAATTAAAATCTATCGAGTTTAATCAAAAAATACAAATACGAAATTACCGAAATTAGATTTAAACACGCGTACCAAAAATGAATTACGTACAAAATATTCTTGCTATTAATTGAATTGAAATTTTTATTATTAATTACGACGATGGCGGTTATTATTATTACACAATATTATCATTATTATTATTATTATTATTATTACTTTTCAGTATTATTATTATGAATTAAATTACTCATATTAGGATCGTTTTTTAGAAGCTGGGAAAAGTATAATTATTTTTATTTAGGTTATACGCGTCGAAAGTATTTATATTTAAATTTCTGGTCGTCATTTGAGTATGGTTTTTATTTTTCATGAAGGTGGTACACACGGAGGATGATCGTGAAGATTAACCAGTGAAGAATGTTTTGCTGATCTGGTTCATTGAGGAAAAAACCATTGGGAAAACTACAAATGGGGAACTGCGCGTTTTAAAAATAATTATTATTCTTATTACCAGTTTTGGCACATACGCACGTTTCTGCTGCCCGTATGTTTAACATTATGGCGATAGTGACTTTATATAACATTAAAATATTCGTCGGCGTGCCTGATGTGTATGTGTGTGTATTTCGTCATATTTTGTCGTATTCGGATTATTATTATTTTCTAACGACCTTTTATTACTTATTTATTTAATGAAAAGATAATTTTACCACGTTTTCTTTAATCCCGGTATCATTTAAAAAGTCGAATTAAAAATGCTTTAGAGGATATTATTATTCGATGTTAGTTATTGTTTGTTTTGTTATTATTAAATTAAATTTTTAATTTTATTTCGCTCGTGTACGTAGTTAATATATATATATATGTATGCGTATATGTGTGTGTGTATATATAAAAAAAAAAGTGTAGTTTTTAGGTTGAAATCTGAAACGCTTTAAAATTGAAATTAGAATAATATATCAGCGCTGATATTTAGTTTAGGAGATTTGTTTTCTGCTTTGTATACTTACGCTTGTTGTTTTTAGTTATGCTGGGGCTTCTTTATTCATTCATATACATGCATATATATATATATGTATGTATATCGCGTATATATGTATATGTATGTAATTTACTATAGTTATAAGCTTATTAAATTGTTTTTGTTTGAAATGTTTTAATTTTTTATTATTTATTAGCGCGAATATTATCCGAAGCACGGAGATAATTTTATCGGCAAATTCGCAAGTTCGAATGCGAAATACGAGCGAAATTCTTTTTCATTATCCTTGTCCGCTTAGCATTGGCGACCAATATATCCGCGGTAATTCTCCGTGTCGCTCCATGTTCGTCTATTCTCTTATATTGGTGATTTCAGTCCGGTTTTTTTTTTTATATATATTTTCCATCAGGGAGGTTTTTACTTTAGCGTCTGTCCGTTTTCTCGAACTGTATTTTATTTTATTTAACGTCCCGCGTAATGTATACGGTCAAGATTTTACGTGAAAGTCTGACTAAGGTTCGCGTAAACATCGCTAGGCGAACGATCGACATCGTATAACATGCACACGGAAGAGGCTTAAATCTGTTCTTAATTTTTTTTCATTTCGTTGAAAGTGTTTCGATATTAATTTTTTTCAAACGTATTTGTTTCAGCGGCCGAACGCGTGTTTTAAAAAAAAAATCTTACCGAGTTGAAGATTAAAACGAGTTCGAAAATTTTTGTCCGAAAAAATCGCGTCCACGTTTCGATTATTTAGAAATGTTCATCGCCCTAAGACTTCATTACCATGATTAGTAACTTCCATTTTCCCGGTTTTTCGCAGCTCTTTGTAATTCAACGTAGTTCTTTAACCCGGCTGTCTTTTAACAGAGTTGTTGTTATAAATGTTTTTCCTCGGATTTTACTTTCATGAATATTTTCTTGTATTCCTTCCTTGCGCGATACGTTGAAGATTTATCATCGTCGTCGTTAGTTCTAAGACTGTGGTCCATTGTGCCATGATAGTAACTTCTATTTTTTCCTGGTTTAACGCCAGCGTAGTCTTTCAACAGGGTTGTACTTATAAATTTGTTTATCGGACTTTGCGGATTCTTTTTCGTCGGATTTGTTTTTTTTCCTCTTCTCGAGAATATGTTATTTTGTTCGCGTAGTTTGAAGATTTTATAAAGCGATGAATATGGACGATTAAAAATGGATAGACGTAAAACAATTAGGTCCCGGTATAATAATTTTTTTACATTTTTTTTTCTGCAAAACTGGAAGATTACTCGAATTTATTACGGATATAACTAGTAAATGCAATCGAATAGAATGTCGATAATGAACGACAGTCGCGCTTTAAACTTAAATTTACTACAAATTTTTTTGTAGAACCGGTAAATTAGGACGTCATTACTTTCCGAACGTTTGATCCCGAAACTTTTTGCCTATACGTTGTTTAATTATCGGCGGAAAATTTTAATGTTACGGTAATATGCGGAACAAATTTATTACAGGTGTAACTACATAATTCGTATTGACGAAGATTTAAATAACTCGAAATTACTCGAGAATAATTTCGAAAAATATGAATTTTAATTTGGAAATGTTGCTCGAAAACAGAAGGGTTGAGTATCGTACGAATTGTGCAACGATTTATTTCGGTGAATGAAATACGTAACTACACGTGATTTTGTTCGCATTTTTCAGCTTTGGCAGAATTGATTTGAGCTACTGATGATCTTTCATTTCGGGGTGAATCGTTTACATCCGGTAAAACATGGTCGACTTATAATTTCGGATAATGGAATATTTTAATAAAGCGTTAAATTTTTTTTCTACGGTCATTATAAATTTTACGCTGAAAGTAACAATTGAGAAGGGTAATCGAAATAGATTTCAATTATTCTATATTAAGATTAAATTCGTGGATATGGTAGATTCTTGCGAATTTATAACGTATGATTTCCGTGTAAAGGCAACCTTAAAAATATGTTATTTAACTAGTAACGATGAATATTATATATATATATATATATATATATATAAATAATTATTCATAATTCGTTTACAATAAATTCGAAAATCGTTGATCCGTAAAATGGGTTAATTCTAACCAAGAAAGTAAAAATAAGATAAATATTTTTCAGTTAATTATTCAACATATCCAAATTGAATAGAATATAATCTATCATACGCCACCGATTTAAGCTGGCGACGTTAAAATAGCGATTGATCGACCTTGAATTATGTTGTATTATGTAATCAATTTGTATAGTCTTTTAAAGATAAACATAAAACATAATTTTAACGGTTGTTATTAAAAGAACTATGGCGTTAAACTTCAAATTATTAATCTTTACATTTATTTAGTTTTACCAATAGAATTATAGACGTGACACTAATAGCCGAATTAGAGCTCCAAAAATGTTCTAGACAATTTTAAATTACAATTTAGATGTGCGTTAATTAATTTTTAATACTGTCTATCTATTCGTAGAAAAATATTTTCATTACAATCTTAATATGTACGAAAATTACATTTAAATTTTGCATAATTTTTTCGCGATACACGTATACAACAAATTTTACAGCGATTTATCATCTCTAGAAAGATGTATTTATGTTCCGTGTGAATTGTTATATTTGACCGAATTTGTACCTCGTTATAATTTGATTTTTATTGCAGTTCTGAGTTGTTGACGATGTTAAAACTAGTAGTTAATATTTACGATTTTTGGTTATTTCTTAAATGCTTTAAACAAAATTGATTTGTACGTTTTAATGTTGTTTATGTATGATTTTTGCATTAATTCAATTCGCTCGATTTAAAGAACGATTTTTTTTCGAGGATTCATTTATATTGACGAACTTTCAAAGAAATTCTCGAAAAGAATGTTTTGTTAATGTTCAATTTTTGATCCTTTTTGCTTTAATTTTTCCCCCTTAGGTAAATACAGTTTACAACTTCCTATTAGAATTTTTCTTTATTGTTACGTTCGCGTTAAACGTAATTTGGTTCGGATGGAGCTTTTGATTTCCTTTGCTTATTGAATCGAGGATAAAATAATGAAATTAAAAAAAATAAATAAACTTCAATAGTTTTGTTTTGGAAATTGAATTATTACTAACCGTTTATTTAATTATTTATTCGGAAGTGCACTTTGAATGGAATATATCTTGATTAAATTTATTTAAAATTTGGAATAACCCACAAATGTTCGCAATATTTAATTATAATTAATAATACTTCTTTATAAACATAGGATTACCCGCTTTGGGCATTTCTTTTTGTTAAATCGTGGGGATATAAATATTAACAAGTGTGAATTCGATGCAGACTGCAATAATACATATCTGATGTAAAAGTAAATCGAGAAAATTGTCCAGTTATAGGAGTATTAATTATATACATTGTAAAATTGAATGAATTCAACAAACTTGATTACGTTTTTTCATAAAGTTTTTTTTTTCAAAATTATTCATTTAAAACGACATTGAAAGAAAATTACGTTTTACGCATTAAAGTAGGAAGAATTTATTTTTTGAATAATAACGTTTCCGAGTTTATGAAAAAAACAGTACCAAATGTAGTATTGTAATTATAGCGCGATATATTTATTTTAATACGTTCATTGCAAGCGCTATCTCGACAACGATAGGTAAAGAAGCAGCATTTCCGTCGTATATATATATATATATATATATATATATATATATATATATATATATATATATATATATATATATGTGTGTTGTGTGAAAATGAATATATTTAATTTATTCAAAATTAAAAGTAATATCGTTTATTGCACAGATTATATTATTGTATGTAGGACGCGATTTGACAATCTTAAAAAAATGTTTTGATCGTGCAATAACAGCCATTATTTTCGCTTTTATTCTTTAATTGTAGGTGGTACGAAAAAGAAACTTTTAAATTAAATTAAATTTTAACTATATGTTTTTCTTTACGTTATTAAAAATGAATTGTTTCCGAATTATGCTTAACTTCCTGCTGAAAAACGTTAAAACTAAAGTTCAATTTAAGAATACTAGAATTATCTTTAACATTAAAATAACGAAATTGTAATTATGACAAAAAAAAAAAACTAGTTATGGTTATCTACACTTCACGCAGATACATCGATAGATTTGCTGCTGCATAATCGTTGAAAATGTTGCATAAATCGATGGGATATTTTTTGTGATGTATAGACACATTTTTATAACGACATTTTTGATCATATTCCGATAGATATAAAAAAATTCTACAAAGTTTCCTTTATTTTTATATTGAATCGAAATTAGATTTAATTTTTAAACAATGAAAAGGAAAAAATAAATTTCGTGAATTAGATATTTCGGTCGTTAACTCGTTTTTAAATTAACGATCTTCTTCAGTCACAAAATTCACTTTAAAAAAATTGAGGAATTTCCTTTATTTTTATATTTAATCTAAGGTGGTAGATTTAATTATAATAAAAGGAAAATATTCAAAATATTTACGGCGTTAACGACCTAATTAGCAGAAATTTCGTTATATTAAATATCAATATTTTAATTTGTTAGATTTTCTATAAAATTGATTATACGTTTTATTAAAATAATATTGAAAAATATGATTTAAACGTACCGTTTTGCAAAATGGACAAATTAATATCCGAGATAAAATGGAAAAGTCCCACACGCAGAAATTATTTTTCTATAAATATTTCGTTGTTCGACTAACACTAACATTAAATTAAAACTTCCGTTTCGATGCACGTTTTCATTTAAAATTTAGTTATTTATTCATCGAACGCGCTTATTATTTTATTAACAACTCTTTTAAAATGCTTACAACGTAAAACTTACTCGTTAATGACTCGCTTCACTGTAAGCTGCACCTTGTAATAAATAACGCGTAATAAATTGACATTTATGCACGTAGGTAGGCTAGTCCATGAAGATGTCTTTATAGACTACGATAATAAATGTGTGACATTTTATAGCGACCTTGCAGAAGACAGTTTTAGGACTAAATAATTTGCTTTCGTTTAAAATAGAATTTCGCGTATTTATTTTCGTTTGCTACCAAAATCGAATTTTATACGATTACGTGTAATATTGATTATCAGTTTATATCGCAAATTTTATGATTATTTTCGACAGAAAAAAAAAAAAACATTTTAAAAAATATGATTCGAATTTTTCCGTTTATTTTATTAAATTTCGAAAAAATTTTATTCTGTTATTGGCAATAGCGGGTACAAAAAGCGGTGGTAAGAAAACATCTCGCGCATCAACCGCCAATGTTCAAATGACATCGCCATCTACTAGTGCTCTATCGCCTCCTGTCGATGAAGACATAGACTCCGATATTAAAGGTTCTAAATCGAAGGTAATTTTAATTACGTAACTAACTTTTCTTTATTTTCGTAATCGTGCGCTATCTTTCGTCAATTGGTAGCATTATAATTCGTTACATCGATAAAATATTGCGCGGCTACAGATCGATGTTCTAAATCCACGTTTATTAATGCGTATTATATTTCAATTCTGCTATTTTCCTTTATTGTCGGCGTGTCGATATATAACATTAAGAACTTAGCCGGCTTATTATATTCTACCGGAGGAGCTTTCGGTGAAAGTCTGAACTCGAGAAATTTCATTTCCCGAACGACGATATGGTGTTTCGATACGTTGTTAGGAACGAAGCATTTTTTTTCGTCCGGTTTATCGGCATCGTCGGTTCTTCGAATTCGAACTTTAGGGCACAACGTAAGTCTATTAATATCACGTTTATGGCCATCGTTCTTTTCGTCATTTTCCATTTATATGTTCTTAATATGGTATGTAAACAAAAATATGTTTCAGCAGTATATTTTTGACAACAGGATGTTTTAGCACTTTCATAATCATTGTATGTTTTTTTTTTTTTTTGCTATTGTAACATCTTACTGTAGCATGTACATTTATGCATGGATTATACGCTACGATTGGAAAAATCAACTTTGAGAATTGAGTTACTTTTTTTTTTCTCTCGTAGCCCGATGATCCCTGTATATGCAAAAACGTGTGATTTGATTTTCAGTTGTTTGCGATAACTTTAATTTAAATCGATATAAAAGCAAGAAACCGTCATCGTCGATAGTTGAAGAGTTATATTTGCTACATCTATGTTGGTCATTTTTATAAAAATGCGTATGACAAAAAAAAAATCGTGTGATTTCAAGGATCGTCTCGGCGATTAAGTGGACTGACTGAGATGTTGATAACGAACCTGAACAATTAGCCGTTCTTCCATATGTAAAGGGTGCAACAGATGGAATTGGAAAACTTTTGAACCGTCTAGGTATAAAATCGTTTTTCAATCAAAATTAATATGTGAACGGTTGATAAAAGATCGAGTTTCCCTGTAGGAGCAAGGTGTTTATAAAATTCCATGCTAATACGGAGCGGTTTATATCGGTCAAATGGACAGAAAAATTTCTACCAGGCTGAAGGAGCACTTTACTGATATAAAACACTAGAGAGTGTAGAAGTCAGCGTTGGCCGAGCCTTCAGAGCTATATGTTCAAAACCGGTAAATTTATATTTTTTCCCTTGGATCGTTCTTTCCATTATATTTCGTAATAATCCGCCCTGTCGAAAGACATACCCCATCCAGGATAATCGTCGTTTCTTTATCTGATCGTGTAACATCCTTTTTTTCATCAAGTCTGCTAAGTAATGTGGTAACAATAATTTATAATAGTAACAACAATAATACAATTAAATTCTAATACTCGTTCTCGTATTCGTTTCGAGCATATTTATATTTTTTTTAAATCGGTAATAAATATATAAAATGTTTAAATATTTCAGTGGCACGTTATCAATTTTTTTTTTATTAAAAATTATGTGACACTATTTTACACGTGATTAGATAATTTTTAATTAGTTTTATAAATATTTTTAGAATCGAAATCTTCTACCCTAACCTTAATTCGAAAATAGACGATTTTGTTAGTATTAAAAAGTTAAATCGTATAACTGTGTGTGACTAAAAGGATAATGTAATAACTATTTTTTTTTTAATTTAATTTTTTTTTTTTTTTTTTGGCCAACGCGAAACTTAATTTCATTTTAGTTTACTTAATAACGAATAGATTAATTATTATCGAAATATTGTTTTACTTAAATTTCAGTCGTCCTCCACTACTACACATCCGTCTTCTTCCTCGTCTGGGTCACCGTTAACGGTGAAAAACAAGAAAAAGAAAAACAGTCGTTCGGCTTATTGCGATTTTTGTCTAGGTAATGTGGAAAGTAACAAAGGGGGAATCCCGGAAGAATTAATTTCGTGCGCTGATTGCGGTCGTTCAGGTGGGTTTTTAATGTTGATAAATTGCTTATTCTAGTCAAATTATGACATCATTATTATTTTCTAAGGTTTTTTTTTGTTCGATACAGGAATCATTTGTGCATAATTTAATTTTAAATACTTAATCTGCGAATTCGAATTTTCATGCGACAATGGAAGTTCTATAGGTAATTTATTCGAGACTATTTTTATTTCGTCAATTTTGAGCGTTCTTTTGATCCAATTTATTTTCATTCTTCCCCTATTTTGAAAACTGCTTAACAATTTTTCAACGTGTGAAAATTTTTCTATCGTTTCTGTTTTCTAAAGAAGAGAAAAACTCTATCCAAATAGTATGATACAATAATACACGTACAACTGATTCTTAATGTTAAGTACACCCGATATCTTAACAGTTAACTTGAACCAGTAAATAATAATAAACAAAAAAAAATATTAAAAATGTTCGATTAAGAATAGACAAATAACAACTGCACGCAAAATAGATGATAATACTGCAAAATATACAGGTATGTACGTGCACAAATACACACACACATATATATATATATTCATATTCTTTAAAACATTGTATACATATGGCTTCTAAAAAATCATCTTTCGTAATTGAGTTCAGTGGTGACCTCGTCACATCGTGTTTAATCTCTTCGATCGAAACAAAACGGTCGCCTTTTAACTCCCATTTTCACCTTACTAAATAACAGAGAGAACACGGTGCGCAGGATGAGACTGAATACCAAAGCCATTTTTCTCGTTAAAAACTAGGTGTTGATCGCTGCAGTATGAGCAGAATCGCACAATAAGAAAAAAGGTCGATCTTTCCACAATAAGTGTAATTCTTGTACAGAGGCGGTCCAAAATAGTTTGAAAGAATGTTGCATGAATTGCACCATACGATCAAATGTTCCCTCTCTCATCATCTACCGACTCACTATCTTTGAGATGCGTGTAGTATTAAAGAATTGGTTCTTCTTAATACCAATAACGCAAAAGGAATCTACTTCTACGAATAAGTCGAACATGAATCAAGTATGAGCTATACTTATAAGTCAGCGTGGGAGAAAATGAAGGAACGATACTAAACGGTAAACGTGGATTTGCATCCTCGTAAAATCGTGGTCTCGAAAATAGACGAACTTTAGAAAATTTTTACCTATAAAGATATTTAATAGTTTAAAACGTTAACATATTATTTTTGTTATCCTTATGTATTCAAATTTTGAACTAGCGTACGAAGGTTAAACAGAATGATCTAATTAGCGTCTTAAAACAGAAAATAACAATCAAATATTATCTTACTAAACGAGCATTTCTTGTATGATTTGAACTAGTGTGGAATGTAGTGATTTAAAAAAATAAATAAACAACAAAAAATACAAAGTTTTTCGAAGCCATTATTAAGCGGACATAAAAAATATATGAAATATAAAAATACATACCGATTATATAAATATAAAACAAAAACCGATAAAAAATAAAATTAAATGCAAGAAAATAATTAATGTATAAAAAATTGAAGTATTTAACTACTCTTTTGTTTATTCAATTCTTGTATATACTTATGTAATGTATATATTATGACGTAATAATTTTTCCCCGTCATGGTTGCAACAATTTATAATGTAGTTTAATTAATAGATAGGGCTGTCGTAGTCGGCACTTTATAATGTTACAAGTTTACCCTGACATAGACGCCACTTGTAATATATTAGTAATATATTAGTTCTGATTACGATTGTCTCTCTCTCTCTGTAAAGAATTATATTGGTCGTGATCGCACTGCACAGGCAACAATCTTTTACCGGCCATACGTCGCGACAATCTTATATTTAAGATTGACGTACGTCACCGAATACTAGAACTAATATAATGGAGCAGTAAAAACCTATACAATAGTTTTATATACAATTAAAATATAAATTTATTGACTGGTTTTTATTGTATGTATAAAACACATTAAAGTATAATGAATACAATATAATGAATACCTTGACATATAAAATATACAAGAAATAGTAATAAAAAAATGTACCAATAATTAAAAATGTAAAATGTTAACTATACGACCTGGCGGTATACCACAGGTGGAACGGTTCCGATGCCGGGAGACTAGATTTATTTCATTTCTCTTGGTGACTTATACCGATACGATCTTATATTAATTTACAATTTTCCGTGTGATTATTATTATTATGATAAAGTTTCACCACTATGTGCTGATATTGTCCAAAATAATAACTGCATGTTTATTATTATTGTATTCATTATTTTATTTATTGAAAACATAAGTTTTATATATTTACTTTTAAAATTAATTGTATACGACTAGACAATACGTTTTATAAACAAGAGTAGACATTTTGAATAGATACTCGTTTATTTAAAAATATTTTCAAAATTTAATTCTCTTTTAAAAAAACAATTTAATGAGAATATTTCTTCGCTTTGAGAAGCGATGCTTGCAGAGCGAAAGTTTATATATATATATATATATATATATATATATGTATATATATATAACAATTTATTAGAGTACATATTTACAACATTCTTCAAACGTCATCGATGATTACGAAAGACTAACTAAACTTGAATGAAAAGTATAGGTTGACTGCTCACACTTTATCTTTTCTGTGTCTGTTCAAAATCCTTAGAAATTCGTTATCGATACAACGTGTGGCTAAACTTCTTTCAAACGAAATTATATGTTCTCGTGTATTATTATTATTATTTATGTTCTATCGGAGAGTTTCTAGCCTTACCTATTTCGGTGATCAACATACTGTATAAAAAGTATCGTCAATCGACCTTTGTCCCTAAATATTTTTATACATAATTTATTATAATGAATATTATTCTTAATTTTTTTATTATTATTATTTTATTTACTCCGTTACTCTTAAATCGTTATAATATATATTCGACCCGAAAACGGCGAACTTACATATGCGTATAATTTATTAAGTAATTGAAAATGATCTTTATGGAAATTACAAATTTTGAAATTTTGGGTTTAAATCTCGAGTCTCGCACAAAAATGTTAGAAATTTCGATATTTTTTTTTCATCGTCCTTTTCTTAGTACTTATTTAAAAAATTTCAGCCAGATTGCATTAACCGTTCGAATAAGTTACTTTTTATCCCATATGCGCTAGTAAATATAATGAAAATTATTTTTTAATCTATGAAAAAATAATATTATAAGTAAAAAAAAATCCGATCGACAAATTTTAAAACACGTTAAAAAAATTAAAGATTCCATTTTCTGATATTGTCGAACCTGACATTTTTTATTATAACTTCGTTTTACATAGTCTAAAAAATACCAGCGCAATACTTTTCGCGCCATTTTTCGTTTACATAGTCTGAAAACACATATGAAGTTCATTCGCGCCATTTTTCGTTTAGTCTGAAAAAACGCATGAAGTGGTTTTCGGTCTAGAAAGTGCGTGTTCTTTTTTCGATTCATTTGTTTCTTTATAAATAATCCGTAATGAAATGTCGTCCGCATATGGAACGTGATATACCGCGCTTATATATAATTAGTTTTTCAAGTAGGAATATATCGGTGAGAATAAACTTATTTCAGTTTCATTATTATGTGTTCGTTATTTTTTTATTTATAATCGTGTTTTTTTTTTAGGAAAATATGTTTAGACACGAATCAGAGGGATGTTGCACTTATGTTTTTTTCAAAATAAAAGAATTACGATTAAAAAAAAAAAACATGGAAAAATTCCATAATTCATTTACAAAAATACATCAAAGTGCCACTTCTGATATTTGTCAAAAGTGACATTTTTGTTTATAACTCCGAAAAATGTTTGTGATACAAAATTCTCCATGATTAAAATAGTTATACTTTTTTTTTAATAGTATGTGATTCCTGCTTAAATGAATTTTCTGAAAAAATACAATTTTACAAAAACAAAAACTAGTTAAGCTCAGGTACTAAAAGTAATATACCGAAATAATGCAATAATTTAATCTGATCAAGCCAAAAAATTTGTCAATATTAACGCGTCAAAAATCTTAATTATGCGAGTACGTACGGTTGAGATGATTTTAACAGGATATTAATTATATCGATATTTTGACGCAGCTATTATTATTATGATTGATTATTGTTATATTATTATTGTTTTAATTTTAAAGTTTCGTAGATTTGTATACTGACAGAATGTTTCATATTAAATTTACGTGTAACACAGGTCATCCAACTTGCCTACAGTTTACGGCGCATATGGCCAACTCGGTGAAAACTTATCAGTGGCAATGCATCGAATGTAAATGTTGTTCTAAATGCGGAGCTTCTGATAATGATGTAAGTATTCGTTTAAAAGTTCAGTCAAAGTACGATCAATTTTTTTATATAATAAACTTTTCCACTTCAGTTATTTTCTTAAAGTGTATTTCAATAATTTTCGATTAATCACATACTCGTAATTGTGTAATTTATTTTTCTAAAAAAATTTATCTATCGTATACACTGAAGGAATAATCTTAAAGTAAGTGATTTGAAACAAAAAACAAAATATTCGAATTAATGAATAAAGAGAATGTGTTGAGTGCGAGAGGTTTGTATTTAATTGTGTATTGGACTACTTACCAACAGTAGGAAATCAAATAAAAATATACAAAAATAAACAAACTGCTTATATGCTGAGAAAAATGTTAAAATATAAAATACGGAGAACAGACAAGTATATTTTAACAAGAATAATTAAATTGATCGTGAGATGAAATACTACAGAACAAAAATATGAAGAAACTTAAACAAAACAAAAAATCAAAAACCGGCTAAGAGATAAAACCATATCATGGACGAAATTAAATCAATTATAAAAAAATTTAAAGATAACGAAATAAGAGGTAGAAGCATATGACCTTAGTTATTAAGAAACATGCGTTGTTTAATTATTATATTCGTCAACCTGAAGATTGATAGAAGACCAACTAAATGACGCATCTTGGACAAGCCAATTTGTTTTCCTTTCCCAGTAACCTGATACCTTTATTTATCGACCAATTGGAATAACTGAATTCTCTAGGGCACTTTAAAAATGAAAAATTCTGGTCTGGGTGTGGGATATTTCGAGAATAGAAATTCTGTACTTTCCTTGTTATTCGATTTTTCTAATTATGTTGTTGAAAAAAAAAAATATATAGAATAAAAACGTTCTTGTACGATATCATAATACTCGTATTTAAAGACAGTCGACTAGAGTTTCGTTGGCTACAATGTCACGGAATTGAGATATTTACTATATTTATTATTTTAAAAAAAAAATATATTCATAGTGTCTATAGAATTTTTATATTAGTAAGCTTTTTTTTTTTAAAAAAAAAAAAAACCAAAGGACAAATTAAACAGGTTAAATTTATTACGAGTTTAATGCGCGAGTGCGTATTTATTTTATTTGTATTATTGTTAATCAGAAATTATAGATCGAACGCTGTATAAATAAACTTTTAATATAACATTAGTAATGCGTAATTAGTACGCAAATTAGGTTCGTAGAATTTGTTAAATATGTATCGGTATTGCGATAATGATCGTTAGATTAAACGATTACATGTAAAGGGATATTCACAGAATAACCTTATCGATATGTAGAATGCAAATATTTAATATAAAAACATATTATACGTATGCGTTTTTAAATGTATACGTTTAAATAAGCTATTATTAAATTAAATACCGGAAATATAAAATGTCGTTAAAAACATATTCGTCTTTAGTTTGCAAATAATGGAAAACATGTTGAGCGATTCGAATCAGAAAAAAAAATCAGGCTTAAAAAATATTAAAGTCCTTAAAATGCAGTTCCTTTCTTATGAATTCGTTTTTCAATGTACTTATATTTTAGTGTGGTTTGTAAACGGTCATCATTAAGTTGTATTTTGTTCAACAACCTCCCTCTTAACATAGTAACAAACGAAATGTAACATACATTTATGGTCTAATTTATTTTACTTATTCATTTAATTACGCACCCACATTATACACATACATATATAAGTACACGGCTGGAGTGGTTAAATAATTGAAAACATAAATAAGGTGCGGATTACTTCTATCGGTCATAACCCTTTATGCGACCAATATACCAGATATTTTACAGTTTCTTCATCAATATCGGAATGTAATTTATCTGCACCAAAGGTGTCGAATATGCCGCACTTCAATAAATGTTTGTTATTCTGCACCATACCACATTCGCATCGATTTTCATCCGCCATTTTCCATTTGTTCAAGTTGTAATTGGTTCGTGTCACTCCACTTGTTATTCTGTTCAAGCGCCACAGAGCAAAATTCAAATCGTTTCCTGTTGGAAGAGATTCCGTTACATTACTAGCGCTTCGTCTTCTCCAAGCTTCTAGTCTTCCAGACTGCAGAGTTTTCCAGCTCTTCGACTGTACTTAAAACGCTACGTCTCGATTTTAATCTTCGTCTAGCAAGTTCTGTATAATGGCGGTCATTGTTTGTTATTTTCCATCGTTCTCTTTTTGCTGCTACATTGCGTCTAATGTCAGGTGGTGCAATGTCACTATATTCGTACAACTTGTGTAGTGGTGTTGCTTTTAAGCAGCCTGTAATTATTCTACACGTTTCATTCAGAGCAACATTTACTTTCTTTGTATGTACCGAACGGCTCCAAACTGGGCACGCATACTCTCCTGCCGAGTAGCAAAGTGCTAGTGCCGATTGGTTTCAGTTGGTTAGCAACGTAATATTTATCGAGATCCTTTATCATTTCATTCAGGGTTTGTTCTACAGCCTCGAATGTGATGTTTTGTGCTATGAAGACAAGATCATCTCGAAAAATAAAATGTTTTGTAATTTTCCAAATTGGTTGATCATTTGTGTATATATTGAACAGTATGGTGGTCAATACGCTGCCCTGAGGTAATCCATTTTTTCCATATAAGAATACATAAAATCTTTTATCTTTTAACAGCATTACAACTATTTGTGTAAATTTGAAGTCTCGGGTTACTTCGTATAACTTTCTAATAAGCATGCAATGAGAAATTATATCAAAGGCCGTCGTTAAGTATACAAAGACAGCTCCTGTAATCATTTTCTTCTTAAAGCCGTCCTGTATATGATGTACCAGGTTCAATATTTGTCCAGTGCAATATTTCATTGTTCTGAAGCCTGCTTGTTGCGATATTAATTTCATATTAATAGTTTTTGATATCCTGTTTAGTACAACTTTTTCAAATATTTCATAGAGATGGGATAGTAAAGATATTGGGCGATAACTTCGGGCATTATCTGGACTTTCCCTGCTTTCAGGAGAGCAATAACATGTGTTTTTCGCCAAAGTTTAGGTATATTTTGCTTTTCTAAACAGTGGTTATACATTTGTTAGATCCATGTTTTTGCTGCTAATCCAAAATGTTTTATATGCTCAACAAACATGTTATCGATCCCGAGTGCTTTTTTATTTTTTGCTGTTTTAATAGCATCATTAATCTCCGTGTTTGTAAACTGGTTGACGAAATGATTTATTTCAGTGGCGTGGTGTCATAGGTTTCTTGTTTTTAACCTTTAGTCCAGCCTTTCCATTTAACAGTAGTTGATGAGCAATTCTATTTGCCATTTGGAGTTCCGGTGTGTTTTTTTCTCGCCACTTAGTTTTTTCAATAGAAGCCATGCTTTTCGACTATCTTTCTTAAAATCCAGATTTTCAATCAAATTACGCCATTCGTTCCTTCTTACGACTCCTATCTGCTCTGCAATTTCCAGGCCCATTTTGATTGTTTTATCTTCAAGTGGATTTTCATTGAATTTTTCCACATATTCCGTGTACTGATTTAATATTTCCTTGTTCATCCCCCTGGTATATAGATTTTACGTAGACCTCGTGGTATACTTTTTCTAGATTCAATTTTTATCGCTTCAACAAACTTGTCGCAATATTTGATAGTTGCAGGTATAGATTTCAGTTGTGGGCACATTTTATTGATATTCAAATATTTTATTTGGCGGTTTATTAATTGATGTAATAATACAACTTCCGACGTATATTGATAATATTTCCAATATCATTTTCTTCTAATTTAGTAGTTTTCTCTATATTTATGTTGTATTTAGCGAGAATTATGCTGCCGTATTTATTATGTGGCCTATCAATTACTACTTTCATTCCACACATTCTGGGTTTAGAGCTTTTTGTAGAGCGATGCATTTCTTGAATGACCAGTATGTCGATGTTCTCTAGTTGTTTAATATGATTTCTTTTGTCGATATTAGTCTTTCGATGTTCACGGACATAATTTTGAATGGCTTTATTGTGGTTGTTAGATGTGGTCCTGAAAAGGAGCGTTTCCATATGCTAATGGGGTTTTTCGACCGGGAGTGGGACGATTGGCCAATATCATAAATCCTTTGTATTTTTCATCTTAATCGTTTGTTAAAATGCAACATACGTGGAGGCTCATCCTGTGCTCCCCAATATTTAGTATGGAATGCATGCGCTGTATTTTACTCCATCAAGGAGCACTTAATGATATTCTGTGACTTAGAAAAACATTGGGGCACCTTTTGATATTCGTGAGAAATGACATTTTTAGTTATAATTCTACACGATTGAAGTAGTTACATGAATATAATGGTTTTTAATAGAATGTAATTCGTATCTAATATTTAAAAAAAAAATACAAAGTTTGATCGCCAAGGATATCTTATAAACTATTAAATATATTTTTTTTAATAAAAAAAAAAACAAAAACTGGATGTATTAACTCTGAAGGTATCAATGGAGATGATTATATAGATGATGATATTTCAAGTCTCCGCGTATATAATTTCCGTAATTTGCTATCCAGTTTGTACTATATTTATTAATTAAATAGGTGTATATTATTTCTTTTAGTTTGTATTTTACATAGTTAATGGTAACTTTGATTAATATTCTGACTGGAGCCATTTTGTATTGCTGTAATAATTTTACGTGTCCATTATTAATAGTAATTTTTCTGTAAAAATTGTATACGTTAAAATTAAATTTTATCGAATTTAATATTCATAAATAATAATACTAATCGACTAGTGTATATTCACCGTTTTTAGTAAATCGTATCACGAGTATATATTTGACTACGTTATGAAGTAACAACCGTTTTATTTATTCTATTATCTGGTAATTAAAATGCGAAGTAGCAAAATTCCGCGATGTAAAACGCGCGCCATTCGACGAACATATGTATCGACGATCGGTAACGAACGTAATATCTTCGAGATGATTAATCGTACGAGAGCTAATCTTTTCTCAATCGTATCGATACGACTTTTTTAGTCATTATTCGGGCAAAATCCCAGTTTTCCACTGTTATAATAATATTTCATCATCGCGATAAAACATATTTATTCAATGTCCGGTTGCATTAACTATCCATTATATATTATAGTAGATGAGATTAAACATTAGTTATGTTTTCTCAACTACGTATCTCTACGTATTCTCGAAAGTCTGGGGTTATAACGTGCCGTAAATATACAAGTGACAAGTCCGTATTTATTTTTATTTTTCTTAATTGCGTTTATAATGATGTTTATTAGTAAATAGTAGAATACTTGCTTTCTTACAAATTCCTCAAGAGCAAACAGGATTTGTTGCTGGAAAAGGAACAGTACAACAGATATTTAATCTAAGGCAGATAGTAGAAAAAAGTAGATAATTCAATACAAGGCCGTATATTTGCTTCATTGATTACAGCAAAGCTTTCGACTGTGTAAATTGGAAAGAACTGTTTAAAATATGAAGAACAATAGGTGTACCACATCACTTAACAGAAATAATTGCAGAACTATATGAAAACAGTAATATGGTAGTACGCGTAAATGGGGAATTAACAATATTTTTTGCAACGGAGAGAGGCGTGAGACTGCATCATATCATCACAATTATTTAACATCTATACGAAGTGTATAATGATAATCGCATTAGAAAACTGGAACGGTGGTATTACTATAGGCGAACGTAAAATATCAAACCTGAGATATGCTGATGACACTACCCTGCTAGCAACATCAGCGACTGAAATGGTCAAAATCATACAGAAAGTAAAAGTTGTCAGTGAGAAATATGGGTTACCCATAAATATGAAAAAACCCGAAGAAAATAATAACGACTTCCTCAAAAAGTTTGAAGTAGATATACATACTTGAGTTCAATAATCGAGTCAAAGGGAGGCTCATCGAAGGAAATAAAGCGAGCCCTTAGAAGAAATGCCGTTGTGCGATTAAAACCGATCTTATCCAGTACAGAAATACCCTTAGATACAAGGAAAAAATTACTGAAGACGTTGGTTTTCCCAATTGTGTATTATACGCGAAAGACACATGGACAATGAAAGAAACGGATAAAAGGCGAATCAATGCTTTCAAATTATGGAAGTGGAGGAAAGTCCTGAAAATACCGTGGACAGCGCGCGTAACTAATGCTGCCATAATAGACGAGATAAAGGAACCAAACAGGCTCGGTGCGACTTGTGAGAAACGAGCCATTCAATTGTTTGGACACATCGTAAGAGATGGAGATAACAGGATAAAAAAGATAGTATTGTTAGGAAAAATGTCAAACAAGAGAAGAAAGGGACGACCACCATTACGATGGATAGACACCATAAAAGATCGACTGCGGACAATAAAAAAAAGCCATATTGGTGATATAGGACCGAACATGATGGAGACATATATGTCACGGGTCACAACAGTCATATTGACTAGGACAAAGAAGAAGAAATAAATGACTATTATATGGTGAAACTAATTAAATTACCGCTGGAAATAGAATTACTGTTACTCGAGCTATATCCAAACTTGATATAGCAAGAATGGGAGCTTTCAAAGTGTAATTTTCGAGATTAGCGGTAAAGTGGACAAAGAAAATCGAAAATACAGAAGAAGAAAGGAAAATGACATCATTGGTGAAATAATTTGAACGTCGTGGAATGTAGCGATTTTAAAAAAATAAATAAACAATAAAATCATTAAATTTTTATATATAAAAAGACCCGCAAAAATTTTCGACTATTAAGCCATAATCAAGTAATATACAATTTATAAAAATATAAAATACTTTAAATGTACAATATTTCAAAAAATAACAAAATAAAAAAACGGATTGTTACCGCATTCACTATCAGATTATTCTATAATTAAATCTGTAGTACATTTAAGCGATTAAAAAGACGAAATGGTGCCGGAAAATGATTATCGCTGTTGGAACCGACCTTAGTGTTGAGGAAGGTCGAGAAAAAGAACGAAAAAGTTGTTGAATTAATTACTGGAATTATTTTGGAGCAATGTTTCCGAAAAATAGAAAGAAGATTCGTATGTTACGATTTTTAAAATTATGCGTGCAAATCTTTGGTCAACGAAAAAGGAGATATGGACAGAAGAAAAAAAAGACTGTGCTTCCGGGAGCAATGAGGAAGTGAAACTTAAAGACGATATAAAATGCAATATCATAGGTCATAAATTTTAATTCAATATGTTAAACATAACTTGTACATTGCGTACAATGAAAAGACACTTATTTAATAAACTCACGGTTTCGTATAAATTTCACAAAGAAAAGAAACGCACTATCCACAGTGCTTAACTTTACATGGCAATGACCCAAATGTTTTCGTTTTAAAATCATCCTTTGAACGAAATAACGGATAGCCGTGCACACATACGCAAGAGAAAATATGAATCGGCTCACTCGCTCGTTTTACCGGTTAACGCGCCAATGGAAGTTTGATTTCAAAATATGTTATATTTTGTTATTTTGATAATTATTTTATATCTTAAAAATAATTATAAATTTTTCTATAATGTATCTACTAAATGTATATTGTGCAACCCCTAAGGTACTGCTACTTCATTACCTCTAAACCTTTTTTTTAAAAAAAATAAATATAAAAAAAGTAAAGTTGTTTAAAATTTTCGATGTAAAATATTTAATTCCATCTAATTATGGGATTGATAATTAAGAAGTGATGAAATTATTTTTATTTCATTAATTCTATTTAAACTGCAGTTTATTATTCCGTCACATTTTTTTAGTACCAGATACACGATTCGAATTAAAAATATGAACATACCCAGGGTTTTATTTTATTTTTGAATGTTAAACATGTCAAGAAAATTATCGTTATAATAATTCACTCGTAAAAAAATGTGAAAATACATTATTGTGAAGTTCGACAATACCGTTGACATGGATTCGAAATTTAGAAGTCTATTCGGGACGTGATCATTTCTGCGTCAGCACTATTCCAAATTATTTCGAAAAGTATATTTAAAAAAAAAATTATAGGATGCTAAATGTTGGTGTGGAGATGTCTTTTATAATTGGTAAATTTTGAATATATGTACGTATTATTTTTAACTTGTGAAATTAATTAGAATAATAATGTGGTGCATTTTCAATTTGTAACGGTGTATAAATTTTTGACCACGTTTTACGTCGTTGTTTTTATGCTCGAATTTATACTGTCCATTTAAAAAGTTATTGATATTGGTGAAAATTACGATTAAATTTATTGCTAAAAATTATCGTTTATTTATATTATTTTGACGGTTTCCTTTTTATACAGGAACAACTACTATTTTGCGATGATTGTGATCGTGGCTATCATATGTATTGTTTAACTCCTCCTTTGTTGAATCCGCCAGAAGGATCATGGAGTTGCAATATGTGTTTAAATAATACTGATGATTAATTTGTACAAAACATTGAATCAAATGGTTAAGTATTAATTTTATTTACAACTTCAACACTTTATACTGTTTTTATAATTTGGTTATATACGTGTATATATATTATTATATACGTATGTGTATATATATATATATATATATATATATATATATATATATATATATATTGGAACGCCGGTGTAGTAATATTTTAATGAGTATCATAACCCTCTTTATTGAGTCTGTCAGAAAGATTGTAGAGTTATGATGTGTATAGATTGGTAAATATTAACGGTGCTGCACATATATATATATATATATATGAATCAAATTATTATTCGAATATTTCGTCTTAATTTTATATAAAAATTTATTATTTTACTTTACTCGTCTGCTTTTTATATCGGAATCGCTACTTTTTTATTTTTTTTTTAAAAAATCAAACACTAGTGAATGCTTAAGTATTAATTTTATTTATAAATTATTTTTTTATGACGTATAATATTTAGTTGCGCGATTTTATGCGATTGTACGTGGCTATGAATTATTTAATAACTTTTATCTATGTAGTTTACTTAGTCGCAATATATGACGAAATTTGTCGTTTGATAATTTTTATATTGCATACATTTGATATTATTTCTTTTATATGCACATTGACTCTTTTTTAAAAAAATATATGCATTAATTGAAAATACGTTTTTAAATATGACGTTTTTAAATGCGTTGGTTCCGAAATTATTTTTGTTATATATTTCTTCTTCTTCTTATCGCCAACACTGTTCAATTTGTATTCGGAAAGAATTTTCGAAAATGCCCTGAATAATGTAGAAAAGGGAATAAAAATAAATGGCAAATGGATGAATAATATTAGATATGCAGATGATGCAGTTATTTTTGCTGATAATGTGCGGGATTTACAGTACATGTTGAATAAAATAGATCAAACGAGTAAAGAAATGGGACTTGAGATTAATACACAAAAGACAAAATTTATGGCTGTTAATAAAACATACATACAGGATATACATCTGCACATTGCAGGTAAAGAAATTTGAAAGAGTGACAAAAATTAAATATTTAAGATATTGGCTAAACGGATGATTGGAATCCTGATTACGAAATTAAAATTAGAATAGAAATGGCGCGAAGCACAGAGGCCTTCGAAATGTGGCTATACCGGCGGATTCTGAAAGTACCTTGGACAGATAAGATTTCTAATGAAGCCATTTTAAAACAAATGAAAAAAAAAATGCGAAGTCATGGCATCAATAAAAACACGCAAAGCAGTCTACTTTGGGCACATAATTCGGAACAGAAAATACGTCACATTGCAGACCATAATACAGGGTAAAATAGAAGGTAGCAGATGTCGAGGACGCAGACGAAGGTCGTGGACGAAAAATCTTAAAGATTGGTTCAATATGCCTGGCACGGCTACACTGGTTCACACGGCACGAGATAAAGAAATATACTGTCAGATGGTCACCAAACTTCCGGTTATATATTTACTAGTGTATATTCCGAAATTATTCTTAGGTTTTTAACGATCGAAATGAGTTTATTTCTTATTTATTTATTTATTTTTTAATTGGGTATGTCTTTTACGGCTTACCTAAAAGTGATACTGTAGGATACTATTTATATTTTAATCTAAGATGCTAACTTCTCTAGAAATGTTCCTATGTGAGGGAATAATTGTAGATTATTCATATGGTGAAGGAACGATACGTAATGCGAAAGTGTAATATATGTTGAGAACGTAGTAAGATAAAGTAAATCAGTTTCGTAATGACGCCACAGCAGAGCATTAAAAAAAAAAATCATGGTCGGGATTGCAGATTGTTCAGAATGGAGGAGACAGAAGGGACTTTCTATAAGTTGCTATGTAAAAGACAATCAAGTAACCAAATGATGTCCAATCATAATCTACCGACGAGTACAATTCCGTTGCGATAAGATTAAAGTTGATAATAATTAGCGAGATGTTATCGACTAATGCTTGCAATGTACATCAGTTCCCAATGATCCCTATGCTGCAGCAGTGCAGAGTGAATGATTCCTTGCGAGAAACTAAAGAGAGTACTACGCCGTTAGATAATGCGTCTTTAGCTAATGAATCAATAAAATTCATTATTTGGAATACCTTTATGACCCGGTGTATCAACAAAACTAATCCAATTAAGATATCTGATGTTACATTTATCGTCTATAGCCTTCACCATACTTCTCGAGTCTTTAATAGTAAGGTAATTCCCACAATGATCCGAAACGAAGGTTAATTTTCATGTACACTTAATATTCGACGCGTAATTATTTTCCTTCGAAATTGTTTCCTTTTTTAATAAATGACGCATATTAAAATGTTTCGGCATTGTGCTGATCGATTTTCGCCTATTTAAAATCAAAACGGGAGTAGCAACATTTGAAGTAGACGTAATTACCCCTAAAAATTACGGTCACACTATCAAATTCAGATATAAAGTTATAAATTTTCGTATACTTAAAGTAATTAAAAACGGCGAAGTATTTGATATGTAGTTCATTCAGATTACGCCAGATAATTTTGAATGCGTTGTATAAACATTTTATAATCGAAATATTCTTGCATATGTCATTATTGAAATAATAATTTTTCAATACGTGGAAAGAAGAGTATATACAGGAAAATTATTACTTGTGATGCTTATTTCAAACAAGATGGGTTTATGATACGAGCACAACAATGGTCAAGAAACTGGTTTAGATACCTCCGCAATATTTTTCACTAACGCAAAATCAATAATACCAGAGTGTAATCGAACGTTGTCTGGATAAAAGGTAGGCTCATTAGGAGGCAGGATGTGAAAATTAAATTTATCCGACATGTTTAAAAGGCAGTTACCAGAAGAATTATTAAAATAACAGTTCCATGCTTTGTGTCTGGTATTAAAATCAGCACTTTATTGAATGAAGTTAAAAGTATATGAATGTCGAATAGACGCAGTAAATAATTATGTTAGACATTTGAAGGTTAATTCCGACAGTTTGGATTTTTTTTTAAAGAAGGTATTTTAATCGGAAAATGATTAATATAATTTTTAATAAAAAGAACCACTCCTCCACCGAAAGTATTTAGATTTGATCTGTATAAACCCGGGGCGCATCTGAAATTGTAATTAGCGTTAATTTTTGTCTCACTGACGATATGTGTTATCAAATGATGTCAAAAATCTAAAAATTTGTCTTCAATGGAGTTAACATTCCAGTCCATGATATTAAAAATATGATACACATTTTACATAATTAACTGAACGATTAATAATACCAATTAATTACGGATGAAAAAGTCTATTACAACTTCAGTTATAATTGCAAATTTACTAATGTACTGTCGGCATCTCGGAGTCTACGTAATGTAGTTTTAAATAATTCCAAAAATCTTTTTAAACATTTCAAATAGACGAAGTATATCTATAATAACAGATGTCAGTTCGTGCTTCGACTACCATCCGCGATAGGTTATTTTCACGATGTTCAAATTCAAATAAAGCTTTCCTCGATCTCCGTCAGACACATTATTGGTACCGCGTTAAGACATTTATAACTAACGGAAAAATTAACTATTGAAAGTTTTTATTTTTATAATTACAACTAGTCCTCCTGTACTAACCAGTAACTTTGATATAAGAGAGATATATAACGTGTGAAGAGGTTATCTATCCAGTGACAGAAGTCTCAGAAGAAATGAATAAAATTATAACTAAATAATGTCATAAGGCTCATTCCGTTTCAGTCTTCTTGTGTTAGATAGGTTGTCTAATATAATAACTTCTTCCGTATTCAGATGCCTATGTAATGTGTCTTCGTGACGAAGTGCATATCGTCTAACTACGCAAGTCGTCGTTTCTTATGAACCAAGACGCGCATTTTAGCATGTTTGAATTATTTTGATGCGAGTGGTTTTTGCACAACGAGCGCCATAGCACCAAGTTGGTTTGATAATCGCTTTATAGATTAACAATTTATTGTCTATCGTTTTAATGTCGAGTTTTTTCCAATAAGCCAATACATAGAAGCAATTAATCGATTAATCTTAAGAAAAAAGAGCCCGGTTTTACTTTGTACACCTGTTTCAGATAAACTCAAGATTATTATTATTAGTTTTCTTAGTACTACTAATACCATTAGTACACTAATCTTATCGCTACCTAGAAATATTATTATTAACACTGTTAGAAGTAATGGTTTTTACGGTATTAGAAATATTACGAGTTTTATATTTCATGTTATTCTTTACTAGAAGGAAAGTCGGTACTATTCGCAGGGTGGGTACGTACACAATGAACACACTTGAAAGTTGATTTCGAGCATACATTAATATTGTGTAATTTAACGCAAGATGTACCTTTTAAGCAATTTGGAGCTACGTGACCGAATGACTGACATTTGAAATATTGTAGAACCCTATTAGAACGTTTATATCTATCCCATTGAATGGAACAGTGTGCTATAACTTAATTCCAAGGACTCGTCGAAATGCCGTATTTAGACTAAAGTGTACAGCAAAAAGAGATGATAAAATTTTAACATTTCTATGATGAGAATTATATTTATTATCTTCTTCGGTTATTTTGTACCGTATACGAAATATTTTGTATTTTAAAAATAAAAAAGTACCTATCGAAATACGGTTGTGTTTTACCGTGGATGCTTTATGTACTTAAAATTTGTAACTTTACCTTCAAAAATTGATAAAATATTACCGAACACGAGTTAATATTATTGCACGGATGTGTTTTTGTTTAAACTTTTTCAAGGGTTTCTTTAATACGGTAATGAAGATTAATGGAGATACCTTTGCAGCTTACACGGTACTGTAGGTACGAACTAACTCATAAACGTGGACAACTTCTCTAGAAATATCGCTGTGTCTAGAAACAGATGTAAATTTTCAAGATGAAGAAGGTGTTGTACGGAGGAACATTACACGATGAACGCAGTAATTTAAGGTATTAAAGAAGAACAATTAATCAGGATTGAAAATTGCAAGAGGGTAGTAAGTAATTTCTCCAAGTTGCATAAGGAATACGTGGTCCGATAGTAATGCCCGTTTGTCATCAAAGTTTCTCCGACTGTATGAAACGTACGATATCGTCTAAAAAAGAATACCACACTATTAGAGATTGCGTATATAATTTCGTTAGATTAGTAATGTTTAATCGATGTTCAGTTTATTTTGTTTTCGTCTTTATATTAGATTAAATTTTTACCGAAAGAAAATATAGATAATTATAAGCGATAAAGGGGAAGTTTATATTTAGATTTTGTTCGAACTAATGAAAAGTAAACGCTTCACGATGATAATAATGATGTTGACGATGTTGATAGTTGATAGTAATTGCAATAATATCGAAAGCCGTAACAAGTGAAGTGATGCGGTAATACGGGTGCGTGCAGTGCGATTGTTGTTTACAGAAAAGTAAGAAGTGGGCATTATCCTTACTATTATCGTTAATATTATACGCGTTCTGCTTTATGAAAGGGGTTGTTATTCTTGAATAATGGCTTCGTTATCAATCACTAATTGAAACGGGGAGTAAAACCTGCCATTGCGGAACTGACTGTAAAGAAGACAGATTAGAAAGAAACATCAAATAATATGTGTACGTGCATATGTATGTTTATATATATATATGTATATGTATATGTATATATATATATATACGTGTATGTATAAGCGTGATAGATATATGTAAAAGTATATTTATACGAAAGGGATGTTGGCTTTTGAAATTTTTAATCATGGTCCTTCGACTACCATCAGCGATAGTTTATTTTTAAGATGTTCAAATTCAAATAAGGTTTCTTCGATCTTCGTCAGAAAGGCATCTATAACAGAAAAAATTAACTATTCGAATAGGAACAAAAAACCCAGTTTTTACTCGATCACTACGAAGTACACCTCTTTCAGATAAATTTAAATTTATTACGGTAACCAACTTATTTTTTCATTACGTACGGCTTAGTTACAAAGAACGATTTTCATTGATTTTTCTTATTCGCGCGCGTGTGTGTGTGTGTGAAATTGACCCGAATAGATTAGTTTTTGTGTAAAAGTTTAGTAAATTCGAAATTACTGAGTCGAATTCGAATACGGTCAATTTGTTTTTCTAATAGATATACAACAAAGTACGAATGTTTTTTTTTTTATTATTATTATTCAGAAGTGGAATTTTGAATATGGTAAAATTGAGTATAGGAAAGTATATTTGTGTATTAGTGCTTCCTTAATGTTAACAAATTTTTTTATTTTCTGGTTAATATGAACTCGATTTTAAAAATATTTATATATAAATACATACATTGAAAATTATCTACAGTTCACTTAAGAAGCAGTATTGTATATATTAAAGACACATAACATTTATAATTTTTTGTCGAAATTTTATAATGTATACGATTGAAAGGGTTAAATAAATCAAAAACACTTTATACCCGAATCGTATTGTGATAATTTATAAAGTGTGTTTTTATTCGATTTATTTTTATTATTAAACGATGGTGTTGCGAGCACTATTATATATTTCTTTATTCTATTACACCGTAAAAGAACATAACTCGATTAGTCTAATTTATATCGTTAATTAATAGGCGAGACTTTTTTTGATAAAACAGTTTTTTTTTTTCGTTTCGTGACCAATTTTAATTACGTTTGTCACGTATTTTGTTTAAAACCTACGTATTATCATTAGGGTAGCATCCCCTATTCAACAGGTTGTACATCACGAGCACTATATATATATATATATATATATATATATATATATATATATATATATATATATATATATATATAATCAGCATCTTGATGTTTCAATTAATCCAGTGAAATCCGTTACCTTTGCGTCCATTCTTTTACTTGCTCTTTATGTTATTCCTTGAATTTTATCCTATGCGGCTAGACTGAAAAGCCCTTCCTCTCGTATTTTATGAAATTCTTAACTGCAACCTGTTGACTTTACACTTGTTTAGTACCTGTCGGTTAGTTACTTTATCTGTATACTGAATTTTAAATATGCGTCTATATTCCCACATTTCAACGACGTTAATTCTTTTCTCGGCAATTAGTCTGCATTTATTGTCCCAAGCATTCGCCGAATGAACTAAATATACCGACGTAATCATCGTTATCTTATCTCTAAGTCAATCTTATTATTTCTCGGAACTTTTTACAAATTCTCATATGATTGTTATTATTCTGGAAATTATTCTTTGCTACGCGTCCATCCTTTGTAATCAGCAGCCCCTAAATATTTATAGAGTTTCACATTTTCTGTTTGTTGGCCGTCTATTTTAAATTTTGTCTCGCTTGTAGACTAAATTTCATGATTTTTTATTTGTTTATATTTATGTTGGTGATAGATATTTTTACTTCTTTGTTTATAATATTTAGCATGTTTTGCACTTTCTTCTCATATTCAATTAAGAAAAATAACGGAAGTTCGGAGCTGAAAACTAATAGGTAGAGTAGAACTGGGCAGGATATATAGCTAGCAGAACGGGAAGTAGACGGACCGAACGAATTATGAAGTGGACTCCTAGCGAATGACCGGGAATTATGGTGGAGGCCTTGTAAAATAGCTGCTATCAGGTGACTGAACAAGGCTAACAACCGGATTACATGGAGGAATTAGAGGAAGCTTACATTCAACAGCGAATCCAACTAAACAATAGATTAATATATGCCCCTGTTGTGTATTTAATTCTTTATTTTCGTTTTTAAGTAGTTTATCAAATTTCGCTTTATTAAAAATATCGTTTTTATCATCGTTAGTGAATACTAACATATATATGGTATTTGAATTTCGTGAAACATTTTTGTACATAGATTTTAAACTCAACTTTTATAAAATCAAATATATTGACCGTAATACTACATTTTATATATATATATATATATATATATATATATAAAAAATAGTATTACGGTCAATATATTCACCATTTTTGATTCTGCCTGTAAATACCAATGATGTAGGCTTCTAAAAAAATATATATATAAAACGGTCGGAGGCCGGAAGGGTATAATTGCAGAATGTTAAGTTCAAAAAGAATTAAATTACATCCAAGTATCCGTCGATACACGAACAATACCATGAAGTCACATATATACATACCATTAGTATAAGTAATGCATAGGTGCTTGAAAACTACGAATATTACATTTCTTTATGATTAAGTACTTGTATAAATTAAAGCCTTAATTTACCACGTTACACACACACGTATATAAAACTATCTAAAACTTTTACACTTAATAAACTCAAACAAAAACTCTGACTAAAATAAATATATTACCTATACAGCAGTTATATAAAAATGATTAAAAATCTACCATTCAAAGCAATAGTTGCCTTAGCCAATATGTTCAACTCATGTTTACGTCTGTGTTATTATCCTCTGTCGTGGAGATTGTCGGTAACGATACCCATACCAAAACCGGGGAAGGATGCCTCTCTGGTACAAAATGTAAGGCCAGTGAGCTTACTTAGTAATTTAAGTAAAATATTTGAGAAAGTACTCTTGGTCAGATTAAGAGATTTCAGCGTGAGTCGATCTATCATATCTGACTCACAATTTGGGTTTCGGCCAAAACTCAGTACCACAATTCAATTAACTAAAATTTGCGATAAAATTACCGATAATTTTAATCAGAATAAACATACAGGAGTAGTCTTGATGGACATTGAAAAAGCGTTTGACACAACCTGGCATGATGGAATTATCTATAAATTAATCAAATATGAATTTCTTCCTTATCTAGTATTCACTATTAAATCTTATTTAATGAACAGGAAGTTTTACGTGAAAATAAAAAACCATAAATCTAACATGAGATTTATTAAAGCTGGGGTACCTCAAGGGAGCGTCCTAGGTCCTTTCCTTTTTATACTCTATTTGAATGACTTGCCAACCATTCCGGGAGTAGACATAAACCTTTATGCTGATGATACTTCTTTAATGGTATCCTCTTATAGAATTGACACAATCAGTAACAGACTAACAAGTGCAATTGATAAAATATCAAAATTTTTCTACAAATGGAAAATTAAAGTCAATGATGAAAAAACTGAATCAATCATTTTTACTAGACGTAGGCCTCTACTTAATCACTTCGTTCGAGTCAAAAACAATTACCTCGATTGGAAGGAAAATGTAAGATATTTAGACATAACTATGGATAGACGACTTACATTTACGAGGCATATTAATGATTGTGTAAATAGAACGATGCGCAAATTGGGTTGTCTATTTCCAATATTTAACAAAAAGTCTGCATTATCGGCGCAAAACAAATTCCTCATTTACAAAAAAGTTATTCTACCAAAATTATTGTATGCGAGCCCGGTCTGGAGCTATGCTAGCAATAGCAGTATAAATCAGATGCAAAGACTACAAAATCATTGTTTAAGAATTATCTTGAATAAACCAAGATTTACTAAAATTAAATCTATGCATGATATTTTAACGTTTCCTTACATACAGGAAATCATTAAAAATACAGCGAAAAAATTTTTCGCCAACTGCAGCTCATCTGATAATGTAGTAATACATTCGATAGGAGATTACGACTACCAGTCTCTGCGACACAGATATAAGAGGTACAAGCACAGACGTATAAAACATATCTGTTTATAGTAAGCCGGCTATTAAATTCTAGTTCTAGTATCAGCAAATAAACTAAGATATTTTTAAGATATTATATTGTGATAGAGTAAGTTATAATTTTATTCTAATATATTGGAACAGGTTTTTTATACAAATTTTTCCTGTAAATTATACATTTGATATTTATAAGCCTGTCATATAAGCTTTTATATTTTTTGTTTGCCTGGGAAGAATTTTTGTTTTATATTTCGGTACGGGTAAATTGTTCATTTTTAAAATTTAATATGCTTATGTAACTTAATAATAAGAAATACAGTGCTTCTTCTTCTTCTTATGTACGATGATCACTCAGTTTCCCAAACAATGTTGATCAAATCGAATCCGTTTTCAGTAACATTTTTCTAGGTGTTTTAAAAATCTTGGATAAAATTCTTTCAAAAACTTTCTTCGTCCTTGTTTGTGATTAATGTTTCGGCGTAGTATTATAAGCCACAATAAATCGCTTGCGTGCGAAATCCGTGTTTTATTAAATCGTGTAGTCGCATTAATCTCACCTCCTGATCTAATATTAACTTCGTTACTCGATATATTAGAATTATTTGAATTTCTTCCAAATGTTACACAATAGATTAATTATCCAAGTATACTAACCCTTCTATGTGATATAAAGGGTAATAAACAGTGGTTGAAGAGCTGGTATATTTTTCTATCGATTAAGATAAAATCTATATTTTCGGATTATATAGTTCGTACGTATCAAAATGATGATAATATAATTCTCTAACGGTTAAAAGGAAATATTTCTTTCTCTATCTCTCTTTTATATGTATGAAATATAAATTGTGTGTGTGTGTGTGTGTGTATGTATGCGTACGATCTGGTATATTACTACTGTTTCGTGATAATAACGAATGAACGACGGACAGACGATCGAAATGATGTAGATGTACATATAGTAATCGCACTAGTGCACTCGTCACGAGTTCAAAGTTTCATACGTTTATTATCGGATGAATATTCGCAGCGGGTTACCGGTTTTTATTTATTTTCATCTTTCCGTTTTAAAACTAGGTCTTCTTTTTCTTCTGCTTACAACACTCCCTTAAAAATTATACATCCTAGTATTTTGTTTTTGACTCCGCTGAACCATAAACGATATTCTCTTTTTGAACCAGCTGGCATGAATCATTTCATTTTTACTAGTTGTTGGCCATCTGTAACTACGAAAAACTTAATAATTATCTGGTTCGCCCGATTTTCTTTCCAAATATCACACTATACACAGCTGCATTAGGTCTGATTTTACTCTGTAATTTAGTATTGATCAACCAATTTTTCACCTTTCGTTCTATTTACGGATATATGCCTCATGATTTATTTATTGAGGTGTTAAATATAATTACGTAATTTAATTTTAATTTTAATTTGAATTACGTTATACAATAAAACTTCTTTTATCCGGCCACTCCCTGTTATCTGTCACTGTCAGTTACGGTTAATGACCTGAACTGTTCGTGTTGGCGAAATTACGAAGCTTTGCGATGACGGTCTGTTTAACAATAACACACTACAAACTGTAGAAGTAACCGATTGGTTAGAGTGTTATAAACAAGATGAAGGTTTTGAAATATTGATATTTCAGTGTAATGCTCAGCAGTCCAATAATGATGAAATTGTCTACGATGATGAAGAATCAGAATGCAAAACTCAGCAATCAGCTATTCAGAAGCTGAAATAGTGTTAACAAAATGCACAGATTAATTAGAAATACAAGAGAAGCCGCGAACTTTACACAGATCCTACTTCTAAAAATAATACGAAACATTGCCATAAAGAAAGCTCGAATTACGAAAAAACAGAAAAAAAATTACAGGTTCTTTTTTTTAAGATTTTTCCGTAGAGAAAATTTTCCTATGTAATTGTACTATACTGCACTATGTTATACTACGTTTCTAAATGAAAGTACAATATTTTTTAAAAATTCCTTTCCTAAATGATTTACAAATGTGATTTTTTTGTAATAGCATTTCCGTTATCCGTCACAGGCCCGGTCCCAGGGTGATGGATAAAAGAAGTTCTACTGTATATTGCAACGCCGCTAACTAACACACCGTCTAATAATACATATCTAGATTAGTATGACGTCATATACAATTGTTATTATTAGAGTTTAATATTAAATTGTTAAAATTAAAATTTTAATATATATATATATATATATATATATATATATATATATATATATATATATATTACCGACGTAGATGGGATGCCACGTGTATTGGGCCACGACCGTTAATTACAAATAAACAAAACAAAATAAAACGCATTTTCTATTTTTATTAGAATTTAAAATTAAAAAACTAACTTGAATTAATTTGAAATAACTTAAACTAAATTAAAATTAAAACTAACTAACTTAATTAAATAACTTAACTAGACTAACTAAATTAAATAACTTAACTGACTAACTAAATTAAACTGAATTAAAATTAGACTGAACATCTCCTTTTATACTAAAAAATATGAATATATACTCACATATATACATGCCAATTAGAACTTTCTAAATTTTTCTGGAAAGATTCTTTTATTATTATTGTATATATTTATGTAACTTCTAGAAAAAGGTGTATAAAAATTATATATTTTCTTCAATGCATTCTTTTGGGGAAAATATGTCCGTTGATTTTTACGTACAAATTAAAAATGTGCTATAATAATTTAATTCGTCGGAATTTAATCAGATTGTTTCCATAAGTGAGCAGTGTATAAAAATGATTTAAAAAAAAAAATCATAATAATAATAAGGTGTATAAAAAGGATTTCTTTAAAACTTAGTAATAATAATAATAATTACGTTAATATAAAATTTAAATATTTCTGTTTAAATGCTATATATATATATATATATATATATATATATATATATATATATATATATATATATATATATGTTATTTCGTTATGCTAAATAATACGCTTTTTCGTCTCTACAAATATATATTATGATGAAGGTTACATTTTTTTTTCGTTGTTTTTAATTCATTTTTCCTCATAAGTGGTGTTTAATAATTTTTCGTCCGGTTATTAATAATATCACGGATTCGTCTTTATTAGTAATTTGCAGTTTTCTTTTAAGCTATTTCTTATTGTTCATATCTATTAACAAGAATAATAATAATAATAACGATAATATTCACGATAATTCAATTTAATTTATTTTGTTTTGTTTTTCACAACTTAAACATACGAATAATTTAATAATCTCATATGCCAATAAATTCCGGGATCTTCGGGATATAATGACGCTTATTGACATCTCATTTATCGTTTATTGGTTTTAAGACAATGCCAGTTATAGTCACATATGCATCTGAATAAATTGTACTACATACGTACATAATACCTACATTATGTCAACGAATTACGTACATACACCTACATTATGTCAACGAATTACGTACATATACCTACATTATGTCAACAAATTACGCACATATACGCTCGTGTACAAAATTATATACATATTACACTAACTAATCCTTTAAAATTATATAAGTACGTAATAAACATATATACACACATAACCCCACATAATCCATAAATATTGCATTGGATTTAATCTATATGTAAACGTACACCCATTAAATCTTCAGTCCAGGTGAAAAATAATTTCATCTCAACAAAAGACAGATCGTTAGTAATTACGAGAGCAGTATTATTTTATAATGCAGTCAAACTTAAGAGTATTATTATATATTTTGGACTCATGTGGCCAATCGATCGATGCGATTATTAATAACGATAACCGAATTATATATATATATATATCACATATCTATTGTGTAACATCTTGAGGGAATAAAAGTTGAGTTTAAAATCTATATACAAGTGTTTCACGGAATTCAGGAATACCGAATATTTCTATTTTAGCATCTTAGTAATCACTAACGCTGGATGATTAAAAACGATATTTTTAATAAAGCGAAATTTGATAAACTGTTTTAAAACGAATAAAGAATTAAATATACAACAGGGTAATATATTAATCTATTGTCTACGTGGATCCGCTATTGGACGTAAGATTTCTTCTAATTGCTCCATGCAATCCGGTCGTTAGCCTTGTTCAGCCACTTGATGCCAGGTATTTTACGTATTTTCTCTTACCGCCTATCGCAGGGCCTCCCGATAATTCCCCATGCGCTAGGAGTCCACTTCATAATTCGATTTATTTCCGTTCTGCTAGCTATATATTCCGCCCGGTTCCACTGTAGCTATTACTTTCGTCTGTTGTCGACTACGTGTGTTTCGTTTTTGATCCATTAGTTTGAGGCAGAACATCGATCGTTCTTCTGCACGCTGTGAAATATAATTATATATAAAAAATAAGAAATAGGTAAATTATGGGATTTATATTGCGTAGTAAAGTTTCGCATGGTGTAGGAAATTGAGTACGTTGGAAAGAATAGTAAAGTCATCGGAGAAGATATCAGATAAGTAGGAAGGAAGATTATATGATAATGTAGAGGAATTAAACTAAGTACATTCTGTGAGGATATGGAGAATGGAAAGATTGGAATTGCATACGTTGCAGATTGGAGTCAGGTGCCTTTCCATGCGTGAGTTGCGTATGCCGCAGCCAATGATAAAACTAATAATAAAATTATACATATATACTTAAATAAACGATCGTATTTTTATCGGATAGAAGGGGTCGACGGCAAAGGGGTCATGTATAGAACCAGAGATATTAACTGTGTCTCCAGAGTAGAATATCAAGAAAGCGAGAGATGAGCAACCAAGTAGCGCATGATTCGAGTCCAGTATCGATCCGCTGTTTGAACAGTTCAACCAAGTCTGTAAAGGTGAGCTTAATTAATGTTAACATCGTGTTTAACTAATTGAGCCAACGTGATTACTTCAACTATTTGATTAATAATATAAATATAAAATTTATTTCACATTTCTGTTTGATTCGCAGTCAATTAAGGTGAATGAAATAAATCGCCTGTTCGAATAATGCGAATAATAATAATACTAAATATAATGGTAATAATAATAATTTATATATAGTTGTAATAATGATTATCAACATAATTATCGTTGTGGTGGTCGTCAGATACATGTAATCGAGAGTACAGTAATGAATGATTAAAATAAGCGTATTCGACTTATTCGTGCTGAACTTGGGATAATTCGATCTGTAAGTCCCACTTGAACCGTAGATGATTTTTATCGTGAAAATAAAAAGAACATCTCTAAGCCTTATACTTGTATCGTAAATAGATAGCGTTGTCAATATGTTAGCGAAGCTAGTCTCGGTATTAACGTACCGGCCGAAGTATAATTACACGTTTGGGAATCGTAAAAGAATATCAACAACAACAACAACAATGGTGTACTACCAGTATATGCATTAATGGGGTTTTCCCGAGAGGATTCGTCATTTGAAGTATAGGGTTGGTGTTTTATTATTATTATTATTATTCGATATCCTACTAAGGCCTAATCGAATAAAAGACGGATAAATGTGCCAACATTTCGCACGCTAATATTTTAAACGGTAACATAAACCGACTATAAACTATAGAAAAACAAAGCTAAAGATTGGTATTGTTTTTTCGGGTCCCATTGACGATAAGAGATTGAAAGTCTGCGATGCGAGTTAGGGTCCTAGTCAACATATCGAATTTCCAACCGACGCCTCTTCGATTTTTATTAAATTATCGCGGCAAAACCGTAAATTATAATCGTTATCTTATCGATTACCGATCGATATTATTAAGAAAATACATCCCGTGTGCAAGAAGGCGTTTAAGTCGGAAACGATAAATATAAACGTATCACCGGCGTGGTGTGGAATGGAGTTAAAACTAGACGAGACCTACTAATTTAAAGAAATTCCAGTGACGTCGCTTTAGAATTAAATATCACATTCGCATTAAAACAATGTGTGATTATGATTACTTTTATTTTCCATTCATCGGTGACATGGTAAAAGAACGTGCAACTAAATTCTTTGATTCTACGCCACCGCATCATATGTTAGTAATTATATGATTTTTATATTCCTATTACTTTACTGTGTGCATTAGTGTATATATTTAAGTTTATCTGATAAGGAAATTTTATGATTTGCTACGTTTTTATTGTTGTCATGTTAAAACTGAGACAAATATACGTTTCATCTTCTTCTTCGAAAATATGGGCATTTCATAGTGGGATATTAGTATGTAGGCGTTTTCTACCTTTATATATTAACCTTATGGTATTTGAATTTTTATACTACGTTAGAAATTATTTTAAATACCGTATTGAATGTTTAAATGATTCGATCATGTACCTAATCTAATATTTAGGAAGGGTAGGCAATACTCTTATGTTGTTGTATATACCGAACATTACGAATTAAATAGTGTACAAATATATATAAAAAATGTGACTGTTACAAGTGTATATAAATACATATAACATAAATATGTGTGCGCGTAATAATGTTAAAAACACCTATAGTTGAAAACACATGCATTCGAAATTGAAGTTAAAAATACAAAATTGCTTTTAATAAACATTTTCTTACAAATATAGCAGCATCCAGTTCATTTATTTCAAAAGGGGCTTCCAAGAATTTATTTACATTACTTGCCTCGGTAGTTGTCAGCAATTTTCTGGCACTTGTCCTACATTTTAACTTGCCATTTAAAAGAAGTTGATGTGCAATTTCATTCGCTATTACTAGTTTATTAATTTTCTTTGGATCATTATTAAAGTTCTTCAACATCAACTGTTTTCATTAGTTTTTCTCCTGCTTATGTTGTGTTCTCTGCAAAAGGGTCGTTAGGAAATAATTGCCCATATTCATCCATCAACAATTTAAATTCTGTTATTAGCCCAGCAGCTTCAATTTCATTTATTCCGGTACCTAAATATTTGCTAAACCATTCCCTATTAGCTTTTTTAAAATTATATCGCCTTTTAAAGCTGACTTTTTCAGTTATAATTAAAGATTCAACTACTCATGACGTAGGACGATGTTGAGATCTCGGAATAGGTTTATCGATTCTTTTAGTGCGCTGAGTTGGCAATCATATCACTCACAAATATGTTACCTGGATTCATACCTTCATTCAATCTTCCGTTGTTAAATATACATGGCAACTTACTAAATACATTCCGCTGTTTTCGGCGTATTAAGGCTTATTCATTTTCGTCTGTGTCATTGTATCTACAGTCTATATTTCTTCAGTTGAAATAATACGAATGACGGTAATTATGAGGGTCGAGAAATCGGAAATTAGCAACAGGTGGCTTATATACAGATTTACAGTGTATAATCAGTCAGTTCAACTATTAGGGGATTTCGACATTATTATGGAGTTGATGACTAGGTAATTTTTGACAAAAACTGCGCTACCATATCGTTCAATTACAATTTTCATTCCACTTACTCTAGGTCTATTCTTAGTGGGACCACGATGCGTCTCCTGTACCATCAGTACATCGCTTTTGTTTCTTCTACATATGTCCAATAGTAGTATTTCATCATCATTAGATAGTCCTTTAATATTTATCACAATCGTTGGTTCTGGAAAGGACCTTCTGATTAATTTGCATATTATATTCGGGGATTGGCCGGACATATTTCCGTTTCCAGAGGACCCCCAGATTTCTTAAAATTTGAATTCTACTTTATGTACGCAATCTACGTGTAAGTTTCTCTAGTGCTCCTCAATTTATTAGTCAGAACATCTGTCGAGTTTTTACGTTAATTTCGTTTCTTTTATCGTTTTGTGTTTTAGTCACACTCTGTATAGTACATGGGCTTTTAATGCTAATATAATTGTCCATTTTAAAATAAGGAACATTTAGTCGACGTAGAATGTTTGAATTCTAAGTATACTTATATAAGGGATTAAAAATTATCATTTTTTTGTTTTTTTTATTCACTAAAGACAATGCCTTGTCGCTGCAGTCTTTGTATCCTGTTGGTAGCCAGTATTCGAAGTTCTTGGTATGAAAAAAGTATAACCATTTTGTTTAGTCACACGATGGGGTGACCTAGAAAAACTGATTGTAGTAGGAATGATTGAAGGTCGCAAATGAAGTGGAAGAAGACCATCCGGGTGTGGTACACGGATAAAATTAAAATAATCGCTGCGTCCAGCATAGAAAGGGCAGTAAGGATTTCCTGCAAGTTGCATAAGGAATAAGCGATCCGGTAACGAGTGATGCCATTACCTACTTAATAACAAGGCCTGAGCGATGCTGTTCTATCGAATCAAGAGTAGTCATACTACATAGTACGCATTAACCGGATTTTAGCGTGTTTTGTATGAAAATGAATAATTTTTTTTAATATTTATCTATTTAAATATAATAATTTTCTTAGAGCTTCTTGTTTAAACGGGGCTGCCAGTCGTGAACTGAGCTCTCAATCACACCCCCATTCGTTTTTTTGTAATGGAAAACGAAATTTCGAAGCAAACATCACTGTTAATCAATTATATCAAATGACATTAATAAAGTTCTATTTATTACTCGCTAATGCGTCTATTTTACGTTTTTTATTTTTGCCCAACGTGTCGTTTGATTTTCCACAATAATTTTTCATTAATGTATTTGTTACGCTTATTATAATCATTCTTAAAATAGTTTCATTTTTATGATTTTCACAATTACTTAGTTCATAATTTATTGATTCATATACCTGCCAGTATTTAAAAACGATATTTATGAAAAATTCCTTTTTATAATGAATTTTCAAAAAATCATTTTCATAGTGTTGTATGAGTTTATTAAAAATTAAAAAGCTAATTAAGACTACATGTATAACATTATCTTTAGGAAATAGTAAACCACCTCTGTTTATATTATTTATCAAATTGTAATTTTCTTCAATAACCATTTCTTCGTTATTTACCAAATTTTGTTTGCATATTTGACATTTAACATTTTTTAATATTTTATAACAACAGTAACCCGCCAGATAAGTAATAACAGGTCATATATTTTGAACTTCATCGAAGTTTTCTTCATTAAGAACTATTTCAGGATTAAATGAATTATCGTATTACCTCTGTTCTTCATGAAAAGATTCTAAACTTTCAGAAAAAAATTTAATATATATATTACTAAATGTTTTTGATGTTATAGTGATTGTATTCGCAGTTTTTTCTCGAATTCATACAACTGTCTAATTGAAATGTGATAATGACCTCCTGATAATTGCCTATATTTTCCAAATCGGTGTTCTAAAGCATCTGTTTGAAATTTTCCTAACCATATGTAGTTACATTTAAGCTCATCAAAACAGTATTGAATAATTTCTAAAAATCCGTTAATTGTATGAGAAAGAGCTGTATGAGTTTGCGATGTCAACTTATGAGGAAAATTACCTGAATTTCATACATGAAGCCACATTTCGCGTAAAAAAACTAATTTTGAATCATTTAAATTATTGGAGAAAATAGGTTCCTGAAAAGTATCATTTAATCTTTGTCCTTTTAATGGTGTCTTTACATTAACAATTTTCCACCATGTTAATACAATATCTATAAAATTAGCCGTGTCTGAGGAGTGTTCTATATTTGTTCCAAAAGTTAAAAGTGCTTCTTTTATGAAAGGACTGAAAATTTTTAAAGCAAGATTTACATTTTGACGTTCCAGATTACTTGGAAATAACGCTTTTATCGATAAAGAATATCCATGTTTCAACAGTTTTACTTGTTCTAAACGATGTAATAATATTAAAAAGTTAAAATTTGCAATTTTTATTTCACCGGATTTCAAATCTGGATAAGTGAGTGTTTTATTTGGTTTCGAATTCAACCAGTTATTCCGTATACACTTTATTAAACGAACAGAATCATACAAAAAGAAAATTGGTCTTGTATTATCGCATGGATGAGAGTAAACTATGCTCAATTCTTTTTTTAAAGAAAAGTTACTCATTGCTCTGCCATTTATACTATTATTATCACTAATTACACAGAACACTTTATAACCAATATCTTCTAATTTAATAATAATTTCTTTAATGCAGTTGAAAAGAACATCACTTTTAATTGCTGTTGTGGGGAATAAATGAATAACCTCTTTGATGTTACACTTGATATCATAAATGCATAAGCAGAAGTACAGAGTGATTGGTTATTACTTGCAAACCATACTATATTTCCACCTTTGTAATCTAAATAAGGTTGAACATGAATTTCATCCATGAGAAGCAAAACATTCCGCATCATTCTTTATATTAAACCAGTTTTTTAGTCGAGGAAATGTTTCTAAAATATTTAAAAATCGATTAAAATTTGTAAAACACTCAGAAGCTTCGTACGCGATAAAACTAGATTTACTCCCTGCCAAAACGATAAGCAACTGAGCTTCTTCGCTATCACGTATTTTCTCATCTCTACTCTTTCGATTAGATGGATAAGGTTTCGAAAGATATTTCGGACAATTTGGAAATATACTAGGTATAACATTTTCTCTTAAACGAATATGTTTTAAATTAGTATAACAATATTTACCTGTCGTTTTATCGAAAAACTTTTTCTGGCGAATAATGTCATTATAATTGAAATACAAATCACAAACCTTACTTGATTTGGATGGCGAGAAATTAGACCGTGGAATGGCATTTATCCATTTTTTTTTTTCAAGACTTCATCGTCCGCAAATGAAAAACCCGTTACTTTCGGTGCATTTTCATAACCATAGTTTCCCGAACAATTTGCTACACAACAACGACAAGGCATATTGAATTAAAACACAAAAATAAAACGGATGAAAAGTTAATTTAGTTTGTATAAAATGAACCGAAAAAACCGCAATTCATTTAAACAAATATATAATTAAAAGTTTTGAAATGTTGATAAACGAAAAAATAACAAATGTAAACGCTTGAACGAGTAAAACCAATCACTAATAACAAACTTCAAAAAATAAGTTACAATAGTAAACAAACATTCCATGAAATATTTATGACTACTCTCGTCGACGAACTAGGATGTGACGTCACGAGCAGTCTGGCCTTGTTATTAAGTAGGTAATGGTAATGTCCGAATCACAATCTGCTGATAAGTACAATTTCCTTACGCGTAATGTTTTAAAAAAATTAGAACCCAGGAAATTTAGGAAGAAGCGGTTGACAATTGACATCAGTGAGGGGTGACTGCTGTATATCCTTCGAATATGTCTGTTCATAATGTTCGGACTATATGAAACGTAATCACGTGCAGAAACTAAAGAGAATGCCGCATCATTAGAAGACCCCGCGTAGTATTCTAAAATCTTATCGTGGTATTGTAAAATGCTTCTACCGTAGCGGGAGTTCTAAAATCTTTTATAATTTTTTATTAGGCAAAAAACATTTTAAAGTAGAGGAAACGTTTTACTTTCCTAGTTGAAAGTCTCCGGCGTGCAAAAATAAAAAAATATACAAAATTCTATCCGTGCAGTTTGGATTCGATTATTTTCTTTATAGAATGTTTTTCTCCAAACAATCCGTTGAAAATACGTTATAAAACTATCGCCATTTTAAAATCGTTAACAAGCAACTCTGCATCGTACAACAAAAACGCCGTCACCCCCCATATAGCAGTAATGGTAATAGAAGGAACTTTTAGTCCGGTTGTACGACGATTCAGTTCGTAATTTTTCTTTTTGGGCTTTTTAGTTTTGTGTTATTCGTTTCTTCGGATATTCCCTCGAAATTTGGATAAACGATTCGAACAAGGGCGCGCCAGTCTTCGTCAATCGTTCATAATACGTTCTAGTAGTGCCGGAGAAGGGCGGAGTTAAACTTTCGTTTTGGGCGTAAGTATAAAGTACGCTGCTAGCGCGTTACGGTTAAAATACGAACTAAAAGATAAAGCTTTTAAACGGTGACGACAACGACTGAGTGTCCAAAGCACTTAGTGAAATTAAAACGAGAATCGAACGTGTACTTATCAGTGTTTACGTCATCTATATATACACACATACATATTTATGTATGTGTATATATATATATATATATAATATATACATAAATTCCTTAGATCCACGTTACCGACGGTGGTCCGTTCGACCATCCGATCCGTTCGACACCGTGTTCGTCGATCCGTTCGATAACGTTTATAAGTCTTATCGATAACATTTACCCGTCATCTTTCCGATAACGTTTATACATATACAGACGTATTACTGATAACTTTTTCATGTGTTGCCGATAACGCGTCGTTCTCGGGTTCGTCGTTATACCGGTTTATATAGATCGATGTAGCCGGGTTCAGTCCGTTATCCGGTATAATATTTAATTTCGAAATAATCGTCGCTGCGGATACATTTGGTGGTCCCGTCTATACCTGTATAGATCTGCATCTGCCTGTTGTATACGTGTCGAAAGGTTAATTTTAAAATATTCTTTCTGCAATTTGGCTTTACCGCGTTCCTATCGTAAGTTTTATTAAATAAATTTTTTATATATATATACATGTAGTAATAATAATAATAATGGTAATAATGACGATAACAATAATATAATATGGTATATATATATTGGTGTCTGATTAAAGTCATCGAGCAGTTTTGGATACCGAGCACAAATACATCTATCGATAGCAGAGCCGAAACTTTTGATTTTATTTGCTTCTTTTGATTTTCATTTATGATCCAGTATTTTCAGAGATGATTTATTTTTCCATCGCCCAATTAAACTTTCGTGATTATTATCATCCACGTGTTGAATTATTAAGCTTATTCCTTGAAACGGACATTGCGTCCGAAACGTCACCAGTGACACGTAAATTCAACCAGTGAATTAATTTTTCGTTATAGTCTACTTTTCCAATGCCGCTAATTTTATTAGTTTCAAGTTATTATTATTATTATTGTTTTTCCATCTGCTGTATGGTCTCGCTTGCATTCGGTCAGTATGAAGTTAGAATATTCTTTCTGGTAGTTTAACGTACTACCTCGTCCTCTGTCCACACGAACGTCAAATCGATGAAAAAGTCCAATGGGTTTACTTCTTCTTCTTTAGCGAACGTTGCCGACCAATTAATCTTCTGTCGCGTGATACGTCATTAGTTCTCTTATATTCTTAATGACCTATCCAGCTTTTTATATTGTCTAACCAAGATATCCTCGGTCTGCCACTCTGTCGTACTACTATTTTTCCTTATAATATTAGCTGTATCAGATGACCCAGATATACAATCTTTCTCGTTTTAATTATGGTTAACAGTTCCTGGGGCTTTCTCAAACGCCGCAGTACCTCAATGTTAGTTACTTTCTCCGTCCAGCTGATCTTCAAAAGCTGTCGATAAATCCACATTTTAAATGTGTTTACACATTCGCAATAACGAAGAACTTATTCAAGATTTAATCGAAAGTCTCGTTCTATTAAATTTTCTGTCTCAGTTGTCATTGAATTTCTTATTCGTCTTCTGAATAACGACCGTATGATTTGGAAGTATACTCTATCTTATTCGCGAGATTTAATTTATTATCTATTTGTTTAATTTAGCGATTGACAGTTTTTATGTCTATAGTTCATTTCGGCGTGTTAATTTTGTGGTATATGTAATACAAATTTGCCAGGAAAATATCGAACTGGTTCTTTTAGAATTTAATAGCAAGTTAATGTTTATCTATAGTAGAGAACTGTGACAGAATTTTTGTTTTATATCTACATTAATTGTCAACTTTAGCAGAATATTCTGAATATAGTGTGACGTTTTCTCATGGAAGTCATTTTTAACTTTTTCCAAACCACAATTTTTCTGTATTATGTTGTTTTTTTTTTTTTTGGTAAAATGATTAAATTATTTTTTTTTTTCGCAAAAAATAGAAATGCGAACGATCGTTTAGTTAATAAATTTATTGCGCTGTTGTTTTGCCATGTATACAGAGATTGTTGTGTTGTTACTGTATGCAGTAATACGTGTAATGTACTAGAGCGTGCAATCAGGGAATGTCTAATACGTCTGTTGATCTGACGTTAGGCTAGGCGTAAATTGCATTTAATCCTTTCATGCCTATATATAGACTTCATAACGATAAGCATTTTTTAGGCCTCTAGACGATCGAGAATATGTTCCACTTAAGATATATTTTTTTTAATAGACTTAATACGTATAAAAGATACTGCGGTGTATCCAAAAAAGTATACATCGCATATACGTGACTAAGATTCGAGTTTGAACCAAACGGCATAAATAAAAAATAACAAAAACACACGACAATTGATGTCACCGTTCACAGAAAATAAGGTATAGGCATAGTATTTCAATTCACTGTTATTTTATTATTTTAACTGTTATTTGGAAGTACTTAGTAACTATTAACTATGAACGAAACCGTTAGCAGTTACTCTTACAAAATCATTAATAAAAATCACGTTAACTGCTACCACCGTGGTTCGCTAAGCTGTTATCGTTAGTAACTAACTTTTAGTACCTTCAACCTTGGAATTGGTAAAACGATCGGACATACAGTATGTGAGATATCCAAGCTAGAAATATCCAAAAGTATACATTGAGTATGAAAAGATTAACACGGCACAGCACACCGCGGATTTTTGTAATTACATATATTTTAATAAAATATCGCAAACAGCCAATATTAACGCGATTATTGTTAGCCGTGTCAAATTCTGTCGAGTAAATTATTTTTGAGATTTATTTTTCCTTTTTTAAATAATTACGGCGGCAAAGGAAATCTCAATTGAAAAAAAAAAAAACAAAAAGAGCTCTACGACGTGAAACGTTCAAATTAGATGAACATGATAAAAAATTGTTGACATTATGGGCAATTTGATTTCTTCGCATATCAAACTTTTTGCGCGTTTTGTCGCTTGAAAATTGCGTCACAGGCACGGGCCTGCGTAGTGCCACTCGTGTCATCGTCATACACGCTATATGGATCTCAATTTCCTCACTAGCCTTATGATACAAAATAAAACTGAACATTTGTGGTTTTTACAGATAGCTCGTGTTTCGAAATTTTTGTACATATCAGTTTTTTTATTTTAATTGGTTTGTTTTAAATGGTTATTTTACACTTTACATGCTTTTCCGTTAGTGTTTTTGCAATTTCTGTTATATATCATATACATGATGTGGTATGTTCATTACACTTTACATAACTGAAGTAAGAAAGAAAGAGTTACACGTTCAGCACCTTACATTAAACTTAAAACGGTTATAAGTTATTACCTTCTATAAGAACTGAAATAAGAAGTGGGGAGGACATGTCATAAGATACAGAGATCACGCGACCGTTTACTCGTTGAGATGACGACTTCAAGAAATTTCTGGGTTCCAGAAGCGCTCTGCGTAAATTGGAACACAACAAACGCAACTGGGAAAAATTGGGAGAGACCTTCGCTCGAAAGAGCCTAGTTTGACTACATTCGAAATTAATTTTAGAAATTGATTTTAGCTGTAACAGACATTTATAAATTGTTAATTTAGTTATGCTAAATAAAGGTTATTATTATTATTATTATTATTATATATATATATATTTATATTGATATATATTTTTTAAATATATTTTGAATTTTGTTCTCTATATTAGAATTGTATTTGTTTTATCGTTTATTAATAGCTAATCTTGTAATTAATACCGCGTCGTTACATTCTACTTAACGTCTTAAAAAATTATAACAAGTAGCAAATTTCCTACAAATTACCGACTTCCCTAAATTTTTCTCGTAAAAATCGCTAGCGCTCGAATGTCCCTTAAATTATAAATGACAGAAATCATCAGCATGTTGGAAATCTGTAATGTAAATGCTCGAATTTTATCTCGAGTCGGTTTAAATTATTGCGTTGGCCGTTTGCTATTTTATATATACGTACGATGCCAACACCAACTATGTAGAAGACACCGATATCGTCTTCTTAGGCCCCGAAAAATAGAATTTGCAGGATAGATACTATCTGATCAACGGCAAACCTGAAGCATCTTTGTTATTCGCTTCAGCCGATGTTGCTCAGGATTTCAGTTTTTTTTTCTTTAGATTTTCGAGAATTCTTGAAGTCTGATTTTTCGATCATTATATTTCAATGATAAACTTTACATGCACTAGCACGTTTTATTTTTATTAGATCACCTACCGAAAATGTTTTAGGCGGGTGTATTTACAAAAATTTAATTCAGGAATTTAAGAAAAAAAAAATATCTTTATTATATAATTATTTACGTTATAAAATACGCACAAAATTTTACCTTGGCAATAAATAAAATACAAAAAAATTATATCGCATTACATATAATCTTATATTTAAACATTACAGGAAACTTTTTTTTTCAATAAAACCTGCAAATAAAGGAAAAAAAAACACAAAGGTAAATAAAATATTGCCGAATTATAGTTGAACTATTTACAATGTGCTACTAGAATACTTAATACTATAAATAACTCAATATACAACGTTTGAATATACGTTAATTTATAAACCGGATAGGTTTAGTATATCTATATCGCAGTACACCATGGCTTTAATTTATTGTCTTTGCCGTTATCGTAGAATTGTTTTGAAAGTTTTCCAATGCGTGTAAATAAGTAGGTTAAGTTTAATGCGGAATGCATGTCGCTAATTTTGGTACATCTGTTGGCATTTAGTGAGATTGCGCAACAGTGGTTTTGTATAATTTGAGTCGTTAAAAATTTTTTATAATCGATCTGTACAATATTAACCCATTTATGGGCGTTCGTTTTCCTGTTTACCATTGCAAATGCTTATAATAAATCACAGTTTTTTTCTTACTTATAGGTAGGTATCAATGCGAAAAAAGTGCACCATGTTCGATGTAGATCAGGACCAAATTGTACGATTATCTTTTACGAGGAGTAAAAGATAAATATAGTCGTACGATAGTGGCCCGATGCTTTCGTCTGCATTGTTATTAAATATTATCGTACGTTTGGCAAATTATCATTTCGCGTCTTTGATGTGTTATGTCTGCTACATTGTTACCTCATCGCATTCATACTAATTGTCCTCCACCGACGTCGTCATCGTTACTAACGCATCATCTGCATCATCATATTCATCCGGAAGTCAAGTCTGTAACTGCATCGACTGTGGTACAACATTCAAAACCGGACGTACTGCTTACGATATTGGCCAGAAACAAAAGTTTAGAAGGTATATTTACGTTTATTTATTTAATTTTAAAAAAGTATTTATTAAGTGGTCGACATCGTCAAAAATAAATTAAAAAACGGAAATTTTAAATAGTATATATAATATAGGATAAGGAATAATTAAAATAAATTTTAAAAACGAATTTCAAAATATTTTCCGTCCGATAATAAGATTCGAGTTTTTCGGGTTCACCTCTAGTATGGGCTGTTTTCATCGTGTTCGGGTATAATTATTTATCACTTATTTTTGCGTTTATTAATTGAAGTTATTTACACGAATAATCGTAGTTTATTTTTTTTTATACATTTTTTATTACTTTAATAAATTTAGTATCTTCCGCGTAACATATAACGGAGAAGTAGAATGTTAACTTATTATTGTTTTTTCTTGCAATTAAAAATAAAAAAAAATGAATTCGAACTTGAATATTGATTCTTTGTCTAGCATGGATTTACAATATTCAATCAAATCTATTGTCTTTCTCAAGGACGTGGTAACATCATATGAGTTTGAAAATTGTTTTCAATCTACTTCAGTCCCGTGTTAGGTGCAATGCACTCGGCACATTAAGTCCAGTTATGACCTTCACTCGATCTGACCATCGCATTCGGCATCTTTCTCCGGGGCGCTTTCCAGGTATTTTGCTCTGTATAATATTTTTATGCATCCAGTTCTCACATGTTACTACGTGCCCGGAATATCTTATTGTATATTTATTGATTTCTGTTAGTATGCTTTTTTTTTAATTCCACTAAAGCCGATGCGTTTCCTCGTGGTATACAGACAATTTTTCTATAGTCTTCCATCTCAAAGATCAGAAACAAGCAAAAAAACTAGTTTGCTGATTACAATGTTGCGTGAGGCTGTGAAATTACACTAGAAACAAGTATTTCCCTTTCTTCCGTTGGTCGTATATATATATATATATTTTATTTACAGTTCATTTTCTCCAAGTGACCGTTTTTGGAATAACATTTATTTATCGCGCTTTAGCGCAATATCATCCTATGGTAACAGTTCAGCCATCTGTATAAGTCATTTGTTTTTCTCATTCAGCGATAAGTCATAGAGCAATTTCATAGGTGTTCGTTCGCGCGAGCATTTATTTTTATTATTTTATTGAAAGACGTAATTAGTAATTAATTAATAACGATATTGATATCGAATATTTATATGATAATATTTCATTATCGATATTGCATTGGTTGAAACACGGAATATTTATGTATTACAGCGTGTGTCTTGGCGGAGCAGAAATTAACGTAATTCAATGTTAATATCTCAGTCGGAAGGTGAGATTTTTTAAAGTATAATCAGAGAGTATAATCGATAGTTTTTTGAGACGAACGTATTTCAAGTTTTTGCCATAATTTTTAATTTGCTTTTTTTCAAAATTCTCAATCATCGAGTTATATCATCAATTTGTTACGTTGTTTTATACGGAGATATAACATACGCAATACGAATTGATTACAGGAAAATATTTTACACTATGGTACGGAATTTCAACTTAAAAATTTTGCGTCATATTTTCTCGCGTGGTTCGTTTACTTTTGATATTAATTTAACAGTTTGAAATTATAGAAATGAAGTATATTTATTTTATTTTTATTTTTTTTGTTACGCGCATAATGAAATAAGTATTTCTTTTTCATATTCCGATATTTAGACAATATTGTACAAGTTATGTTTTAACTAAACTCGCTAGTGAACACTTAGGCTAGGTGCAAATTGAGACATGTATAGAGCGCGTTATACAGCACAGCACGAGTTTCTTTTTGTAACGAAAACAAATTAAAATTGTATCCACGAGCGACGTGACGTCAGTAGCATTACCGCGCGACAGTATGGCGCTGATGATTATGTATATCTAAGTGTAGCTCCACTATCTATATCCAAATTTCGCAATCATGTTATAGCTGCGCCTAATACTGCTGAAATATCCTCCTACCCGTCCCTAAACTCGGCGTTCATATATGATTTATTATCTGATCTCCTAGCTGACAATCACAGGATGCATCATTTTTTAAACTCCACTTTGCGAGTAATTACCACTACGTACGTACCCAGTTTAGACAGTCCAATGACCTACAGCCCAGTGTGTCTCTATCGTTTCATTTTGATTTGAGTTCTTTTGATTCTATTTTTGCTTCCAGGGTGTAACTATATGGAAAACTTCTGATTTTTTTTGGACTTTAATCTTTCTGGCCCTCCCGATCTTGATGTATCAGCAGATTTGCATCATTTACATATTTCGTTCGCAATTTTTCTTTGAATGTGTTCGCTGTACTGGGAACTTTTCTACTAGGATTAATTTAGTCACACAAGGAATTAATATATGTCGATTTTTCTTGTGAGTAATGTTCGGTCATACCGATTTAGCCACTAAGTGAATCAGCGAGAGGAATCCATAACATAGATGTTGAAGCCCCCTACGTTGTTCCTACTAGTTTTTGTATTATGCTCATCCGTGTTCTGCGTTTGGCCACTGTGTTCTCAATGTGTTTGGTTGGTTCTTTGTGCTCTAGCTTGGTGATGCTTAGTTTCATAATCTGTTAATAATGACAGATCTTTCTGTAAGATCTCTTCTGTGATGCAAAACTTTGAATTTTGTCTAGCTAGGAATTTATCATCTTAAATAAATTTCCAAGCTTTCATTTGCAGTAAGTCGACGGTATATAAATTAAACAATAATGGCGCCAGTGCTAACCCTTGCCATAAACCGTTGTTTCACATTCACTATTTCGTAATTTTCCGCCATTCATTTCGATCCTTCGATTGTCGTACGCATTCAGCGAATGACAAGCCTGTCGTTTTTAATATAATGTCTATCTCTCTCGTAGGTGTTCGTCCTTCCATTAATTTTCCCCATGACCATGGTGCTTTCCATACCTTCCTGTTTTCGTATTATATGTCCAAAGAATTTCAATACCCTAATTACGACAATCATTTACAGCCTTTGTATGACACCAATTTCTCGCAATATCGATTCGCGTAACAATGTAATATTCTTTTCTTTTTTGTGTGTGTTTCCTAATGTTTTATAAATTCTGTTTCAGCAGATTTCCGAGCTTCAGGTTTTTTATAGCTATAGTCAGTTCAATTTCTTCAAATAGTTTTTATGCTGTTTTGGGTAATAGGATTGTTTTATTTTTTATGAATGTACTTAATTTTTTGTTCAAATTCAGTGCGTCAGCCACACTCATCATCATGCTGGCTATGTGCCCTGGTGTCACATAAACACTTCTACTATTTTTTCACCATGAAGTTTATATTGGTTCAAAGTTCGTCTGTTGTTCTCTTGGAAGTTCATGTTTTCAATCAGTACAGTCTATTTTTTTTTTCAATCATTATATAGAGTAATTATAAGTTTATCAGCTAGTTTGTTACTTTCTGAAATTTTGAATTGTTGATAGATGTCTTCGCTATGTTTGTTCCATCCGGGAATAGCACGTAAGTAATGAGACTGTCGTTACGCAAAACTTTTTCAAAAAAATTTTCATTCGAAGTAGTCTTCATTATATTGCATGCATCGTTGGAAATGTTCTTCAGACATTTCCCCGGTCTTTGAAAAATCATGTTTCGAAATTTCGTTCAGTATCGTGGCAGTCTCTTCAATCTTTTCAATTAGAGCAAAACGGTTTCTTTTTAACTCTATCTTCAGCTCACAGAATAAAAAATAGTCGATAACTTAAATCTGACGAGTAGGCGAGTGACTGAGTACCGGAATCATTTTTCTCCCCCCAAAGCTGGATATTGATTGATGTATATTAGCAGGCGCATTTCCGTGAAGGAAATAAGATAGATTTTTCCATAATTTCGACCTAACACGTACAATTCTTATATGGAGGAGGTCCGAAACAGTTTAATAGAATGTTGCATTAATACTACACGAGTGATGTTTTCGTCTGCTTTCGTGTTGTATATCTCTCCTCATATTCTGCAAACTTCCTACACGACGGAAACGAATTATACCAACGAAACACTCTAGCATGAGGCATTCCATATTTATTGTGCGCGACTTTTAATGTTTCAATTGTTTTCGTAGCACTTTTACCGGGTTTAAAACAGAACATACTTGAAACTTGATGCGGATAGAAAAGAAGGTTGTACCAACATTCCTAAAATTTCATAAACAATAGTATTGAATTTATAAAGGTTCTGCCAGACTTAATTTCCATAAGGTCATCGCTAGCGCTATTACTGACCATTCTTGTTTTAAGCTATGATAGTTGACTTATTATATTTCTATGTTATTCTGGATATGATTTTGACCGGTTCTTCGTTCTTGATTCTATACTTAGAAGGAGCATGTGTTTGTATTTTAATAATTCCCGTATCATATTATTTCGATTTTGTTTTACTTCTCGCATTTCCATAATGGTTGATATCCTCTTCCCCTTGACATTTATCGCATAGACTATTTTCAATTATGTGTATTCGACATAGATGTACAGTGTTTAAATTCTTAATCGGATAATTGTTTTGAAAAAGTTTTTGCTATACTGTACTGAACTATTCCAAAACCATAGCGTTTTTGGTACTTTTATCTGAATTTTATGATATTGTTTCCCTATTTCTTTTTGTTTATTATGTTCTTCTTGCATTTGTTCATATTTCATTATTTTAATTTGTGGGATATATTCTGTATAGTGTCTATTAATATTATCGAAGAAGTGTCCTTGTACAAAGTTCATGAGACTAAAATCGTCAACTAATTTTTATTTTCAGCAGATCAAATCTACTTAAGTTGAGATCATGCTGGAAGTTATCGAAGAAAATAATCCTGTACTCTATTGTCAAGGTATCGTAGAATTATTATTTCGTTAAGTTAGAAATCCGTCCAAAATAAATTTAACTAAAAAAATTATAATTATTCAATATTATAATATATATATATATATATTACATTGTAGTAGTCCGCTGAATGAAGTATGTAATTACGTTTGTCGAATTCTCGTCGGGGGGGGGGGGTGTTGAAAAATCTAACTTTTTAATTTTTCATATGAATTATTAGAATTTCGCAACAATATAAAAGATTGTACGTTATATGGCTGTAATCAAACAATATTAGTGAGTGATTAACTCGTCTCTCGAGGAAAAAAAAATGCGTTTTATATCTGTGTAAATATTGGACGTTGGACCACCCGATAAAAGACGAAAAGGAGGACCGTATCGAGGATGGTCAGATGAAATATTGTATTTAATGTGCCAAAAAGTGCATCCTAGTGTATTAGACATTATATTAACTAAGGGATTCAAAATAAAATTAAAACCTATTTCATTATCATCATTATCCTCTAATCATAACCCCATACTTGCATATCTAATATACAACCTTCATTAAATATTACTGTATTAGAATAAAATAAAAAGAAAATATTCTTGTACAAAAATGCCAAATGGTATCAGTTCAGACGTTATATCGATGAAAAATTAAATTTATCGTATACATTTTCTTATAATATGGATGTAAGCTTACCAATAAAGCCTTGCTCCCCAAAAGAAATTAAAGCAACTGTTAAAAACATGAACCTCAAAAAAGCTCCAGGCTATGACCTGATAACAGCCAAGATATTAAAAGAACTACCACGTAAAGGACTAGTTATGCTGACGTACATATTTAATGCTATAATACGACTTACATACTATCCCGTGCAGTTCAAGTTTTCGCAAATAATGGTGTTAAAAAAACACGCAAACTTCCTACAGAAATGACCTCATACAGGCCGATCGCCCTGTTACCTATAATTTCTAAACACTTTGAATAACTGATAATGAAAAGATTAAATGAAATTCTAGAAAATAAACAATGCTTCCCAGATCACCAGCATGGTTTTAGAACCAAGCATTCTACCTTCCAGCAAGTCCATCGAGTGGTTAAAAAAAATAGAAACTAGTTTAGAGGAAAAGAAAGTATGCGATTCGGTATTCCTAGACGTCAGCCAGGCATTTGACAAGGTATGGCACAAAGGTCTACTGCATAAACTGCGAATTATATTGCCATATCAGTACTATAAATTACTTAGATCATTTTTAGAAGAAAGATATTTTCAGATCAAATTAGGAGATGAGGTATCTAACATACAACCCATACTTGCTGGACAAGGAAGTGTATTAGGACCGTTCCTTTACTTAATGTATACAGCAAATCTTCCAGTACCTGATAAAAGCTTGGTAGCCGCCTTCGCAGATGATACTGCTATACTTTCAATAGCCATTGCCCGGAGGAAGCTAATAAAAACTTTCAAAGCTCATTAAATGAAGTAACAGCATGGAGTGAACAATGGCGAAAAAACATTAATGAAAAGAAATCCAAAAGAGTAATGTGTACCAATAGAAAAATTGCACCTAAAAGCATTACCATTAGTAGAAAAGCAGTATTTTAATTTAAGTTCAAGTTGTTTTATACTCTTAATTTGCTAAGATGAATTTACTTGTAGTTGTAACACTGTTGAAATAAATTGTTATTGTTGTTGTTATTATATTTTACTACATTTCTGAAATTAATCTATTCAGTTTATTGCTGATACGGTTAAATATATTTTTGTCTACGCGATTACGAATAGTGTGCTACACTCGCCTTGTTTTTCTTTTATCTTTAATCAATTGCCTGATTTCGAGTGGATAACAATTTTCAGATGTTATGTTACTATTTTCAGGAGCAGATGTTGCATTTTTAGCAGCTTTGCAAATTGTTTATATAAACTTTTGACTTTGTACATCTATTTCATGTGTTGTTTTTAATCTAACTTTTAAGTTAATTCGGTGATCAAGTTCATCTTTGAACTTGTCCAAATTTGTATACTTATTGGTGAGATTAAATTGTTTCTGTTTTTTTTTATCAAAGAGTAAGCAATATGGGGATGTGATCCGAAGTTAAATCGTTATAGCCTTTAATTTCAATATAATTTGTTGAAATACCCTTCATAATATAAAAATCCAACAGATCCGGTGCTCTGTTTTTATCCATTGGCCAGTAGGTAGATTCTCCTGTTGACAAATATTTACTGTTAGATTTATAGGCGTAAAGCCTGATAAGATTAATGATAAATATTTTGCTTTGCATGTTAATTGGACATTATGTAGGATATAATAGGATTTATAGTTTGAATAAGAAAATGTGTACTTTAAAAAAAAAAATATATAGATCAGATAATTTATTTTATTCTCTCCTATGAAATTTAATTGCCTTTTCCTTTTTTTGTTATATATATATTTGTATTTTCTGTTTTTTTCTGTACGTGCACGCATGCGTACGTGCATGTGTACACGACTGTGTATATGTAAATAACTAACATAAATTTGTATTATTCATTAAAATAATAAAATTCTTTTGGCAGTTCAATTCATTCGGTTCCCGTATATTATTTATCAAAAATTAATGTTCGTCGTTATTTTTGTGTACCGAATTTATGAAATATACTATTATGTTTGTTCTAAAAAATATGCGGACTTAATTAATAATTCTCATTGCAGTTTAATTAAACCCTTTTATAAATTAGTAATGCATGTTAAATTATATTGGTGAAATACTAAATTTGTTGAAAAAAATTATTTTCGTGACAAATAAACATACAAATTGAATAAATTAATTAATAATATTTTAATTGCACATTAATACAACTCGTTTATAAATCAATACCTATTTATTAAGATCGCTAAAAAATTTTTCTATAAATGTATTCAAACTGTATGCTCAAAATATATCGTTATTAATATATATTAAATAAATGTTTTATCAAAAATAGTGATATAATTTAGTTTTTCAAGATTATAACTCCAAACACGAATTAATTTTTAATGGAAATATTAAAAAATGTATAAATATTATCAAATAAAGATCAACTACAGGATACTGTATCAATAAAAATATTTATTAGGATTAACTTACTCGTATTTTAAATAAATTAATATAGGGTAAGATGATATTTGAGCCGGGCCAAATAAAAAAAAAAAGATTATATTTATGTGAATTAAATTGTTCTTAAAATGAAATTTGTACTAAATTTAATTATAATAAAAAGTAATGTTTATAATATTTGGTATGCAATAATTTATAATGTATAATATGGGATTTTGTAAAAAATTAAAAAAAAAAAAAAAATGTCGTGACCAGGATTCGAACCTGGGTTATTGCGGCCACAACGCAATGTCCTAACCACTAGACGATCACGACAGACGATGTGTACTATCTTTGTCTTAAATATATAAATTTAATTATTTTATTTATTTTGTTCAAATAATTTTAAATTTACATTTTATTATTAATTCTTATTATTTTTAAATAACACATATTGTAAAAGTTTAAATTGAATACATGACTATTACAAAGTTCAAAACATATTAAAAATATAGTGATGTAAAAACTTCCCGGAAATGTTTCATCTAAATCAGGTATATACATTTCAATAGAATAGTTTGAACATAAAATCACAAAATATTTAAAATATAATAATATTTTTAAATTACGTTAAATTATTTTTGTCCTGCAGCGGTTAATTTTATATTATTAACGCTTAGTAGGCATTTTGCAAAACGAAGATAGTTATAAATTATTTTACTTTGTTTTTTGGGAGGTAAACTTGTATAAAATGAAAATCTACCACTTTTGAAATTGTTTCTATCGAAACTGTTGAATAATAATTTTAAATTCCATTATTATCTTCTTTTATTTTGTGTGGTTTTTGATCCTAACTGTATTATTTATCACATAAAATTTTTAAATTATTATTTTTTTTATAGTTTTTGAGCAATGTTGTTTGTGGCCAATTTTATAGCCAGTACGACAATTTAAAAAAATATACTAATTTACAAGACACGCACATAAATTTGTGTTAAGTGAAAAGAAGTTATTCTATTTTATATACCTATCGAAAAAAATTATAGAAAGTGTATATGTATGTTTTATATTAGGCCTAATTTAGGAATTAAATACGTAGATGTATATGCAAATATAGACATGTAAGCGTGTGTTTGCCGACGTGTAATGTGATAACTTTTAAATTAATGGAATTTTTCTTAATACATCCTTGTCCTTTTAAAAATTACTTTCCTGCGTACATTTTCGTAGTATAAAAGATTATACATTTTGCCGTATGAAGTAGTTAAAGAGCTCGTAAGTTAAACATATTCCGAAAGGTATTTTAGTTTTTGAGATACAAGAAAATATTCCATATACGGTACAAAATAAATCGAACAAACGAGAAAACGTAAAGTAATATTTTGTGTACAATACTGAGTGCTTTTTTTCTTTTCCCCCACCAGACTGATTTCAATATTTATCTATTTCTAGCCTTAAATTGTAATAAATAAATACGATTTTAGTATTAGAGTATTCTTATTACTGAGAAAACAAACACACACAACACGTACAATTATGAGACAGTCTATAAATGCATGTCGCATTTTTTAACCGGAATATTCTTGTGTTTTGTCATCGAGCATTTTAAATATTTTCTAATTCCGAATATTGTTGTTAACTTGTGGCTCAATAAATTCAGTTATTTCCGCTGTTTTACGTGAGCATCATCTCGTCTTTGTTTGAATTTAGTAAAGAAAAAACTGTTCAATTTTTACGCGATCATAGAATTCTTCATCCTCAACGATTAGGCCCTTCTGGACACAAAATGCTTCTATCGCTACCCGGTAAGAATGATTACTGGCGTTGTATGAAACGTGAATACCGTTACGAAGTAGGTTTAAGAGTCGAAACGTGGTTACAAGGTAGTAAGCTATCACTGGAAAAGGTGGTTCTATTTATAGAATCGTTGCCAGAAGAATGTACTACGACACCAAAAATCAAATAGTGATCCGTGTTTCAAATCCCAGTGTTGTAATCGATGAATTCTACTTCACAAAACGAAAAAATCAGATAGGTCGAATATTCCCACAGTAGTGGGTTTTTGGTGGTTACTGTCGTGAAACTAAAGAATGCTTTTTATTCACTGTACTGGATCGCACTGCAGCGAATTTGCTTCAGGTGATCAGTCAATGTATTCGTCCTGGAACAACGATAATCTCCGACCTTTGGAAAGTTTATGACAACATTGCAACTATCCCATGCATGAATTACCAGCATTACGCAGTGAACCATTCGGCAAACTTAGTGAATTCTTCTAACGCCGCACACACTAATTCCGTGCAAGGTATGTGGTGGCAAGCGAAGAGACGATATAAAAGATAATCTATTTATGTGAGTTTATCAAAGAAATCGAAATCATGATTTATTCGAAAAAAAAATAATCTCCAATTTCGTTGCATTCCAACCCCAGTGTAAAAATGATGAAGAATAAAAATATAAAGGTACGTTTTAATAAATTACATTTTATGTATAACAAATATCTTCCTGTTTCGTCAAAAATTTAAGAGCAGCAATGTACCACAGACGGTTTCATATTTTTACGTGTGTTTATTTCATTACTAATAATAATACTCTTGAAATCGGATTTATTTCTTAAAATTTAGGGGCAGCAATAGATAAATATTGAAATCGGTCTGGAGGGAAGAAAGTAAAAAAGCACGCTATAGATGATTCCAGATAATTTTTATATGATTCTCAAAAATTTTTAATGTTATATATAAATTCCCAAAATTAAAACAATCTGTTTCAAACAAATCAATTTTGTCAGCATTAAAAATTCATGTACCGCGCAGAAAACCCTCTGATCGAAAGAGATAAAAAAATGGTTAATTCACGATAATTATTGAATTCGTAATAGGTAAAACGTTTTATAAATAAATTTGGGTAATATTTTAAAATATCATCTCTCAATAACAAAGTTGTTGTTTCATTTCAGAATAGATTGTAGGAATATTTCTTTGGATACGATTACGTTCAAACTTAAATAGCAACCAAGTCTTTTCAAATTTAAAATTAACTGAAATCCTGAGATTTTTTATATTCGCATTAACTTCTATATCGATGGCAATATTTAATTTTTAGATTAAATGGTGAAGAACATGAAGGAAACGATCATTTTTAAGTAAGAATAGAGGTTGATTAAAAAATACTCGTAGGATGAGTTCTGTAAACATCATTTTAATTAAAACATCGAAACTTTTAGATTGCATGATCTACATACGTTAATAAGAATCTTAGAGTATGTGTAAATACGATTTCACTGCAAACGAGTGATGATTATGTAATTTTTGTCTGTTTATGCAACTGTATTCGCCTAAAACGAGCGCTGCCCTATTCATGTATACGTTAAAATAAGGGAAACAGAACAAAGTACATGTGCGACATAAGAGTAAAATTTAAAAAAAAAATAACAACTTATAAACACACAGGAAATAGAAGTGTCAGAGGTGAGATGACGACAAAGACTGCATGTAGCTTTGATTAAAAAGCACTAAACTGTGTTTAGGAGGGTGTAAAAACGCCTAGTCATTGGAAAAGCACGCGATCAATGTCATTCTTATCATCTCTCACACACAAACGCATATATATATATATATATATATATATATATATATATATATATATATATATATATATATAAGTTAACAGATGTAACTCGTTTTCAATCTTACTGTGTTTTATAATTAATAGAACGCCTGTGTGTTTCTATATGATATGTGATGCGACATGTGTGTATTTTATAGAATGCTGTTTACGTACATATCATAAGGTATAAATGTGCTGGATTATACTCTCGTGGTTGTTTATTTACTCGTTTTTTTTACACGTACGTGAGCGTAAAATTTATATGATATAAACAAGGGTGGAAGTAAATGCGACCACAAAATCAACCAGGAGCTAATTAAGATGGCGCCTGAAAAGTCATCATCTGCATCATATATAAATACATGTGAGCTAGTATAACAAAAATTATTTCCCTTCTCTTACTATTTTTTGTCAGTTTTACTAGTCCGTCATAAGTTTAATCATTTGGTCGTTAATTTTTCACCCCAAATTCTATGTGCACAAATAATATAGCACGCATATATATATATATATATATATATATATATATATATATATGTATGTCTATAATATAAAAAGGAAGTTGTTATTTATTATTTATTGCGTATAGTAATAAAGCTCGATACACGCTATGTGCGTTCAATAAGTAATAATGACTTGAACTTATGATCTGTGTGGTTAGCTTGAATGTATGTATGATTTTTATATGTATCTTTGTAATTTATCGCAGCACATCGTTTTGAAATCGCAACATAGTTGTTTATCTAATAAATTAAATGATCTCGATTTATAAATAATTTTTCAAATAATAAAAACAATTTTTGATTGTACTATATAAAATTATTTTACGGAAAAAAAATATAAATTATGAAGTAGAAAATTTTTCCGATATTTTCGAAAATTAATAATTGAGATCTTATGATAACTATTTTCATTTAACAAGATTAGATGTTGAACCAAAAAATTGTGTAATCATGCACCCAATTTGTTTCCTTATACGGTGTTTATATTTTATTTCTCTGATAAATAGCATATAATAAATTATAAATTTTGATTGATAAAATTAAAAACCACGAAATATGTATATATATATATATATATATAATGAAACATAAGAAAAAGAAATCATGGATGACGCAATAGATACTACAGTTAATGGATGTGAAACGTCAACTTAAAAATGCTAATGATACAAAGGGACAGGAAGAGTACAAACTGTTAAAAAATAGTATCACAAATAAATGTCGACAAGAAAAAGGAAAGTGGTGGAAATCGCAGTGTGATGAGCTAGACGATCTATACAAACAGCACAAAACGGTACTACTACATAAAAAGATTAAATACATTAGTAAAGAGTATAATGTAGTCGGCACATTTGTAAAACGAAAGGATGGTACCAACACAGATACAATTGAAGAACAAGGAGAAATCTGGCGACAATATATAAAAAAAACTATACAGTACAAATGATGCAATGACGGTACAAATAAAGCAAAAAGGTAAAGATGAATGGGAAGATATACCACATCGAGAAGAAGTTGATGCTGCAATAAAGGCAATGCACCTAAATAAAGCACCAGGAATCGATAATATTCAAGCAGAACTGATCATTAATGGTGGATAGGAACTTCACAATAAATTATATGATCTGGTGTGTAAAATTTATAGCGAAGAAGTTTGGCGGAAAGATATGATCACATTCTTGCTAGTGCCAATTCCTAAAAAGTTACCAACCAAAAGATTGTGAAGAATACAGGACAATTAGCTTAGTGACACACGCATCGAAAATCTTATTGCAAATTATAAAAAACAGAATGGAAAAATATATAGAACCACTTATTGATGATGTACAATATAGTTTTAGAAGAAGAGTATCAACAAGAGATGCGATCGCAGCATTGCAAACCCTTGGAGAAAGAATAACAGATTTAAACGGTAAAATATATATATGCTACGTCGATTATGTGAAAACATTTGATAGAGTAGAATGGAACCAACTATTTAAAATTTTAAAAATGGGGAACATTCCGGTAAAACTCATATCACTGATACAGAAGTTATACAAGAATCAAAATGCGATGGTAAATTGGAGGAATTGTATGAAGCGACAGAAATTACCAAAGGTGTGCGCCAAGGATGTCTGTTATCACCAGCGCTTTTCAATATCTACTCTGAATTTATAACAAAGGAAGCATTAGATGACGTTCAAGAAGGTATAAAAATAGGCGGACGATGCATAAAAATTATAAAGTTCGCAGATGACCAAGTATTATTGGCAGGAAGCCAGGAGGGATTCTCAAAAATGGTACATAGATAGCAGGAAAATACGAAATGAATATAAATATTCAAAAGACCAAAGTTATGTGCATGAGTAAAAATCCAGTGGAAATGAACATATCAATCGGTGATAAAAAATTGGAACAAGTTAAATGTTTTAAATATCTAGGACATATAATAACAGAGAACGTATATTGCACCAACGAAATCCGACAAAGAATTGCAATGTCAAAAATGGCATTCATGAGAAAAAGACAAATAATTATGCAGAACAAGCTTTCCATCGGATTACGTAAACGTATAGTTAAATCATATGTCTGGACAGTGGCACGCTATGCGGCGGAAACTTGGACGCTAAATAAAAGAGGTAAGGAAAAAATTGAAGCTTTCGAAACATAGTGCTGGCGACGACTATTGAAAATCTCATGGGTCGATAAGATATCTAATAAAGAAGTTTTCCACAGAATGCAAGAAGAAAGATCACTCTTGAAAACGATCAGGAAATCTAGGCTAAAATGGATCGGACATGTGTTAAGGCATGATAGCCTACTAAAAGATGTTATAGAAGGGCGAATACCGATGTGCAGACCGAAAGGAAGACCAAGACAGACCTGATAGACACAGTCAAGAAGGAAGAAAATATTAAGACCTATGGGAAATTAAAAAGACAGACAACGGATAGGAAAAGGTGGAAGACTTGGACGATAAGGGCGAACCAGTCAAATGACTGAAACACCCATGATGATGATATATATATATATATATATATATATATATAATATATATATTTATATAATCTTATAATCATCATTTTCATATTGATATATTTCTCCCGTTTGGGTTAACATACAGCGTTATCATGTCTTACATTAAAGTTTTAATCATCTTAAGCTATAAAAACTATAATAAACAACAAAAAACAAGTTAAAATCACTAAAATTTTTCTTTATGAAAATCATAAAACTTTTCGGCTGTTAGGCCATTATGAAGTGAATATTTAATGAGACTCCTTCCATCGGGATCGACTTTAACTGATTACTTCAGTAAAATTGATGAAAACTTAGAAAACTGAATACACATCAGAAGATATAGCTGATATTTTGAACATGATTCAAGCAGAAAAAATCCACACCGATAAATTTCCTACATGCATAACCACATAATCACACACTATGTATATGTATATAAATACGTAAATACATATAAGTTCAAAATTAAGTATATTGCTTATATTACGATTTATTTTTAGTGGATTTTCAAATAAAATTTTTCTTATATTATTTATACCTTCATTGTATACCAACTTAACATAACTACATAACTGCATGCACTATGAATTTTTTATGGAATATTTCCTTTGGTCCCACGGGTGCCCATTATAAAGTGGTTTCATTATATATATATATATATATATAACATGCATTTTGTAACTAGAATAGTATGATTTTTAGTGGGTATTTTATTTAAATTCGTTTCAATACACAGAAATATTTTTAATAGTTCTAAAACAGATAATTTTCAACGATGAAATCACTATCGAGCACACAAATCAACTTTACATAAATGTGTGTTGTTGTTACATCATCATTATTATCATTGTCGTATTGTTCGTTGTCGAACGTCGTGACTAGCTATTGTACGTTTATTTTCACGTACAAAATGGACTAGCATTCGAGGCATTATTTATATGCGACGCATATACGTGCACATATGACGTTATACGGAGTAGGTTGCTATTGCCTTCTCCGTGATAGTTAAGAATGTCGTGGTTACATATTTTGTTATATTCGAGGCGTGTAATTAATAAATGAATCACCGTCAAAACTTTGTTTTAGAATTATTTTAGTACATTTTATTTATCTCAACGTATTTGTTGTTGATTTTTTTTTCGTAAGAATATGTTTTATATTAAATAATATTTTGGCTAAATCATTTTACTAAACGCTAAACGATAATGTCTAAGCTGAGGCAATTATTCAATTTTACACGGGAAAGAAAATTATCACGAAAATATGCCACTTTTATACATACCGAATGTGGATGTTCTAAAATAAAGTGCGTAAATTGTTCTATAAAAAAAATTCTTAAATATATATTCCTAATAGTCGATATAATAAAATTTAATATATATATATATATATATATATATATATACGCGATAAGTTAAGCGGTATACTAGAAGCGGCTGTTTACAAATAATTACCAGAAGTTCGCAGCAACATCTGGCTTAGTTACAAAATAGATTCGGTCCGCGAATAATAGCACTTGCATTAGTACCAGGACGAGAGTGTAATACTTCACAATCCCTTTGTTGTTTCATATTTTATATTTGCTGTTTTATTTATTTATTTTCTTTTTTCTTTTCACCAAATCTACCACTTCTGCACATCTTGTTTATCGTCGTTTGCCGTGGATATCTCCCTCTTTCGCCGATATTAACAGAAATTGACTGTTATATCATTGTATGTATGTTAGTGTATACACGCACAAAAAAATGATGTTAAAAAGCGTATTTAACTGTATAGATGATCCGCTAATTGAATGACATGGATATCTAGGCTATAGGCAGAGTTTCCTTCCTTCAATTTCTCGTCGTGTTCACCCTTACACAATTTACTAGACCCTAAAACTCTGTATGAAAACATGTTCACCCTCTACTATAAGAACGGATGCGTATGATTATAGTTGATATTAAACACAGTGGGGAGTTACCCGGTTAACCGCATTGTTTTCTGGCGTACAAAACCTAATTTTTTAACTTTAAATACTAGAAATTTTGAAGTGGTACTTTTTTTTTGGTATACGTCTGCGTTTTAACGCAAAATTAATATGTTGATTTTTATTTTATTTTTTTGGCTTAATGATAGTTTTACGTAATTATTTATCAATTATAATAAATTTTTAAAATTATTATTTATATTATTATTATTTAATTCGATTTAAACTAATAGTACAATATTTTTTTTTTGTTTTTTAGTGGAGTAACTGATACTAATGTTATGTATTCTAAAAGGGTATGTACTTACGTGTATATTGTTGTGTAATAGTGAATATTATTTTATGTAAAAATGTATGTCTAATAGAGATTGTATTTTATTGTGTTCGTACAAATATAAATATTACGTGTTTCATACCATTTGTGTGAATGTGTGCATATGTATGAATAAAATGGTACCGTATATTTTATTATGTATATAGGTCCGTTAATGCATGATGTGTGTATATGTTGCTGTAGATATGTATGTATATATGTCTGATAGTTGACTAGCCGTATGTGTATATATGGGCGTTACGGTCTGTATTTACGACTTTGGATTGTAAATATAAGTCTACAGCTTTCCTAATATATGTATAAATACACATATATATATATAAAAGTTATGTGTATATGTGTATTTATATGCAAATGTAGGTATACGTGTATTATTATTACTTTTACGATTAATCATTCCCCTTCGCTTCAGACTTATAGTGTGCAAAGTAACGCGTAGATGCTAACCCTTTCGGTCAGGATTATTTTTTTAAGAATATAATACATTTCGATGAAGTAGTTAAAGAAAATGCCCCGAGAATGTGAAAATATAAAATAATAATTTTTAAATATTTCTATTTAGATGACTAGATAATTTTTAATGTGTTATATAAATATTTTTGAATTGAAACATTCTACGTCAACTAAATGTCCTTTATTATAAAAATGAGCAATTTTTTAGCGTTAAAAGTTCATACATCGTCTAATGGACACTGTAACCCAAGAAGGTGAAGTATTACGAGTTATTAGAATATAAAAAGCCCCATGTTAAAATCAAATAATAATACGCACACATATATACCTACACACACACACACACACACATATATATATATATATATATATATATATATATATTAGAAAAGCTGTAAATTAATACTCACACATAGCGTGTTGAGTACGCCGGCTTTCCGTCTAATTACCGAAGTTAAGCAACGGTACTTGGATGGGTGACCGCCGGCTCAGTGTGTTGTACTAACAATCAAAAGTTGTAAATACATACCTTAACTCTCACATATACATATATGGCCAAACGATGGTCCCCTCTCCTTCCTTTCTTTCTCTGTCTCCTTCTCTATCTATCTTTCTATTGTCTTTTAGCTAGAAAATAGATAATTCTTATCGTAAAAGTAATAATAATAATGCACATATATATACACATATACATAACTTTTATATATACATATATATATATATGTGTGTGTGTGCCTATATTTTAGATAAGCTGTAGATTTATGTTTACAATCAAAAGTTGTAAATACAGACCTTAGAGCTCATTGCTTCCTTTCTCTGTCTGTCTATATTTCTGTTATCTTACAAGTGGTTCTTAATTTTTTACATTTTCAGCTCACAAACGGACACTGTTACGAAATATTTCCACCGTCCACGGTGATTTCTACAATATCTAAAACGTACGATTACCTTCGTGTACAGTAATTGATTATTATTATTTTTTTAATAATGCTAGTTGATTTTCGTTTGGAATCCAGCCTCGTGGAGTATAGTGTCTTTCGAATCTCATCAGAGATCTTACGGTATACAAGGCGTCTATGTAACTCACTTCTCCATCCAATTTAATAAGGAAAGCGAAAAAGACAATACAAACTACTCTGTATTGGCTTGTTCAAGAATAGAATAGAATAGAAAGAAGATTTATTGACCTACGTAACAACTTTCTTAAAGTTCAGTGTACCTTATAACTTAACAGTTAACTTAAATAATACTAAATCTAGCAAAAGTAAACAAACAAATGTTAGGCCGTAGGAAAAATAACCTACAAGAAAGTAAATAAAATACGGTAAAAAAAAAAAAAAAACAAAAAAAGACGAGGCATATATTCACATAAATACATATACACACATACATACGCACACGCGTTCACACACACCATGTTAACTACACAAAATAAATAATTTCATATACACTGAAATTTAAATGAGTATCCCGTACTTAATTCTACGACTTGTCAAGCAGGTGTTGCTTGTTCGATTTATTAAATCTTCGTATCTATGTCAATTATTTACGTGCCTATAAATTTTCAAGTTGATGTGACTTTTATTTTATTCTTTTTTGTGTACTTTCCATTATTAAAAAACTTTCAAACGAATCCTACCTCTAAATCCAAAATTGTACAACTTTTTCTTTTTTTATATAAGAAAATATTATGACAGAAGTCACGTGTATATCGAAATGAACGGCCATAATCATCGTGCACATGTGTATCACCCCTTACGTAGTAATAATAATTATAGAGGGTCTGTTACCTTTTTGAGGAAGAAAATTGTATAGCTACTGCAACTTTATAATTATCAGCAAATTGCGATTCGGACATTACTTGTTATCGGATCGCCTATTCCTGATGCAACTTAGAGAAACTGCTTACCGCCCTCTCCATATTGACGTGCAATCTGCAATCCTGATCATGTGTTTTTTGAATACAACATGACGTTCTGAACTACGCATTAAATTACTGCGCTTATCGTGTAACGGTCCTACGTACAATGTGTTGTCCGTTCTTCATCTTAAGAACTTACAACTGATTCCAGACATAGCGATATTTCTAGAGAAATTATCCACGTTTATATAAATATAAGTTAGTTCGTACGTACGGTATCACGTTGGGTAAGTTGCGAAGGCAACTCATTAAAAAAACAACAACTATAACAATAATAATCATCATCATCTCACCATCATCGTAACTTGAGGAAAAAGTTGGACAACGTGTGGGTTATTACTTTAAGGATTTATTTGCACATTCTTTTAAGGTGGTTGAAAAATCAGCGTATTAGTTTTGTAACGGCCGCTAGAGCTATTGATAAAAAAAAAAAAAAAAGAGAAAGAAAATCGAACTTTTCCAATTCAAGCGAAAAAATGTTCTTTAGTTCTTTTTTTATTTATTTATTATTTATTAATTTTTTTATTTTATATATCTCGATCTTCGGTATTTTAAATTACATAATCACACACACGTACACGTATAATACGCACGTACCGAATACGCTAGAATCGAAGGGAAGGGTTACGATATTTGCCGAAGTTTATTATTTACAAACGCACCAAGGACCGGACCGACCGCAGAATGCTCTTTTGTTTACCGTCTGCAAGTATTTCGATTGGTAAACCACGAAAATAACAATGCGAACCGCACCGAATCGGTATATATTGAAATATTAAAAACCACCAGAGAAATCAAATCGCTGGTTCTTTCCCTTTAGCGCCATATTGGCTTTCGGCGACCTCGCGATTTCAATTCGTACTTTTTTATTATTATTACTAGTGCTCCTTTTTCCACCCGTGTTTGTTTTTATCATTATCATCGCGTTCTTCATCATTATTATCACCGCGTATCGTTTTAAAAATTCCGATTTTCTTTTTAAAAAATCACCGTCGAACAGTTTGCATTCGGAAATTTTTTACATTTACATTTTTTTTTTATATCTCATCTCGAAATAAATTAATTAATATAATAGCTAGACTGCGATAAGTCTCATCGCCCGCTATTTTAAGAACGAACATCGTAAAATTATAGATCGCCATCTCACGTGGAGAAAACACATGTCGAACGTATACGTCGAGAAACATACTCAAGAATGAAAGTGTTGCAAAACATGATCAGACTGAAGTCTTACGTAAAGTTATCCCGCAAACGACCAGTGTGTATCTAACTATATGTAATAGTTTCAATACGGAAATATGCAAGCGACGTAAATCGTATCAGTCTAAAATTCTTCGGTAGATAATTGACGCTGCGTTTTAACCTTACTCCCTTCATAATGATCTTCGCATCGACGCTACAATATGGTTTTCAATAAGGCATCGATGTTAACATTTCCTGTATGTAGTAGTCGTCATTACCGGAAATTTTAACACAAGGCGAATGGTATGGACCGGGGATTTTATTAAGATTGGCTAACACACTATGGTCAGGATCGAATGATTAACACCAATCACGCGTTTTGTTTATATTATTAGTTATTACATATATATATATATATATATATATATATATATATATATATATATATATATTCTTCTTTGGTCAAATATCCCAGAGACGTGTCGTGATATGACGATGCCGATGTAATTATTCTTCGTCACTGTTCCCGATTATGTATACATATATGTATATGTCTGTATGTATATAGGTGTTTACGTTATTACTTCTATCTCTTGTTTTTGTAATTATTAGTTAATTTTCTATTCTTTTTACGTTCTTTATAATTTATAAGGAGAAGGCTGATATAAAATTTATTTCTATCGGAAAAACAAATTTCGTTTCAGAACCTACATAGATACAATCCCATAGCTAATCATTAATACAGGTGTAATATGTCTAAGAAATAGATAATTCACCTGACTCAATATCCTGATGATTGCACACGGTCGTCAATTTTATAAAAATTAAAACAAATCAGTATCTAGACTACAATTAATAAATTAAGTAATTGCAATTCACCAAGCTTTAATATCGACGAACATCGTTAGCACACTTAAATAAGTAACAACATTTTTAAAATTTTGGATGAGCGTTGGATAAAATTCTTCCAAAATATTTTCTCATTATATAAAACTACAGCATCAACTGAACATTTTATACAAACACCCGTACACACGTATGTATACTTTTTGTTTTATTTAATTTTTTCACCGTTTTAGTCGCGCCATCCACTATATATATATTTTTAGATTATATATATATATATATATATATATATATATATATATATATCTGTCTGTAATTTCCGCGCACTCGCTCGCACGTTTTAAGGTCTATTCACACTATACAGCACGACACGACACGACAGGACCGAGTAGCAACGACAGAAAATTACGCTGCATTCACACTGCATCGGAAAGTAATAGACACGACACGACCGTAATCATAATTATGAATAAAAAATAAAATACAATTTAAATAATCTAATGTAAATTAGACAATGAGTTACTGTATCGTGTACTTTTTATATTCGCCGACAGTAACAATCACGGACAGCCACCGACAGACACAGACAAAATAATGTTCCATGTCGTGTCATTCGGTGTGTGTCTTTGTCTTTCCGTGTCTGTGCCTGGTTAGTGTGTATACGACCATGCAAAACCTGTTTAAGCAATTTTTGTCGTGCCGTGTCGTGTCGTGCCGTGCTGTATAGTGTGAATAGACCTTTATGAGTCAACTTCCCGTATAAACCGCGCTAATAGAAGTTCCACTTAAAAAAAAAACAAAATAAAAAAAACCTACAAAACCAATCAAGTCAAAATTAATAATTCAAGCATCTCTACGATAAAGTGATCTTTCAGACATATTATGTCCACAAAATGAAAGTTCTTGCTTTGACAAAAAATATAAAGCATTGATTTAATGTGTAACAACTTTTCGATTTTCTTTAACAGTTTTATTGTGTATAGCTGGCAATTTGTCCCCCTAAGAAAGAGGCAACGTATACAAATGCCGGAAATAATGCCTGAAACCGGATCTAAGAATAATAGATTTTGGCCTCTTATAAATCATTTAGATTCTGATACACATACCCCTTTGAATTCACAACACAAATCGATTGAAAATATCAAATTGTCAAACATACACGATCATGAGGTTAAAAGAGTACCCAAACCACTTCCAATTTTTATATACGGAGTTGCAAATTACAAGCAGATGGAAGCTTCACTTTCTTTGGTGTAAAAAAGGGAGGAATTTATCTGCCAAGCTTTAAATTATAGTGAAGTTAAATTAAGAACTAGTAGTATCGACAGCTATAAAAAAATAATTAGACACTTAAAAGAAAAAAGTATAGTATACCATAAATATCAGATAAAGGAAGAAAGAGTTTATAGAGTGGTGATTAAAAATATCCACCATACCATTACCACGGATGAAATAAAGCAAACTTTAACGGGATGTCACGCCAAATAAAACCAACACCTCCTATGGAGGTAAAGGCATTCATACAAAAGTATTTAAACCCAAAAAAGGCAGCAGGCTACAATCTCATTACAGCTGATATTATAAAGAAAATGCCAAGAAAAGCTATAATATTGTTGACCCACATTTTCAATGCAATCTTTCGAACTGGCTACTTTCCAATACAGTGAAAATTTGCCACAATAATAATGTTTCCAAAACCGGGAAAATCACAACATGAAACGACTTCTTACAGACCCGTTAGCTTATTGTCAGTTTTCTCTAAGCTGTTTGAAAAAATCTTACTCAGAAGAATAAATTCTATTCTTGAAGAAAAAATAGTAATACCTGATTATCAGTTCGGTCTCAGAAAGCACCATAGCACATTAAAGCAAGCACATAGAATAGTTGATATCATAAACAGAAGCTTTGAAGAAAATAAATATTGTGCTGCAATTTTTCTGGGCATTGAGAAAGCTTTCGACAATGTTTGGCATACTGGACTGTTGTTCAAGCTAAAACACCAATTGCCTCACTCGTGTTACCTGTTAATTAAGTCATATTTAACAGAAAGATATTTTCACGTTAATGTAAATAGTGATTATTCATCAATATATCCTATAATGTCAGGAGTTCCATAGGGAAGTGTGCTGGGTCCAATTTTGTATCAGATTCATACGCACGATTTTCCACAGAATAATGATTCGATCACAGCTGTGTTAGCTGATGACACAGCTATTTTATCAACTCATCGTAATAACAATACAGTTACTAAACAGCTCCAAAATCATCTGTTACATGTGGAGAATTGGCTTAAACAATGGAGAATCGCAGTTAATGAATCAAAGTCCAAACATGTCCTATTTACATTAAAAAAAGGAAAAACTTTGCCGATCCAACTGAATGGTCAGATAATTCCGAAGTCAGGTGTTGCGAAATATCTTGGATTACACCTCGGCCAGCGGCTTACTTTTAAGGATCATATTATTGCAAAACGGAAACAATTAAACATTACATACCGCAACAGGCATTGGTTAATGAATAAAAAAGTCACCATTATCAATTGAAAATAAAGTATTACTTTATAAAACAATCTTAGAACCTGTGTGGACATACGGTATTCAAATCTGGGGAACAGAAAGCAATTCAAACTTAAAATTTATGCAAAGATTCCAGTCCCTAGTCCTGCGGGATATTTTAGCGGCACAATGGTTGTTCACAATGATGACATACACAAGAACCTACGCATTTCAACTGTCAAATAAGTAATTGCAACCTTTGCAAGAAGACATTTTCATCGACTCAAAAACCACGTCAATCCGTTTGAAGTTGATCTCTTGCGATTCAGACGATTGAAGTGACTTAGCCAGATTCAACTAGAATTCCGTCCGTAAATAATAATTTATAAAATTTAATATATTACAGTAAACAACTATATATAAACATGGAATGGCAGCCATTGGGAAGCATTACATCATAATCTATATGTATAGCAATGCTACTTAATGTTCAAACGAACAGATTGTATGCAAAAAAAAAAAATTATTATGTAAAGAATAAGTTATTTTTTTACGCTTTTCTAATTCATGATCGATTCTTGTTTTACCAAATGTTGTTCATTGCAGGAATTTTATATGTTTTGCTAAGGACAGAGTACTTAAATTTATAAATCCAGTTTTATTTCATGTAACGGAAAGGGCCAACAAAATAACTTATTTAAGCCGAACAGTAATATTATAAAATTGGAATCATTAAATGATCGTGTATATTCTTTTTTTTTTTGTTATACTTTTAAATTGTCTAATTTTAGGCATAATCTGCCATTCTGTGTAATATTTTTTTTTATCCATACTTTTTGCAAGAAAATAGTTTTGCCAATAAGTTTATAATAACTGCATCTTATAAATTATCATTCGTACTACTCATGATAAATAACAGAAAAAACTAACACAAATGAAAAGTTAAAAAATGTAAATAAACAAAAGATATGGAAAAAACAAATTAAAAATCACTGGTTAAAAACTAACACACACACACATATATACACACATACATATTAAACGGTTAAATAACACTATACTGTAAATAAATACTATATAGGTTGTTACGATACCAATGCCTAGATACTCTTCAAATAAGTGCATCGGTCTTGTTAATATTATTATAATAGCAATAAAATATTGTATATGTATGATGCATTACAATGATACTTAATATTGTTCATGGAGAATAAAACGGGTGTAGTTGCTACAGCGTGTATCAAGAGTCCCCAGCGCATTCAGTTACAAAGATAATAAACCTGTTTACAGCTATCCTCTGAATTTACATTTGAATGTATCTTCGTTTATCAGCGCATCAAATAACCTATAAATTACAAACTAGACTACACTTAAAACACACCACGTGAAAACGGTAAGCAAGCAAAAAAATGTGTCAACATTTTTGTATCGTGTCAACATTTTTGTAATGTGTGACCGAAAGGGTTAAATTGTCAATATTAGTCATATAAAGTATTAAGGTCACATTATAATTTGATTTACTAATTAGAAGCTTATCTCATTTTCATGTAAATAAATAAAAAAAAAGCACATACAGACAAACATACATACGTATATATTATATACATGTAATATGCGCATGTTACATATATATACTATACACATGTGTTTGTGTTCAATCATCAGCAATAATCCTATTTGTAGTGCGTAAAAAAAATTACAAATAAGACAAACGCCATAGTTTTAAGATTACTTGTTAATGGTGTTTATTTCTATTTGAAATTTATTTCATCTGTGAAGGTCTATATTACATTAAACGGTACAACTACCGAAAATAAACTTCTTTAAACTAATTATTTGCTCGGTTACTCTTTTAACGTAATTGAAAAGGGGTCCGATCAGAGTAGAGAATAAAAAGAGGTAAAATATAAACCGGAAGGCATAGTTTGTGTTTTTTTTTTAGGCAAATGTGTTTGTGTATAACAGGCGCGCAAAAAGTTGAACAAGAATATGATGTAAGCGGTCGAGAAGCCTCAAAAACGAAGGAAAGCGTGTCGGTTACGGGGCTGTTGGCGGTACAAAACTAAGAGAATGAGATGACAAAATATTCTTCAGCGCATTATGTAATGACTCCTACTGCGAATTGTCCATAGCCTGAGGGTGAACTGAAAAGCGTATTTTTGCTTCTAACTCGAACGAAGATAGAAACGTTTACCCCGCTATTATTAGTAAAAGGTTTGTATCTAGGATCGAATCCTGGTGCCTGTGTGAGTGTATATGTGTGGGTAGTGCGTCGTCGTTGAATAAAGACTGACAAAAGTATTAAAAGTTAATCTCTTTTTTTTTTTCTTAATCTCCGCAAAGTTCGAAACATACTAAGAAGAAAAAGGCAACCCTCGACCGAGATGAACTTAAATATATAGATTAAAATTGACGATATCGTGAACTTCCCCTCAAACGAATGAAAGCTTTCAGTAATTTTTGAAAACGGCCTTTTGTACGTGTACTTCAAAAGTTTCGTACAAATTAAAATAACTTCTCTTTTTACCTCTTTCACTCGTTTAATATTAGTTTCCTTTATTACTGATGTCGCTGGTACTACGGGTTTTCATCATCGTATATTTTTGGAGATTAATGTTGGAAAATAAATACTCATTTTTATTATTATACGATTTGTCTTCTTTCTGAATTCAATGTTCATTCCGAATAGATGTTAATCGGTTTTAGACGATTCTCACGAACTTGCACATTCACGGGGGGACCAGCTGAACGACGGATCCAAGGCAGAGCAGTATGAAACAGTTTGCATTGCCTTGTTAGTTACTTTGTTTTCTAAGCAAGCTTTTCCGACAAATTGCAGGTATAATATTAACATAAGGAAGAAAAGAAGATGCGAGCTTCCGAAAGGTACATTGGCTGATAGACTATTCTGAATAAAAAAGAAGCCTAATACAGAAGACTCAATAAGATATAACACTCAATCGTCACCTATTGCCTGATATTACGTTCGCTTTATAAAATTTTCTTTCGCAGTATTTTGTATTATGGTTGCTTTTAATACCGCTTCAAGCGCATTAAATTTTCTATAGACATTAAAGAATCCCGGGTCTACACTTATGCCTCTACGTTTTACAAGCTACATCTGTGTCGGCGTTACAAATATCTTTGTTATGCGTTTAAAGATCTTATTTTGCCGACAAATTTCCGTTCAAATGCAATTCTCCAGACGGATTTTCTAATATTTACTTAGCCATATCCAATTCGTGACGTTTTTCTCCTAGATGCAGCTCATGATTATGTACACCTGTAAATAACCTCTTGACATTTACCAACACTATTCTTCTTTTTTACCCTTCTCAGTTTTGCTCCTATTGCTATTGCAGTAGCCTCATTTCTATACCTATTAATGTAGATCCTTTCCGTTTTTCAGTAATATTCCGTACTTTCGCCATAATCATGCCAATATTTTGTTTAACTTTTTACTAACTGATAAATTCCCGATTTATATCGAAGGATCCAAGCATGGTAACCACTTTGGTTGTACTTTCGTTGTTTCGGAATCTTATAAGTTTTTCTCACTCGCTTCTTCTACTTTATATTTGGAAGCTATTGCAACATAAAAAGCATTTCACCATTACTCATCCTTCAACAAACATCATTATTTCTAACCGACTCCAACAGCTGTCATTCAGACTTACAGCCATCTCACTCCAACACGTATATTTCCCCTATAATCTTTAAAGTTTGAACCTCCTTGATCACTTGTATAACATTGAAACACATGTAAAATTTGCGTGGGTTCCCAGTTACGGTGGTATTTTTGGGAATGATTTGACTGATTCATGCGAAAATACTACACCAGAACACGCTACCTCATTGCAAATACCTATTTCCTGGTGTCTTATCACTTGTAAAATCCACCCACAAAGAATACTGGGGTGCCTTAATCCATTTATAGCTGATATAAATCTATACAAACCAATATCCCCTCAACCCCCCTGGTTCAATAACTTGAAATAGATTAATTCGTGGCTTTATCTGTAGAATGCATTTTGGTGTAAATCATCTTGGCAGCTGTGCATTTCAACAACACGTTATTTCCTCATTCCTGTACTTCGGATAATAATTGTATTGCTGATGCTGATCACATTTTCTATAATGTTCTTCTGTAACACCCTTCGTCAAATTTCATACAATCGTTTATAACACCTAAAATCTCATTACCTGTCAGTATCTCTTATCTCCCAGCGATTTGTTATATATGTGTATATTACGTTGTATTCTTTTAAATTAAGTAATAATATTCTAATTTAATTACCTAATTAACGATCACGTTACGTTATTTCGTTTATTTCGTATCATCTGTGTAATAGATAAGTTTACGAAAGTCCTTATAAAGAAAAGGCTAACTTTGACCCCGGACATAGGGAGACACATATTCTATATTCTATAAAGAAGCGTAGGCTTTCGAACAATGAAGATGGACATATGAAGAAAAAAGTTCGTTAATACTACTAGCCAGAAATAGAAATGGTTAAGTAATCATGATCCATGAAGTTCTGTAAGATAATTATAAAAAATGTTTTATTAACAGAGTACAAACAAAATTATTATATTATAAACCGTGTACGAAACAAATAAACGTATATACATTATAAAGCTTTATTGAGAATATATCATGCTATGTGTTTGTGCGATATTCCCGCACACTAATCATTCCAACTGTCAAGTTATAACAGCTGAATAATAAAATATGCGCTGCAGGATAATCCTTAAAAAGGAAAAAATTAAAATAATATATTAAATTCAACGATAAATTTCGATGAAGAATTATTGTTAAGAAGTTCATTATAAATTTAATAAATTTTTATATCAATTTTTTTTGTTGGGCTATTTAGTGTAATTGTTTATGTAAAAAATTTTATATTACTGATATGTTGATTATGCTGTTTACCACATTCACTACCAGATTATTTTATACATAACTCATTTTGCTATTTTTTGTAATATTGTACATCTAATTTGTTTTTTATTAAGATTATTGTGATGACTATGTAGTCTTTGACAATAACGATGATGAAGTTGAAAGCATTCCTAGGAAGTGACTCCAACTTATTCATTACTTCACTAAATGATATAGTTCTCGACGTTTAAGTCATCTTAATTACTCAGAATTGTTCAGGAGTTGTATGACTTCAGAAAATATTTTTGCGTGTTTGCAAGCAAACCTGGTAATGTCATCGATGACTATTGAAATGTTTAAGTTTCGGTGTATGGCATTATTGCGTTTAAATCGATATACGCGGATGATCGTACGAAGTGTATCGTTTTGACGTCTTTGTATAGAATCTATATTGGAAATACTAGTTCAACCCCACAATTGTATTTCATCAATCCAAATAGGTTTAACGATGGCTACATACAAAAGTCGTTTATTTTCAATAGATAGCTTCTTTGATATTAGTCAATAAATATTTTTCAAACATTTCTGCCGGATGTGGTGCTTCCAATTTAGACGCGAATCGATTTGCATCCCTAGGTACTTGACTGACTCTTTTATGTGCGATTATCTCCTGATTCAGCGTCATTGGAATATTTTCTGTTCTCCACAAAGTGAAGTTTACGTGCCCCGATTTTTCGCTATTAACTTTAATTTTTCAACGTTTCAACGAATCACTAACTCATTTATTGTTAGTTGTAGATTTTCAGTAGCACGCTGTTGAATCTTATCTGTAGCCAGAATTTCTGTGTTATCAGCAAACGTAGTAACTGTACGATTGTTTATTGTGACATCGGCTGTGTAAAAGAGATAAATGATTGGCCCTAAGACACGAACTTGTGGTACTCCTATCGATATATTTTTCCAGTCAGACGTCGTTTCCTCATACCTAATTCTGAACTGCCGGTTAGTCGGTTATGATTCCAGAATGTAATACCACGAATATAAAAACCACATAATTTAATGAACAAACCGGCATGCCAAACTTTTAATTATTTGAAGTGTAATCACATCATATCCAGGTGATTTTTCGCATTCAGATTTTTTGTTAGTTTCATTAGCTACTTCCACAAGGGCTTAATATTTTTGTTTATTTAGGTAAGCTGGAACAGGAAATTACATCATACCGTCCGATATCCATATTACCATCAATTTCCAAATTTTATAAAAAATGAATATTAAAAAGGCTATTACCTCTAGTTGCAGCCGAGATACCGCCCGTTCAATTTAGATTTAGGAGAAAACGCTACAGTTGAGCAAGTACATCGCGTTGTCGTAATTATTAATAAATCGTTTGAAAATAAGAAATATTGTGACGCTGTATTTCTTGACGTTGCCCAAGCTTTTGACATAGTGTGTCACCAAGGGCTTAAATATAAATTGAGTAGATTATTTCCAGGTAATTTATGTCAACTGTTAGAATCGGCAATTTCGTGTTACACACCAGAACACTGTATCTAATCCTTATTATATACAGGCCGGTGTGCAGCAGGGGAGTGTCCTTGGTCCTCTCCACTATCTGCTGTATACTACAGATTTACCAGTGGATAAAACTGCAACAATTGCAACATTTGCTGATGACACAGCTATACTTGCAGTTAGTGATAGTCAGCTGGAAGCAACAGCTAAGCTACAGTCTGATATCGATCGCACTCAAAAATGGGCGTTAATCTAGAAAATAAAACTTCATGAACAAAAATCTGTTTACGTTATGTTTACACATCGTCATAGCAATTTGCAGTATCGTGTATACTTTGGCAACCAGCTCATTCCGCATGCAGAATCTGCTAAATACCTTGGTATGTACTTGACAACCGACTGACATGGGAAGTGCATGTTAGGAAAAAAATCAAGGAGATGAAGATCAAGACAAAAGAATTATACTGGCTCATTGGGCGCAACTCAAAGCTCAGCACCATCCATAAGCGACTATTATACCAACAAATTATTAAAGCAATATGAACCTATGGTATTCAATTATGGGCATGTACAAGCAAATCAAATATTAACAAAATATAGGCTAGACAAAGCGTGATCTTGCGAGCTGTGGTTGACGCATATATCGCTATTCTCCCAACGGATGATATCCAGAGAAATCTTGGCGTATACTTCGTTCAGGAAGTTATTAAGGATTTCGCAAATAAACACGAACAGCGTCTGCAGCAACACATGTAAATGCTGAGGTTGTTAAGCCTCCAACAATGATATCAGACGATTAAAACGTCGACATCCGCACGATCTGTCGTGCAAATAATTTTGTTATTGTAACTATTGAGCTACAGGATCTACTACGTTCGCATTTAGTATATATGTTCTGTGTGTACTACAACAACAACGTATATTTCAACATAATTTACAGTGAGTAGTCACAAACCAAAAATTTTAAATAATAATTATGTAACGCCCAGGATGGCTCGCCGTACATCAGAAATAATACAAAGACCCGTAATAAATAAAAGAAGTAATTATAATTATACTTATAATGACAGCAAAAAATAATTGAAAAAAAACTGTACAGCAAAAAACAAAAAGTTAAGATAGTAATAATAAAACAAAAGAAAAAACACGTTAGACATTAAAAAATAAATAAAGAAGGAATATTAATTTCTAAAATAGGCGCCGCGAAACGTTACAACAGGTTATGTTTGAGTCTCCTATGTTTATTATTTACTATACATAAATTGGAGTTAATCGTAATTACCTATGATAGAAATTAAACTATTATCGTGGACTAGTCATCGCAGAACTTACGCGTTAAATTTAAGATATGGTCCTTAATATAAGGCACGTTTAAGGTAGCATGCATGTCAACGATTTTGTGGTGTCTAGGGACATTTAGCACACATCTGAGACACCTATTTTGAAATACTTGTAACTTGTTAAAGTTTGTATTTGAAATAAAACTTCAAGCTATGGGACGTATAAGTGTTTTATACAGAATTAATTTATTATTTACATTAAGAAATGATTTCCTGTTGATTAGTGGATATATGGCAGATATACTCCTGCTAGCTTTCAAGGTAGTATGACTGACATGTTCAGAAAAATTTAATCTGTTATCCAAGACTACCCTGAGGTATCGAACATATTTTGACCAACTCACAATGGTAGAGTTGACTTAACTTCAGCAGGTAACGTGGGACGCCTGCGGGTGAAAAATATAGCCTCCGTTTTATCACAATTAATATAAATTTGCCATTTTTTATAATAACGCAAGACACAATTTATTCCTGACTGTAATTTATTAGTAATTGCTTTAGGTATATAAGAAGTATAAAGAAGAGCTGTATCGTCTGCATAAATAGCCGTCTGAATATCAGGTAGGTTTGGGAAATCAGATAAAAACAAAGTAATCAGAAAGGGATCCAGAATACTACCTTGGGGGACCCCCGCTGAGCACGTTTTCATAGTAGACCTTGAATCATTGATGGTAACGTAAAATAGTCTGTTTGCTAAATAGCTACTAATAACGTTGATTACATAACGAGGAAACTGATATTTTATCATTTTGTAAATAATATCTTTATGTCAAGTAGTATCGAAAGCCTTCGCTACCATCCAGGAGAACTATACCAGTATGTTTATTACGATTAAAATTATGCGTGATAAACTCCGTGATTCATGCTACTTGTTGGGTGGTGGAATAACCTAGATGAAAGCCAAACTGTGTGTTAGGAATGATTTTTTGGTTATCTGCATGATGTCTTAAACGGGATAGTATAATTTTTTCCGCTATTTTGCTTAGATTTCTCAATAAACTAATAGGACGTATGTTACTTGCACACGAGGCATCCTTTCCTGGTTTGGGAAGAGAAATAATTTTGGCTATCTTCCAACTGTTTGGATAATAACCGAATCTAAAGATAGTATTAATTAAATTTGTAGGTTCAATAACAGCTTTTAGCGGCAATTTCTTAATAATGGCAGTAGAAATATTGTCATCCCCTGACGAACCTTTTACTTTTATAGTTTTAATATTGCTAAGGACTTCACTTGGGGTGACAAGAGGGAAAATATTGGGTAGTTGATTGACATTGAGGAATTTTTTAACAGCTGAATGAATTTTTCTCACTTGATAGCCAGATGCAAAATTAGAATTACGATTATGAACTTTGGAATACTCTGATGCTAAACACTCAGTTTTCGCTTCATTTTTGTAAACATAGTTATTTAAGTGTGAATCATAGAGTGGTGGAAGAGCTGTATGCTGTCTCGTGTATTGTCTGCAAACTTTCCATAGCCGACTATCATTAGGCTCAAGCTTAGAGAAAGTTAAATTGAAATTGTAATTTTTAAATTTACGCAAAAGAAAACTAACCAATTTATTAAGAAAAAAACATGTTTTTTCAAATTTTGAGAACGATTAGAGAAATGATGCTTAATGTACAATCTCCTAATATAATTTTTAAATTTTGATGAGAACCACGACACAAGTTGGTAGTGCCATATGCGGATAATTATTAAGTGGTTTATTCGGAATAAAAAGTTCCGACGGAGAATTAATTAACTTCGTAAGAGTTGATAAATAATGGTCAATATCAGCAGGACTATGTAGCTTAAGAAGCAAATTAATATTATTGTTAATATACTCCTTAAATCCTGCCCAATTTGCATTTTGGAAATCGGGCAGAACTATGTCGGCTATGTTTAATTTACTTCCTGCAATAGTAGTGAAATTAGAGTTGTGGTTGGAGGAGAAACAATTTATTGAAACAGGAGTTGCAAAAGAAACATTTTTGACCAAAGCAACATCTAAGATACTAGTACGATATTGAACAGCATCAGGAAAGTAAGTAGGTTCTTCAGGCGCGCAGATACAAACATTTGAACGCAATGCGAATTCAAAGAGAATATTAATATTACCAGCACGATTATTATTAAAACAGTTCCATAACTTGTTTTTTGCATTAAAATCTCCAATCAGAATAACTTTGTTATTTACACTCATCAAGGATTGAAGATCATCTAGGAATTTATGATTAAATCTAGGTGGTCTGTATATCGCAAAAATACGAATAAAATTATTATTATTAATATTATTATTGTTATTAATATTATTATTGTTATTAATATATAAATTTACGCCTACTAAATTAACACTATGTAAATAAGAATACTTATTTAATCTGTACGATTAAGATTGTATTGTAAATATATATAAAAAAAATCAAAAATGACCGGTTAGCATCTAATAAATTCGATATAATGTCGTTTGACTGAAAAACTTGTTCAAGATGATCGGCGAACAGTTCCGCATTAACTATTTCACTATTGTTTGCCTTCCGAATAGGTAGAATCTGTGGCCTTTTCATTTTTCTTGCGGCTTTCCATAAAGAATAATCAGAATCATATAATACAGAAAGACTACTTAAATATGAATGAAAAGTTTGATTTTTAACCTGTTTAATTTTTTCATATAGTATCTTGCTAATGCTGTTCCATTTCAACTTATGTGTTGGGTGTCTTGTTCTGTGGCACCGTTTCTTTGGTTTTCTTTTCTATCGAACCAAAGCTCTAATTTCCATGGGGTATATGTGGCCATGTTTGTCTGATGCTACTGAAAGTGTTGCCATTTTGGCAGCCTGGTACATCTAAATTAAGTATTCCTTTTTTTTTCTAGGTAATCTGCTAAAGGTTAGCATTAAACATCATGTATCACAGAGTATATATCTATTCATTTAGTTATTCTCCAATGAGACTCAACTTCAATTCTTACATTATGTGTAATGATATTTTTCTTTCCATCTACGTGTCTGTTGAAGGTTATCACATTAATTAAGCCTGTTGCTAGCGGATTCGGGTGAGATCTTAGGCGCTGTGCATATGTTTCACTATACATTCTTATTATGTCTTTCACAGTTTCTATTTTTAGGTCTGTATATATATATATGTCATTTGTATTAAACCAAGGTGCGTTGATCATGATACGTATAGATTTCGATTGGAACCTTTCAATTTTAGAAATATTTGAATTAAATATCGTACATCAAAATTGAATACCATAAGACCGTACTGGCTTAAAGATAGTTTTGTACAATAGTAATTTATTTTGTATAGATAATGGTGATTTCTTCCAATAAGCCAGTAGTATTTACGAAATTGAATGTCCAATTGCTTTCACTTTATATTGATATGTCTTACATTTTATTTTATTTTTTATAAATTGTATATATTTATATATATATATTTATATTCATATATTTTTTATGTCCACTTGAAAATTAATTAATAGCCAAAAAGCGTTGAGTCGTTTTATACGTAAAAGATTTAGCGATTTTAACTACTTTTTTGTTGTTTATTTTTATTAAAAAAAAATAAGTTGTATTAAATATAGAAAATTTAACGATTATTATATATGGGTTTACAATAAACAGTTAATTAGACGAAGGTACTTATAAAGTTTCAACCTCTCGTAGAGACTTCTTATAATAGTGAATGAACGCAAGTTAATTAATACGATCGATTTCGTTAATTCGTTACATAAATAAAGCTACACACAGTCCTTTCACAAACAATTAAAACATCATCAAACATTCTGGGAGACCCGCAAATACACGCTGTATCAAATTAAGCCGAGATTAGGAAACACACCAGAAAGAAAGAAAAACCGAAAAAACGCTAGCTGGACTACGCACAGGACACACATTACTTACTTGGCAACACCTACACAACGGGGACCCCACCTATCTGCCACGAATGCAATTCGGAATTAAATATAAACCGCATAATATTAGAATGTACAAAATACAGAAGTCAACGTATAAAGTCTAAATTATGACACAATAAAAACAATACTCGAAGATAACCCGAACAAAGTTTAAAATCTTTTACAGTATTTTACAGGCACTAACATAATGAATAGTTTATAACCGACTTTAAGACGCAAATGATCAATCGAGCGTCTATAAATAAAATAATTAAAAAAAAAAGGAAGAAAAAACCTGGCGGACTTTGTAAAAAGTACGGCAACCAAATTCCAAATTATGTAATAGCACCGATCTGCAAAATCGTCAGGCGACGCTCTCTATCTATTTTCGTGTCGATGCGATTTCACTTTTATAAGTAAATGAAATTAAAGCGGAATGGACACCGATTTGCAAATATTTTTAAAAAGTCGTCAAAATAATAATTTTAATAAAGAGAAAACCTTTTAAAATAACGTACGATAATATTCGATTACGATAAACGTTAATTAATAACGGTTATACGATGAGAATTTCGTACGAATAATATCGCATTTTATTTTGTTAATGTTATTTCAGACGATCGTTGCGAGGGGGATTTTTTAATAAAATAAAAAGCGTTCCTTTTAGAAACACCTGAGCGCATTTTTCAGCACTGACACAAAAAAAAAGTAATCCCGCAGAGCTGGAAATTCCGTAATTAAGTAAAATATAACTCGATAGGCCTGGTTAAGAGGGTTGTAAAAGCGTTTTAAAACTATTTTATATGAATATTTAACACCTGAACTTCGATCTTCGCTTCCAAAGTGTTTTTTTCTCGAGATTATTCCGCTTCGTAAACGGGGGTGGGTGGGTTATTTCTGAGTTTAAGTAAATACGCGTTCTATTATATGATACGTTTAAAACTAATAAACGTTTACGTTAAACGATTAAAATAGGTGGGGACGCCTTTCTTTGGCCCTCCGAAATGGGCGGTAAATTTTGTTCCGTTGGAATAGTGCTCGATGTCGAAGGAATACAAATCATAATTTAGAATTAAAATTATTGCATGAAACAGAAGAAGAAGAATTATTTGTTTTTTTATTCATCTATTATTATTTCGTACACAAAATGACAACATTCATAGCTTAGTATCGATAAGGCGTAAGCAATTAAATGGAAAAGTTAACATGTAATTATTAAAAATAATTATTAAATTATTCCATCGTCGCAGGAAAAATTATGGAAAAATTAAAGTGAACTGTGTTTAAGACGACGTTGTATAGCGAATGTGGAGGCTAGCCGTAACGTAGTCACCGATTATGTTAATTAAATCATTATCGTAAAATTTACAATTATAATAAAATTTTGCCGTTTTCTATGCATATTTCTTTTTTTTAAAGTGAAACTTCTATTGGCGCGGTTTATATGGGAAGCTAACCCGCAAAACGAGCGAGTGAGCAAGCGGAAATAAAATACGGATACATCCCTCCACACACACTTATATATATATACATCCCTCCACACACACGTATATATACATACATCCCTCCACACACACATATATATATATATATATAATACCAACACCAGCCTGACACCTGTCGTCAAACCACGCTTTTACATATAGGTAGGCTTATTCTTATATATATATATATATGTGTGTGTGCGTGTGTGTGGGTGTTGGTGTGGGTGTTAGTGTTGGTGTGGGTGTATGTGTGTGTACGTGTTTATATAACATATATACACACGCGTAAAATTAAAAAAAAACTCCGTTTCGAATTTAGTTAAAATATCTTTGTTTCACTTCTTCCCTGCGCTCCGAGGCACAGATTTTTTTGTAACTAAGAGTATTCGATATAAGTTTGCATTAATTGTACCGAGTTTAATTTAGACGTAACTGACTGAATTATCGAAGGAACGGTCTATACACCTTCGACTATTGAAATTATCTTGATATTTACTAATTTCAACAGCTTCTCGTGTCAACCTCATGTGATATTTATCCACTCTAGCCGAAGTAGAAACATCATTTGATGATATGAGAATAAATTACACATATGATCGATCACAGCAGATTTATTAGTTCTAAGGTATTTTACATCTGCTATATGCTCTTTAATACGAACATCCACTGGCCTTTCTGTTTTGCAAATATAATATTTCTCACATGAACACGGAATATGATACACACCTGGAACTTATCCCCACGATAAGTCATCTTTGGCATTTCTAATCATAATTTCAATTTTCCGGTGGGTATTAAACACTTGTCTAATATTTTTTCTGCGTAACACTCTTTCAATTTTAACTGCAATGCCTTTTATATAAGGTAAAGGACTATATTAGCATCAAATGTTTTATTCCCATTAATGATTTCTGTCCTCTTTTTCAGTCTATTAAATTTGTTGATGAAAAATTCAGGCTTTCTCATTATTTAACTCTTCTGATACAACATCGCATTTTACTCTTCCTGTTCGAGTCGTCAAAGTTTTGAATACACTTAATCGTTGTTCAGGGGCATGGTGAAAATCGGTTCTTATATATACAACTGCATTGTGTATTTTTACGGAAGACCGATGTGAAAATTATTACTTTTATGTTCACTTGATAATGGCTTGACAGCCGAAAAGCGTTGTAATTTTGATAAAGAACATTTTAGTAATTTTTAAATCATTCTTTGCTGTTTATTAATTAAAAATATATCTAAAATATTGTTGCATATGAGAAACGAACGTTTAAAAACTTACTCCCAGCTGGAAAATGCCCGAAAAACAAAACAGATTTGGTGTAAAGATAGGTACGCGAAATCACATTCCAAAAATTAAACAAACTGTAGGAAAGTCGAAAGATATTATGCGTCTGTATATTGTTATATAATGTATATGCTAAATACATAATAAAGCGCCTTTTTGCTACATGAAAAGGCGGTATATCAATCAGTAGCGCCAATATCAGTACTCTAAGGTATACAGATGACGCCACAATTTTTGCGTCATCTGGGAAAGAATTAATGAGATTATAGAAAAAGTTGACAAAAGTTAATAAGGAGTATGGGCTTCAAATAAATATAAACAAAACCAAGATTATGATCATCAATCATGCCAATCCAAACATAACTCGTACTTCCCAAAAAATGGATGGATACGATAATGTAAACGACTTTAACATTTTTAAAATCCATAATCAGTGATAATGAAGAGGATCTGGTATGTAGGTTAAGAGAAGATCACCGATCGCTATGAATGTTGTGAACTACAACGCTGCTTTTAACAGATAAAATAATTTCGCCAAATAGATTATCACATACAAAAGTAGTCAATCCTATATATTTGAACAACCAATTTTTGTGTGTATATATATTATATATATATATATATATATATTTCGGGCACTTCGAAAACAGCTCCAACGATTTAGATGAAATTTTATACGTATATGTAAGATATAGGTCTAAGCTATCCTTACAGAACAGAATCAAAACCGTGTTAAGACTAGCTTGTACATATGCCATTCAATTCTGGGAGTGTTCAAAGAAATCTAACATTAAAATACTACAAATATTCCAGAATAAATTATGTTAATAACGACGCAATACGTAAAGATCACAAAATAGACATATTCATGTAATTTTTTGCCAATTTAGAGTTGGTCGAAATAAACCGCGTTAACGCTCTGCGTAACATAATGTCGAAATAAATTCTTGGAATAATAAAAAAAAAAACAAAAAAAAAAACCAGCGTCGACTGTTGCTTATATAATTGATGTAAAAACATAAAAATGTTATATATCGTACCTACGGCTAGTTGTCCATGGTGAAATTGGCAGCGTCAGCTTCGATCCAGGAAATGCGATGACGGAAATGACGGTAGAAAACCGGATAACCGTCCTTTGGTAATACACCTGTGAAGACGAGAATAAATCTAATTTCGAATTACGTAATTAAAAGGTCGTTGTGACGTACCAATAACGCTTTAACATTCTGCTTGTACGATCCGAATTCCAACCTATCGAGGATGGGAAATTTTGTTGATCGGTGTCTCTCTAGCAATCCAGCTATCCAATCAATTTTTTTTTTTTTTTAAATGGGTACGAAAGTAAATACCTGGCTAGGAATCATGCATCACGTCTATCAGGTCATGAAATTGAATTGATTCCAGAACTAGAATGTGCTCCAGTGACAAAAAAGGCTGAAAAGGATGAAACCAACGAACGTTACTCAAATAAGTTAGTAGTAAAGTTATCATCGTACGAAATAATAGGAAGTATGCAGGATGTAACTTCTACACGTGCGAAAATGGAAATTAAACATTTTAAAACTTTGGATACCGACCTCATGTATATATACCATAACATATTGAAAGTTTCGATTTTTATAGGTAGTAGAAAGATTGATAAAAAAGAATTTAGAAATAAGATTAAAAAATTCGATGGATTTAAAGGAACCGAAAGTAGTAATAGAACGAATGAAAGTAGGAAGAAAATATGAAGAAATACTGGGAAGAAAAGAAAAGAAAAAGTTCGAAGTTTTCACGTGGTTCATCAAATTCGAAGAGACGATAAGAGAAAAATAAAAAATAAAAAATTGAAGACTCGTATTATGACGTTGTTTCTACTCATATTACATGTTGGACCGCCTAGCATCACTAAAGTATATTTTTTTCGAAAAAAAAACGTTCTCACACGGAGAGGTTAAAAGCATCGTTCAAACCGTCATGAAAAAAAAATGGTTAAAACCCTCTCGACCTTTACGATAAAGATCGAAAGGAAAGAAACGAAAATTGTCGCGTGATGGACAACGTCTGCGCGTCGTAATTATAGCACGAAGCACTACCGCTAAGATCATCATCGTCATCGTAAAGGATGAAACTCTTGGGGTTTAGCAACACGCGACAATTTTTCACCCCCTAGGGTATTGCACGAAACACGCGCGAAAATTACTCACGCCCACTTTTTCGTATGTTAAACGATGTATCGAGAAAAGTTCTCGACTTCGGCCCAACGACTATTGTCTCGTAAAATTTATCTTCTCCTGGAAAACCACCGTTACTACGACTAAATGAACGGGTTTTCTAGTAATTTTAGACGACACGCCAAGAAATGATAATCCGCCTAGTATCGTATTTTTCATCCTGTACGACGTATATTATTTATCGATATTTCGCTGTTCTACTCGTAAGTTGTAGAGTACGCATGCCAAATAATTACGGGCTTAGTATTCGTCACCAACATCATATACGTCAGACGTAATGTAGTGGCGAAGGTAAATAATGACGGAAAATAATGGGAATTTGAGGAAAATCAGAACTAGTTTGTAAAATTTGTAAAGTGTGGAATGTAGTGATTTTTAAAGAATAAATAAAAAAAAAAAAAAAAAGGAGTTAAAAGAACTTAACAACGAAGTAAAAAGACTCGATCGAAATTTATTTCTTAAAGGGCGTTAAATACGATCGTAGATTTACCGTCGGACTTTCATAGGCCACGTTTAATTTTTAAAATGTTAAAATTTTATTAACGATCGTTTTCCATCTAGTTTTATGTTAATCGCTTTTCAAATTTGAAAATTACCTAGCAGCCCGAGTTTCTAAATTCAGCTTAGATTACTATTTATTATTGTAATTTTATTCGCGGAAAATAAATGTACGAAAAAAATATCTATAAGTGAACTAGTAGGTTACATTGAACAAACATGATACCGAATCAACAATAAGTTATTATTATAATACAAATTTAAATTATAATGAAACGTGTCAGATTACAGTGTTGAATATACTTCCATTTTAAAAGTAGCTAAGCATTCTAATTGATAACAAATTCACATTTATGCCCCATCGCAGCTACATCCATTCTAAATGAGATATTCTCTTCGACGACATAAGTCGATTGCAGCGCAATACTTGGGACATCCGCCATTCTCAGAAGCTTATTCTATATAAACGATTAATCTAACCTATCTATGGTTAAGGGGCTGCTATTACTGTTGATTCAATGAAGGTTAAGAACCCAAATATCAACTTCTTCAGTTCACAAATCTCGTACAGTCATGGCAAATTTTCAGCCTACTTATATAGGTTTAATATTGCGAGTACTTCTACCTGCACCTGTTGTTGTAGTAACAGAATAGATGACCTGGAACACTTTATGTTTGAATGTCCTGCTTTTCCTTCTCAGCGTGCTAAATTTAAAATCGCTAAGATGAATTATTTGCACCTGAACAACACAAACCAACATGAAATTCTCAGCGAGTGCAATGCGGCATTACTTTTCTATTACGAATTAAAACTTCCGTTTGACCCTGTAGTAGGAAATCTAATTTTAAACGTAAACCCATTATATTGGTCAAGTGATGGTCGGACTTCTGCTACATTAGAAACTATTTTGAAATCGTACTAACACTTAAGAAATATCATAATTATTGGTATTAAACTTTTTCATATGTATTTACTTGTAAATAATAGTAATAATAATAACAATAGGAGTAATAATAATAATATGCTACGTGTATATATATATATTGGAACTATTTATTAACACTGTAAGTCGCAAGCAACATTTTGAACCGTGACAGTAACAGACGCATGCCAGTCCATTATGACTGACGCGTATGGTTGTGATAAAATGTCAGTCTTTTCTGACACTTACTTCTAACTTTCATTAAAAGTTGAATTTTTGTTTAATAAAGAGGATGTTTTGTAGTTTGTGTTGTAAAAAAAAAGTGTTAGTCATATATGACTGATATTTTTATAAAAGATTTTTTTAGATTTCTAATTAATGTAAAATAATTTTGAGTGCACGGAATGGTTAATATAATGATACTGAATAATGAAAGTTTCAGATGAAAACTTCAAATATAAACATATATGTAAAGTGATATTATTTATTAATATGGAACAAAAATTAAAAGTTAACATGTTATCACATTTATACAAAAAAAACGACATGGGCTAATGGACATCGTCAGTCACATATGACTGACACGTGGTTCAAAACACTGACTATGTCGATGCCATCCTGTACACAATCTTTATTAAGTAAACTATGTAGATGACCCAAATATTCTATATATGTTTTTTCTCTCTTTTCTCTGTTTTGTTTTTACCTACCTCTAGATTACCTGTAGATTTACGACCGTGTACTTTTGTTTTTCTTCTGCAAATATCATATATATATAATTACAACTACACGGAACATTGCACTTTTCTAAACAAATTAACTAATAAATTTTCTTCACGCGCATATGCAGGAATAGGACAAAAAAAAAACAAAAGAAAAAACGCAAATTTAAATAGGAAAATCGAACAAAGAAAACTTTAGTGCTTAGTTCGACTATCGAGATCCGTATATGATAAAAGATTATTCACCAATGTACGGATTGAGGGCAACGAGAACTGGAAATGAAATTGATTTCAGATAAAAAGGAATATATATATATATATATATATATATATATATATATATATATATATATATATATATGTAACATGTTTTTTATTTCACGAATTAATTCATTATTCTAACATATTTAATACGTATATCAAAAAGTATTTCTGTTGTACTTGGTAATGCATATTTTTTATTTAATTTGAAAATTGAATAAAAACAAAAATACTTTTATACGTATCACAATATATATATATATATATATATATATATATATATATATATATATATATATATATATATATATATAATCCAAACAGTCTAGTACTACGTTCTGATTATATTGAAATACGGTATAGAAGTATATATTTTTTTTATTTAATTTATAAATTAAATATTTAATATGTATTTTATATATATATTTTTAATTGTTGTGTAGTAATCGAGTTATTTTAAATTTTAAACGAGCAATTTCTGGCACAGTATCGTTTTTATTGGGATTATCGATTATAGAAGAAAAGAAGGTGAAATATTTCGTGTTGACTCCTACAATCTTGGATACCTGTTTATTTAAAATTACACGCCTCCCACGCGGCTGGTGGTAGAGTTGTTTCTAATAATGCACGTGAGGCTTGTTTTGTCTGGACGATGGTAAATGTAAAACCGTAATACGACCAAAACGATTATTTTCGTATACATTAAACGTCGATAAAATGAACTATTATTTAGTTTCCCATAATAAAGGAGTTTACGAAGGGGTGGCCTGTAGAAATGAACGGACAGCAGAAATGTAATACGCCCGTCAAGAATTTAAACGAAAAAAAAAATAGGTTCATTGAAATAACAATAAAAACAATATTAATAATGATAACAGTAATATTAATATTAATAATAATAACTATTATTATCACTATTATTACCGTAGTTGTAATAATAATTATTATTTTCGCGGCAAAAAATAAATAACAACAACTAAGGTAAATGGTTCTCGTTATCGACAGACGACTTATTCTCATTTCATCTGTAAGTCTTTCGTATCTGGTACATTATCGGTGTTGCGACGACGTCTGCTAAAGAATAACTCATTGATGATGATGCGATGCGGTGGTGGACGAGATGTAGAAGCCGAAGGGTAGATGGAGAAAAATAAGTTGATTGAAAAAATGTAAAATAAACAGTTTAGGTCGGTTTTATTATCATGTTACATCCCTTCGAGTTTCTCATTTTTTTCCCCTAAAACAAGGTCTTCACAATGCAACGTCACAGTGTCAGCTAAGTCGCGTGCGTCAAAGCCTCATCGGCGAATGATCGAACGTAAACGGGTACAGCCTTCGGCTTTGTCCATTGCATTGCACTGTGGAAGACACCTTACGTTGGTCGCGTGTCCATTTAAAAGCTTTATCAATCCGCCCTTTTTCGTACCAGATGCGCGTATGTGAACTAAACCATATATATGCTCGATCAAAAGACCTATATACACCAGTTATATGTATATATAACATAATTATATATGTTTGGTGTGTGTAAGAGAAAGAGAGGGAGAAATGTATCTATATATATTATATATTTAAAATAATATACGTATGTACGCGTGTATTATATATATATATATATAATATATATAACCTCCGAAATACCGTTAATAATTTTTTTTTTTTCTAATGGTAAGAAAGTTTCAAGCGAACTCGACTCTCCGTCTAATTGTTCGACAAATAAGTACCAACTTACGGGAGAAATTAAGAGACAGAAAAGTCAACGGTAAACCACTCTGTATTGCCTTGCTCAAGATGGTTCGTTCTTTTTCAATAGGTTGATGCAGATTGTTCAGGGCGACATCCTCTTTGGACATTCAAGTTAACTTAATTTCGCTTCTCGTGTTATCCTACTTTGGGAATAATTTGTTGCCTTTTTTGGTTTATTTACTGATTTAATCTGAATTTCATCAACAAAAGTTAATTTTCTTCAGCTCGAAGTATACTAAATTAAGTTTTTAAATTTTATAAAATTTCAGTCCATTATTTTTTTATGGGGTTTCTGTTCGGTGATCGACTGTATTTTTTGTATATTTTACTTAAGTTATATCATCAGCAATGCCACTCATTCATTTATGTTCTATTGTATCTTCGACTAGTAGTGATGCTTAATATCTGCTTGATCTTCTTATATGCGTTGTAATGAAAATGGTCAATTTATTTTCCCAGCATATATTTTAAATCAACCATATATATATATATATATATATATATATATATATATATATATATATATATATATACACGTATTTGTCTTTGTTTAGCAGTATGAGGTTGTTAATTTGTGTTTTTATGATTCCGCGAATGAAATATTTCCTACGTATTTATAATGAATGATGATAAAAGCATTATACAAGAATCAAAAAACAATAATAAAAATAGGAGAAGTAGAAACTGAATCAACAATAAGAAAATGAGTCAGACAAGGATGCAGCTTATCACCTACGCTGTTCAACATATATATATATATATATATATATATATATATATATATATATATATATATATATATATATATATATATATATATATATATATATATAAACAAGCGGTTAAAGAGTTGAAACAAAAATGGGATAATGTAATCTCAGTGGGTGACATCAAAATAAGCATGTTTATGTTTGCAGATGACATTGCAATAATAGCGGGAAGTTAAAAAGCATTAAAATCTTCCCTAAATCAGATGGACAAAATATTTCAGCAGTATAATATGAAAATAAATAAAAAGAAAACAACTGTAACGGTATGTAACGAAACAAAAGATAGAAAAGAAATAAACACAAAAATAGACGGAGAACAAATAAAACAAGTAAAACAACAAAGATATTTGAGTAGTGTTATTACAGAGAAGTGATAAACAAGATATAAAGGAAAGAATGCAATGGCAAAATTAGCGTTTAATAAAAAACGAAGCTTATTAAAAAATATCCAAATGGAAACGAAGAAAGAATTCATATGGAGTATACTGATGTATGGGTCAGAAACGTGGAATTTGAACAAAAAAATTACCAACGGGTGTCTTAGACGAAAATGATAAGAAATGAAAAAATATTAGAAATAGTCAATGAAAAAAAAAGTCTAATAGACTTAATGGATTGGACATATATACAGAAACAATGAATACCTAGTACAAATAATAGAAGAAACCATTGAAGAGGAAGACCGAGACAGAAATATATAAAACAAATACAAGGAGATGTAAAAGAAGAGAACTATGAAAGTATGAAGAAAATGGCTCTATCTAGAAACTTTTAATCATGGTTGTCCACCAATCTATTAATAGATTGAGGAATTAAGAAGAAGAAATATCGTTCATGTCATCAGGCTTTTTTATTCGATTTTAAAAATAAATCAACGTAGAATGTAGTTGTAATATTTACGTAATTAAGTTAATCTGTTGACAAACACCTCAGTTGGGAAGTAGATATATGTTATAAATAAACTATTTCTAGTCAGAAATTGTTAATTATATTCGTTATATATATTTTTCTTTACTACTTTTATTATTATCATTATTAATATGAACTGGTGTGGAAAGTAGTGATTTTTAAAAAATAAGCAATAAAATTTAGTTATATAATTTTTAAAATTATTTTCGCGGTCGATGTTCATAATTATTAAAAATAATTTCGGAAAAACCGCGTACAATTTAGAAAAAAACGATTTATTAATAATAAAATAAAACAATATATTAATATTAATAAACCCGAATTTACGTTTCAAGCAACATGCCGCGCTCATCATCAGAACTAATTGTTTTATTTTATTATTAATAAATCGTCTTTTTCTAAATTGTACGCGGTTTTTACGAAATTATTTTTAATAATTAAAAATTTAGTTATTTTAACTACTTTTTTATTACTTATTATTATTTGATTAATATTTCATAATTGTTGGTAATTATTATTTAAATTATTTGATAGCTTGAAGATGTCGTAATCGCTGATAAGCTTTGTTAATGATTATTCAAATATAATCGAGGATTTATAATCGTAACTTCACCGTTTTTTAAGTTAATAAACGCCTCATTTTATTTCGTCCTATTGTATTTCACGACCATTTTTGCACGATTGATATTAGTTGATCATCCGTGTTTGATTCTGCGATATTTCTAATTTTACTGATTAAGACTGTCAATACAAACGTCCATGTATGACACGATCAACTTTATCATCTTCAATTTAACTGTAATAACACAACTACCTCCATAACGTTACTCCCCCTGATCCTCAACTGTATTATACAGCTAACTTCCATATCTGGAAGCCTTTTCATTATCCGCCGCCTATGGACACGTACTGTTCTCTGTAGCTCGGGCTACTTTGGTTGTACTACATATCGACACATGATTATATATATATATATATATGTGTGTGTGTGTGAATATATTGTGTTAGGGGCTTCACATTTCAATCCTCATCACACACGAAGAACGAAAATTAATTATAAAGTAGTCACCACCCTAATTTTTTTATTCTGTACTTTTTTTTTTATTTTTAAAAATAATAATTGAATTCCTTCTGTATATATTAAAAATTTCAAATTTGATTCGTTCGTTGGCTGCTCCGTTGTTAAAAATAATGAAGTCTATATTCGATTCTTACTGCCGCAATCATTTACAATTTTATCTTCCGAACTATATGCAATATACTTGGCCATCGATTTTAGTATAAATACTGAAATTGAATCTAGATTGCCAATAATAATCTGCTAAGACTTTCCTCCAGCATTGAACGCTATTCATAATGTATCTAACAACAATAGGCATATCTATTACATTCCTCTGGATCCCAGCACATACTGGAATTGCTGAAAATGAGCTAGCTGATAGGGCAGCAAAAGGAAGCAGCAACTGCAATACCTGTACCTAATTTACCAGCTCCATTCGCACACCTCAAGAGGTTCATGAAATTATCATTATTTCAGTTATGGCTCGGAGAGATAATGTAGTTGTCAACAGACTCCGATTGGGCCACACTAAACTGACACATACTTATATTCTTAATATATCGGAAGCTCCATTGTGTACGACTTGCAACTTTGCACTGTCTGTCCAACATATACTGACAGAGTGTCCTCAATATAGCCTAAAGAGATCATACTACGGTCTTCCATCTTCATTACAGCTACTGCTCGATGACAACGTTTCTACGCTATACACATCTTCCTACATGATACTGGATTGTATTATTTAATTTAATATTTGTTTTCCTCTGTGCCTCTAGCCATTAGTTGCTGTATATGGCACATTAATTTAAATAATAATAATAATAATGATATTAAAAATTTCAACCGTAAAAAAATTTTTATACAATATAAAATCAATTACGTAAATTACTGTACGCCTTTTATACTCTTACGATATATATGCGTGTGTGTGTGTGTGTGTGCCCGCATGCGGTGTATATATATATAATGAACAGAGAGAGAGAGAAATATGTATGGATATAGATATAGTTTCTAACAAACATTCATCCGCTCTCATCTGTATAGGTTCAAAATTGCATTGTATTTATTTTTTTTAATTTTTTTTCTCGATTTTATATATAAAAAGTCACATTATGTTTTTCCAATTAATTCGTTTAATTTTATTCTTCACGTAAATTTTACGACGGAATTGACGAAATATCGTCATGTTCTATATAATTATATATTCTTTTTTAAGCCTTCTGGCATCAACGTTTGGCATAAGTCTCTCCCAAATTTTTCCATCGTTGTCTATTCTAGGGTATCCATCTACGACCGGCCTATTTTATTATGCCCTCGGGAATCTTCCTTTTTTTCTCCTTTCAGTGTGTGACTGCCAGTTTAATATTTTCTTCGTCCATCTTCGTCTGTCAGTGTTGCTAGACACTCCGCTTATTTCCATTTGTTTCTCGCTATCCTGAGTACAATGTCCTCGAACCAGGTTCTTTTTTTTCGTATATCGAAGTTTTTCATTTTGTCTTTTTAACCTTATTCCCGACAGCGAACGTTCCCCGTTTTACTTCCTGTCTTTACAATCTTATCCGTTACTTCTAGGCTCCGTAAATCAGAGCTGGTACAACGAATTAGTTAAGCAGCTTACCTCGAATTGTTGGACTAATTTTGTTTTGTAGAATCTTTTTCAGCCGAGTCGTCTTCTCTTTTTAATTTTCGTGTATAAGTATTTTTCTACGTTTTAAATTTCTTCCCTAAGTATATACGGAGGTGATTTTCTATGGGTTCGCGTTCTAAACTTCTACTTATGTCGTTTTCTTCGTCTTCGACATATTTCACAACTTTCGTTTTTCCTAGATTTATTCTCGAATCGATTTCTTTTAGCGTTTTCCCCAGTTTTCCCATCATCACGATGATTACTTATTGTCCATTTTACATTTATCTCGTCGGTTTAGACTTCCTAGAGCGAATTAAACGGTAAGAGTTTAATAACTTCGACGAAAAAGTATCGCCTTGTCTTACTCCCCTTTTTATTTGCAATTTTTCCGTTACTATATATTTGACGTGGTTGATTCGTACATATCTTATATTAATTCTACGTACAGTTTATTTATCCCACTATTTCCTGGCGCTTTCAGCACTACGAAGAACTTCGTCCTAATCGGCACGTCGCTGACGATTAGGTCACAATAATCGGAAATGTGATCACGAAAATGGACAACGTGACTTGTTTTAACGACGCCAGATTAAATCGCTGGAATAGATCTTTTCTAGCTAGTCGTGTTTCGCAGTCTTTTGGTACGATTTAACTTCTCTATATTTTCAATTTTACGATGCAAATAAAAGGGTCACGCGACCGGAACGTGCCTCCACTTCGTAAGAAATTCCTAATCATAATAATTAGTTTCCCTGCCCCCACCGTCTTATTGGGTTTAATGTGTCCGACTTCGTTTTTGTCTCTACCTTTTGTTTTTGTCTCTACCTTTTTCTTTGTCACTCGTGAAAATTACTAAAATTACAACCGATAACGATGATAAGAACATATCCTCTCGTAGGTATATATTATATATGTACATTCAAAAATGAGATGTCTGAACAACCGAAGATGGAAATATTCCTATATATATATATAAAAGAAAAAAAACTTGGACTGCTTCAAAAAAATCGTCTAGATAAAAGATTCGAGATACGATAATTCTTTTCGAAAATCGATATTATTATTCGATACTTACATTAAAAATTTATATTCGGTATATCACATCAAATTTTTTACAGTTTTTTAAAAATTACCCATAATAATCGAAAACGACTAAGTTTTTCAAATAGAAATTATAACGATGTTTATATATATATATATATATATATATATATATATATATATATATATATATATACATATATATATGACTAGATAAAAATAAAAGATATGTACATAAACATTTAAATATCTTTACAAAGTAAAGAAAGTCCGATCAACTGAAAAGTTCTTCGTGGACGTAGCTTCAATGATTTTCGTCTATATAAAAATTAGAAACAGACTGGGAATATGAAGATAGACAGCAAGTACTCAGTAAAAAGATGCAAGATAAGGAATGGCGTTCGTCAAGGGTGTCTTTTATTCCCCCCTCCATTATTCAATATATATATGCAGAGGAAATAATGAAAAATGTAAATACAGATAATCTAGGTTTCAAAGTAAATGACAGAACAATCAATTGTATTAATAACGCTGACGTCAAAGTTTTAATAGCAGGCGCTGACACAAATGCAGACAATGCTAAATAGATTAAATAAAGCAGGAGAAAAATGGGGTATGAGCATAAATATTGACAAAACTAAAGTGATGAGATTTACAAAATCAACTAACAAACCAGCCGGAGTACTGAGAATAAGGAATAAAACTGTAGAAAGCGTGGATAGTTCCAATATTTATTTACTACTGATGGAAGAGAGCAAAAGTGAAGACAAAAATCGTTATGGCTAAACGGGCGTTCGAAAATATGGCGTCCGTACTGAAAGGTAGAAAAATGAATATTAAATTAAAACTTAAATTAGTCAACATGGACATCGAGCGCAGAAAGTACAAGACGGTTGGATGTTTTTGAAATGTGCACTTTGAGAAGGATATATCGAATACCGTAGAGAGAAAAATTAATGATAAAGAAGTTCTCTCAAAACAGCAACGATACTGCAGGACATTTTAACAGAAAACGGAAGTACGTAGCGCATAAGATAAGAGAAAATGGCGTCTTTCTGCTTGCACTACAAGGAAAAATCAGAGACAAAGCGTCTAGAGGAAGGAAAAGTCTCGAAATGATAACCGCCGGCTTCATGAGAAAGAATGTGGAAAATATAATAATAAGAGACGCTAGAACTAGAAAATAATAATTCATGATGTAGGTAAACTCCTGCTAAGGAAATGCCACTACAAGAAAAAAAAGCAGAAAATATGATATCGAACTATTTCAGCATTGCTTCCTGATGCTAATACGATGTGGTCTAAAGGTTTTTTTTTGCCATAATAAATTACGGTATTTTATAGGATTGAAACTCAGTCTGTGCGAACAGAACGAAAATAACTTAGCGCTTAAATACATGCCCTATAATACGCACACATGTGTACGAAGAAAAGCATTGGCTCATTTAGTAATGCACAGAATCACATACTGTAATAACCAGCATTCGATTGTTTTGTGAAAGCTGTGTAAGGAAAAATAATAACCAAAGTAATTAGAGGTAAGAAGAGACAGAGAATGTTCAATGCGAATATGCCTTCGTCAAGATCAAAGATCGAGACATATAATGTAGCATATGATATGTCGTATACTAACTCCCGAACAGGAGATATGATCATTATGGATGGCGCATTGTTTTAGGAAAAGTTATGCATAGTAATTTTGAAAGAAATAAACGCTTTATACGAAGAATTTTCGAATATGAAGTAAATTTTCCTCGAAGTATATGCATCTGTGTACGCATGTATAAATAAAAGAGCATATTAAAATGAAATAAATTTTTATACGATGAATTCATATAAAATAAACGATGCAAATGTATCCGTCAATTGTAGCATTCGAAAATATTACAATTAGGTACTTTAAACAAAATAAGAATATAATTTATCAATACTAAAATGGTTCGCATAATTATTTAATGGTAACTAATAATGATTATTCACACACACACACACACACACATATATATATATAATATGTTGATATATCGGAGAGAAGTGATTTTATGAATTATAAATAAAATAAAATAAAAACGCAGTTTAATGACTATAAGCTTCAAAGCTTTGCGCAAATAAAAATAAATTATAGTGATTAAACTGTGTTTTTGTTTTGTTTTATTTATTTTATATATATTTTTTTAAAATAATTCTGAAATGAATATAATTTCTAATAAAGTAATCATATCGAATATAGTCGATGATATACAATAATTTCCATTATGTTGAACATTTTACCCTTTATTATGTTTATAATTACGGTATTTGCTATCGTCGATAAATTTGTTTGGCTATTTGGATAATACCCGATAAAACTGAACTGTGAGAAGTGAATATTTTATAAAACTTTGACGCGTTTTTTTTAACGTTGTATTTCATTAGTAAAAAAAAAAATTATTAATTAACTCGACATTTTTTTATACAATATATTTTCCACGATAGACCTTGCTTTAGATTCTCCCTCATTCCATTCCATTCGTATGGTTCGATGTGGAAAGACTACTTACAATATCACGTTTAGATTACGTATCCATGTCAGCCACTAGCGGTGACACTTCATGAAAATCATTGAAAGTACCGTTTTTTAAGCTCGACTTGACAATGTGCTCAATGGTTTGCCGAGAATATCCTCAATCACAAGCAGCGTCATTTTAAATTTTCCATCGCGTTAACAATTCATTCAGTCCGAATGCGATTTAGTTATACCCATTCTCTTCGGGTTAGATTAAAACCGTTCACCTTATGATCAGGATATGTGACCAGTTTCCGTTTGTCTGGATTTGATCGAGTCCATTTTTTTCGCCACTTCTTCTTCCCGTTGAAGTTCTTTGCAATAAGGGCGTTTGCTGTAATGCACACTGGTTTCCTTGACTTTAGCCTGGTTGCTTCAAACGTACATTTATTTACAGGAAGTCGTTGACCGACTTTTTACTTCTACACTCTCTAATGGTTGCTTATTTTCCCGCGTATATTGTAATGTTATTGAGTATCGATAACCATGCACTAGCGTAGATTTAACTACTCCTGTGATTAACCTCATTATGGTATTTAGCTGTACATCCAGAGTTGTGACATGGTGACTGTTAAGCTAAACAGGTGCTTCTTATTCCGCAGCTGAGTACACGAAAGCTATGGTTGCCGTTCTGAGCGTTGATGAAGAAGCGACCCAAAACACCGGTTAACCTCTGGATGATATTAGTTCTAGATTTTGTTTTTGCAGTAGAATTTTCTATACGCATCCGATACGTTCGCTGTCTATTCAAGGTTATAAGGAGATACTTGGGCAATATTTCATTCTTTAGTAATTGTTGTTGTAAGATGAAAACATGAAGCCACAGTTTTAGATTCATTGAGTTGGAGTCGCCACCGTTTAAAGTATTGCGAAATCTTTCCAAGATCTTCTTCAAGCCCTTCTTCTAGTTTTAGGAAGTCTCTGCTTTTGGTTGCCAGCACAATGTAGTCAGTAAAAATAAATTTCTGGGCGATAGTTCGTAACAAGTAATACGTGTATAAATTTAATAAGATAGGAGCCAACACTGACCCCTGTGGTATTCTATCGTTTAGTCGCCGCTATTTACTTTCCTTATTCGCGAGCCGCACGGTTTCTCAACATCTTGTTAAGGAGAGCATAAAGTGTTTTCCACAAAATAATTGCATAAATTTACGCAGTAGTTCATGTCACCAAACCGTATCATCAGCTGATGATAGGCCAATGAAAACAGCAGCCATCTTAAGTTTTTCTTGGAAGCCCTTTTCAATGAATACAGTGAGAGACGCTACCTGTTCCTGGCAGCTTCGGCCGGGTATAAAACCTTTTTTTTTTTCATCGATAACAATAGCTAGTCGGTTATAAAACATCCGCTCGAACAGTTTATAGCAAACGCTCAGTAAAATATTGGTCTATAACTGTCAGCTATTGATGGGTCCTTTCCTGACTTCGATATCGCGATTACTAAAGAAGTTTTAAATTGGTTTGGGAGTTTCCCATTCGTCAATATTTCGTTGGAAAGGATTTTTCGTTCTCCAAAGTGTTTCACAAATTCCGGGAAAATTCCATCTTTGCCTGCAGCCTTCCTTGACTTCATAGATTTAATTCCCGCGATTAGTTCATCAATATCAAATGGTTTTGCAAATTCAGAGCGTTCTACAGCAGCTCTCTTTAGTTCCGATAGCTCCTCGTTAATACTATTTTCCGACCGATTTATTTTTAGTCGCCTTAGTTTTAATTATATTAGAATATTATTACCGTTCTGGTTGGTTGATATTGTCGAATATCTTCGGCTACACGTGTTCCAAGTAAATTCGACAGCCCGTCGATACGTGCCCTATAAGTACTTTCATTATTGGCAACTCAGAAATAATCACTGTGTTAGATTTATGTAATTATAATACTGATGGAATGGAATTGTGCATAGGTGTCCTCATGGATATGCACCGATACATACATCATCGTTCTTAATTCTGCAAATACACTTTTTACTTATTTATTTACGCATATTTATTAATATTCTTTATAAACGGATATCGGAACACACATACTGAGATAATAAATTTATTACTATTTGTATAACAATTAACGGCAAATATCTTAATGTTGATAATACTTATTTTAATAATAATCTTCTTTCTAGATCGAACTTCTCATATCGGTTTCTATGTAGTTCACCTCTATATTCTTGTCCAGACACCACGGATTCCTATCGATTGTCTGCTTTCCTAATACATAGGTTTCTTCTTTTTGTTGTACATTGTTCTCGTTGTTGATATAACCGATCCTTAATAATTGTAATATAATCTTCCGGTTTAGCTTTATCTGTTTTATACGTTATTCTGTTCACCACCCAATTAGCGCGTCAACTACCCCCTTTTCATAAAGTTCAACTTGTTCTGAAATCCGCTTAAAATTATTTTGGTGTTTAAATTTTTAAGTTTATGTACTAGTTTTTTAATTTTCATTTCTATGTTAATTAATGGTTTGTAGTTTACTTACTGCTGAGAGTCTGTAGCTATTAAATTATTTTGGTCACTACTTTTTTTTCTCTTATGTAGTTTACCGACATCATTATTACATATAGTTCTACTGTATATGAAAATCCGGCATATCCAGCCTGTGAACTTTCCATATTTTTTTATTTGTATAATAAAAACCTGCAATATACTGCCCTACTATATATATATATATATGTGAAAATAATAAAATAAAAAGGGTGATTTAACGATAACCGGTAAAATGAATAATTCGATAATAGAGATTGAAGCAATAAAATCATTTAGATGCCATGTACATATAAAATTATATATATATATATATATATATATATATATATATATATATATATATGCACTTTAGTTTACGGAGGGTGAGTTTGTTTGGATGAAAACCGATTAAGGTAATTGCGTATACTGCTGCTGCTGGTGGTAGCGTCTGAATAAATGGCCTTTACAATAAAACGCCATTTAAAGAATAACACCGATATTATTATGGCAGCAACTTTAGAATTGTCGTCGGTCTATACAGTTTGTGAATACACACATTTCGAACATTGGTTAGGTTAATTCGTATTGCAGTGTAGCAAGAAGAAAAAAAACAGCCAAAAATCTCGTACGTACTGTTTGAAAATCAACACATATTTAAATGCGCGGTATGATATATAGCGCAATACGATATCGTACGACGTATTACGTGAAAGCGCAATCCGATAAAAGTACAGAATAGCTCGTATTCGAGTAGAAATAAAACGTTGAATAGTAGATGCGAATAAGTCCGTATCATCATCTCGATATACGAATTTACGCTGTCAGGTTCGACCATCTGGTACACTGTTTAACGCGTTATATCGATATCCGTCGGCGCACACTCAGCTGGGAGGGGTTGTAATAATTTTACTTCAAACCCCGTTTTTGAATTGTGCTAACTCACCACCTCCCCAATTCTGTTCAACTGTATACGCCAGTTGTCGTCTTGTCGTGAATTTTCCAACTTTGAAAATGACTACGGCACAACAACTACTATGTAGACCTGTTATTACTATTCCTATTACTGCTACTACTACTATTTCATCGTTTGTCGTTGTCACGTCGGCGTCGAAAACTCCGGACAAAGTTCGTTGGCAAATGTCGTGTCTTCGACGCGATCGTATAATATAAAGTCTGTTGTTTTCAGTTTGTACTGTTTTAAACAATAGACGCATTTACCGTTCTTTGTAGGATTTATTTGTTGTACTCTTTTACTCTGTAAAATTACGATTAGTCCTTCATTTTAGTTTTCCAGTTCACAAAGCTTTTTTATTATTGAAAAGGTCGCTGTATGTCAGCATTGTTTCTCGATCGTCATAACGTATTTAATTTTAATAAAATTTCAATTAATTTTATTTTAAAGAATGTAATTTATTTTAAAAACTTTAAATATGGAAATATTAAAAACACGATACTTTTCCATAAAGCAGATTGGAAATCTTACACAAATGCAGTCAAGCTACCCATCAAACCACTCAGTTCTATTAAAGAAAACCTGGACATATTCCTTGAGGCAATCTTTAAAGCCGCATACACAACTATACCCAAATCAGCTCCAAACATACGTCCAAGAAGGGTCCCATGGTGGTGCAATGAGATTGCGGTAGCAATCCAACAACGTAAACGTGCACTCAGGAAATATAGACACTCACAGTCAATCACCGATCTAATTCATTTCAAAAAATCACGCACCATAGCTCGTAACCTCATGAAAACAAAAAAATGTGAATCCTGGCACAATTTTGTTAGTTCTATCCCAGAGTCAACATCAAGTCATTATACGTGGTCAAAAATTAAAACACTTCATGGCGTAAGTTCCGTACCCACTCCTACGTCATTAAAGATAGGTGGGAAAACTATTTTTGATCCAAATAATGTAGCCAATTCCCTCGTCAAACACTTTGTAAGCCAATCTTCATCCCTGAGATATTCGGCTACTTTTCTTGATACAAAATTAGCGGCTGAAAAAGAGCAAATACATTTCCCACGAGATCCTGATGCACCATACAACTGTGACTTTAATATCTCAGAACTAAACTTGCAGCCTGATGCACCATACAACTGTGACTTTAATATCTCAGAATTAAACTTGCAGCTCAACCAACATACACCAAACACTGCACCTGGTCCAGACTTAGTACATCGTTAAAATACTTTCCACCAAGTGCAAAACTATTCCTTTTAAATTTATACAACCAAATATGGAGATACAGCATCATTCCCAAAAGTTGGAATTCAGCTATAGTTATTCCAATACTAAAACCCAACAAAAATCCCTTCTTCCCAGATAATTACAGACCAATATCTCTTCTGAGTGTTCTTTCAAAAACGCTGGAGAAGATGGTTAATAGGCGTCTCTTATTTTTCCTTGAAAATAACAATCTCCTTTCTCCTTTGCAAGCTGGTGGGCGTAAGACGAGATCTATTGTAGATCATCTGCTCACTTTACAGAGGTAGATATTAACATCACAACATGATAAACAACACTTATATGCTGTATTCTTCGATTTAGAACAAGCGTTTGACCGCTTGTGGCGACATGGACTATTAATAAAAATAAAGTCCGCCGGCATAACCGGCAATTTAGGCAACTACTTATGCAATTTCCTAAACAACCGAACTTTTCAAGTTAAGATCGGTTTGTAGTTCAGACTGAAAACGGTGTTCCATAAGGCTCTGCACTTAGTGCAACCTTGTTCATGTTATATATCGATGACATAGCAAATTATATCTCGCAGCCTGTTACCGCTCGGCTTTACATTGACGATCTTAATATATCCTTGTCATCCAGTATTCCTTCTAATGCACAAAAAATCCTACAAAAAACCATAGATCGTTTGCAGCAATGGTCTGATACGAAAAGTTTATATTTTTCCACATCCAAGTCATCATACATTAATTTCCATAGAGACGTCTATCACTTCCCAACTTTTCTTTAAGTATAAATAACTCTCCCTTAATACTCAAAACAAGAGTAAAATTCTTAGGTCTATTGTTCGACTCCAAATTAACCTGGCGTTATCATATAACGGAACTCAAGAGTAGGTGTTTAAAACTACTCCCAATTTTAAAATATTTATCAAACCCAAAATACAATATAAAAACCCAAATCCTCATAAATATCTATAAATCTATAATCCTATCACAAATCAACTATGGGTGTCAGGTATACTCAACAGCCAGTAAATCTATATTAAGAACATTAGATACAGTACACCATGCTGGACTTCGATCCATCCTTGCAGTACATCCCTCATCACCATCAAAGAGATTGTGTGCATTAGCAGGATATTTTCCACTTATACATTACAGAAAATACCATACTTACCTCTATTTAAGCCTTCTGCTTAGCTACAATAAAACATTCTCATACACCAAAGAACGTACATCCTCTAACCCCCTTTTTGTAAACGACCCTATACCAAACCTGCTTAACATACTATCAACATATCACATAAGCTTCATTCCAAAATCAACATTGAATTACAATATAATGATACCTCCTTGGGACCCTTCCGAAACAAAAAATAGACTTATCTCTGACACAGCAAAATAAATCTACACACCCTAGAAATATAAAAGAAATGGTATTAAGCACTCTTCAAAAATACAATGACTACACACACATATACACAGACGGAGCAAAATCTACAGCAGGCGACGAAAATTCACCAGCAGCTTGCTCTTACCAAATTGATAATATCCTACACTCAATCCGACTGAGCGATGGCTGCACTTCTGTGGATGCAGAGTTGTAAGTACATCAGATCAGCTATACTTTCATGTCGAAAAGGGCATTGGTTATAACAGACTCCCTCTCCTCTCTCCAACTAATATGCCGTCAAGACAATAAAAATACCATAATATTAGAAATCCAACACAATCTACACACACTATATAAGGAAGGAAGGGAAATCCCTGTGGATCCCAAGTCACATTGGGATGCACGGTAGTGACAAAGTAGACTATGGTACTTTAACTATTACCAGAACACTCACCACCTCCATCAACATTAGTACATGTACTCATAAATAACAGCAAACAGGAATGGACCACCGACTGGACCTCACAAACAACCTTCCTTAGGAGCATAAAATCAACCATAGAACCATGGTGGCCTACAGATGGCACAAGCAGAAAAGAATATGGTACTCTGAACCGTCTACGGGTGGGTCATACAGCCATATCACACAATTATCCTTATACCAAAAGCCCTCCACCAACAAACTGCCCCCTATGCGGATATTTAACAGAACCAACCGTCACATACTTAATCTACAACTGCCAAACACTCACACCACACAGGCTAAAACACAAAATACAGGGCCCGATACACAAAATACTCTCAAACAACCTTCAATCAATAGGTAGTATGTAGGTTCAATCGTCGGGAAATCTGCTGTATAAAGGTTGTACAGCAGAGGACCCAGGACACTGCCCTGTGGGACCCCAGATAGAATTGTATATACGTCTGATAGGTTGTCCACATATTTGACCTGGAACTGCCTGTTGCTAACGTATGAGCACATTAGCTGATAAAGTATCTCCGGCAGAGAGGATTTCAACTTGTATAGCAGGCCTCCGTGCCAGATTTTATCAAAGGCCTTTGTTATGTCGATGAAGACAGATTCGTTATATTTCTTGTGTTCTAACCCATCTTGTATAAGATTTACTACTCTATGCAGCTGGTATACAGTGGAGTGCCTAGGTCGGAATCCAAATTGATGTTGGGGAATGATAGATTGCTCATGAATTATTTTATCAATCCTTATATAAATTAATTTTTCGAGTAGATTAGCTAGAGACGATAATAAGGAGATAGGTCTGTAGGATCCTAATTTACTACATCTTTGCCTGGTTTTAAGACCATTAGGATCTGGGAAAATTTCCATTGTTTAGGGAAATATGATGTTCGTAATATAGCGTTGAATATATGAGTAGTTAGCATTATTGCCTTCCTAGGTAGCTCCTTTAACATTCTTGGAGTGATCAAGTCGAAGCCAGGAGATTTTTTGATATTTAAAAGTTTTATATGTTTTGCGACTTCCGCCGGAGAGATCACTTTTATTCCGTATTGATTCAGATTAGAGCCTTTGTTTTCGTCTTGTAAGTTTTTAGTTACAGTCGCTGCATTGGGTTGAAATATATCCTGTAAGTAGGTCGCAAATGCACGTACTTTCTCCTTGCCACTTCTAGGCCAGGATCCATCGTTTTGTAATATTGGCGGATTGTGCGTCACTGGTCTTTTTATACTTTTGGCAGCTTTCCACAAATTATAGCCTGTACTTTGTGTGGGGGATAAGTTTTCCACATACTTCGTAAAGTTATTGTTTTTTAGTTCATTCAGCATATTGTGTACTTTTTTGGTTGCTGCATTTAACTGTGTTTTAATGATATTATAAGTAAAAACAAAATTTGTTTCATAAAAAATTTGTCCTTTGCCTTTAAAAACAAGTCGTCTACCACGCTTAAAATACGGACACACTCATATATGCACTAGTATATAGATGCTGCCATATATTTAAAAATTAATCTTTAGCTTTGTAGATAAGAGTAATCAATAAACCTGAAGTGAACTGTTTTCCATCCTCAATTTACTAGGCAGACAGAACTGGGAAACCCTAGTGTAGATAAAGTTTTTTCTTAGTGTTATTACGAGAAAAATAACACGTTTGCTAGACTTGAACGCTTTCAATCTAACGAAAATATTTAAAAAAAAAATTAATTTTCAGAAAAATTTAATGTTTCGCTATTTTGTGATATTGTGATAATACTTTATTTGAAAGTTACATATATAACAGTAAGGGGAAAAAATTTCGCTTAAACAATATTTAACACGATATTGCATCATTTATTTCACATATTGAAGTAGAAACAAAAATAAAAAGCGCCAGGATTTCGGGATCGGCTTATTTGGTCAGCTTTAATATTAGTTGGCTGATTATGAAATAAATATAAATTAGAAATTAGACAATTTTTCGGAATGATTCGAAGAAAAAAAAGAATGTTATTCCAGATTAAACATTTCTTATCAGGTATTTTGATGTAATTTTAATTTTTTAATAGTATTCTAGGGGTGAGCTTTTAGAGTAGGTGTATACGTACATATATATATATATATATATATATATATATATATATATATACATATATATATATATATACATATATATATTTCTAGAAGAACAAAGAAGGATGCGTGTGATAGATACTTACTAGCTCAGCAACAGAGTAGCAATGAAAATATATAACTCAAACAGATATATTATACAATGCGAATAGTGAGATAAACATTTTATTGATAAGCAGCATTGTACATAATAATAATAATTGCGACCGCTCTACTTATGGCTACTCTTGCAAAATTTCGTGAAGTTAGAAATGAAAAAAATATGTATAACAGTATTCAGTAAAAAATTTTCACTTTATCGCAATCTACACTTCTCGTGAAATTGTTGGTTATAAAGTAAAATATATCTTTGCTTTTCTAATTGGAATACTGAAATCCATCAGTCTGTCACAGTACGTAGGAAACACTCGTCGATATAATAAACAAAGAAACCAACAAAATTTATAACCACTTCGTCAAAATAAATCTGATAAACTTAACCTAACGAAATAGACCGTCTTAAATTCCACGATCGGGAACAACATTCTAAGAGATAAATAATATAAATAATAAAATCTATTAATTTGAAGAAAGTGGAATGTAGTGATTTTTTTATTAAAATAAACAACAAAGAAGAAATTAAAATCACTTATGAAAAATCAAAAATCTTTTCGGCCGTTAGACCATTATCGAGGGAATATTTAAAAAGATAAAAACGTATAAAATGAAAAAATATTAATTTAAGATTACAATTCATAATTATTAATACTGCTTTTCATTTTGCTAATGTTTTGTGAATTGTAATCTTAAAATAATATTTTTTCATTTTATATTTTTTATCGTTTTAAATATTCACTTGATAATAGCCTAACAGCCGAAATGCTTTGCAGTTTTTTTTTTAAATTTTTAGCGATTTTAACTTCTTTTTTGTTGTTTATTTTAATTAAATCTATCAGTAAATCATGTGATAAACTAACTTGTACTCAGTTCATGTACATACATAAATACACTGTACCAGTCGTGAAATAATGAACATATAAAAATATGTACATACATAGTATATACATACACATAACTACTTTGTTAAAATATGTATAATCACGATCGAAAGCAATAATACACAATTTAAAATATAATAAATAAATAAACAAAATAACGATCACTTATATTTTGTGCACGATGTGAAACAAACAAAACTGGTTTCAATAAAGCTGGGACAATCCGAAAAACTAAAAGCGCAATTATTAAATAAAAAGATTTAATATTTCATCACAATGATTTTAATTCTAAATAAAATCAATCGACACGGCTCAATTAAAAAATGGAACCACTAATTTAAAAAGAACGAAAAATATAAAAATAAACTACAATGCAATCATTTAGGAAATTTCGGTGGTTAGCTATTAGAAATAAACGAACATTAATATCTTTTTTATTTATTAAGATATGGTCATTCATTTCGACAAACGTAAATAATAATTATTATAAAAAATTTAGATAAAATCATATTTAAACAACAAGAAAGTAATTCAAATCGTTAAATTTTTAATTATAAAAAGACTTAAAAATATAATACATACAATTTCAAATTTTACAAATAGAGTAAAAGAAAATACTTAATTTAGATTTCACTATCGGATTATTTTATAAATAACTGTTTTTCTACTTTGCTACTTTTTGTAATATTGTACATCCAAATTAAATATTTTCTTTATTTTATTTTATTTTTCCTTTCTTCCTTTTATATTTTTCTAAGTTGTATATATTATATTTTCATATTTAATTGTTTATGCCCATTTGATAATGGCTTAATAGCAAAAAAGCTTTGTGTTTTTTTTATATATAAAAACTTAGTGATTGTAACTATTTTTTTTTTGTTGATTTTTTAAAATCACCACATTCCATACTGTTGAAAAAAATAATATTTGTCAAAATTATCGAACTTATTTAGCTAATACCAACAACGGTTAAAGCGGGAAAAGAATAAGAAGTACAGTCGATGAAATAATTGACACTTGAAGTTTAAAATTCCGGGAGAAAGGATGTTCGTCGTGGATGAATAATAAGTGAAAATTTCTTGTTAGCGAAGATTAACGAAAAGTAACTTGTGCATAAATATATAAAGTATTGCGGAGTATAATAGTTCTCTTGTAGGACCGGTCCTAGAACGAGTAATCGTAGTGTTTCGTTGTCTAAACTAAATAAAAAATCTTCGGTTTTAAAATTGTTTGATAACAAAATGCTTAGCAAGAAAGTTTCTCTAATAAATTAAAATCAACATAGGAACGATCCACCTTGTTCTAAAGCTTTATCTGTCGTTTTGTAAAGTTAACTTGTACCTTGGCCATGTTAAGTCCCACTTCAGTGTTTTCTTCTCAACGATCCCTTTTATTGATCACAAATTATTATTATCGGTACTTTATTTGAAACTGTTGATCCTATTTTATTTATAATTTTGATCTTAACTGTTATTTTATACTTTTAGAAGAAGAGAAATTTACTTGCAAAACATGAGTATTAATTATACGCAAAACTGATAAATATTAATTAGAGGTTCGAATTTTTTTGTGATATCAAAAATACCGGTCAAATTCGTTCGACTTATAAGGTGTGCGGTTGTAATGTAAAAGTGAAATAAATTTTGCTGGAAATTTCTTTTAATAGGGGTGGATAAATGTAACACATGGAACTCTCATGAAATATTCATGTATCGAGACAGTATTTTAAAGAACATAAAAAAAAGTAAATGACATATATATATATATATATATGTATATATATATATATATATATATATATGGCTGTGTGTATGAAAAATATATAGGAATACATGACGTATAAGCAGAGATAACAGATAAAATGATAAAGAAGGTTATATTATGGAGGGTGGACAATGAAACATTTAGAGCCATTTAAGAGACAGACATCCATTTTAGGTGAACAAAGGCGACTTTGTCATGGATAGAAATAAAGTGAAGGACATTAAGGCTATTTGTCATCTCGACGATAGTATCACCAGTGAACGCTCTTACAAGCAGAATGAATAGTGAAGGAAGAGTTAGCTTTTAACAACCCGCTGATAGAATACATTGTATTTATAAACATCATAGCAAGCAACACTTCCCTGCAATCTTCTGAAGTAGCAGCGGTATCAATCCCCAAATACTTTATACACTATTCTTACATAAACACACACCCAACACACACACATATATATATATATAGATATATATATATATAGATATATATATATATATAGATATATATATATATTTATACAGATAAATTGGCGTGTATATATGGATTACTGGCATTATAACATGACGTAATAAGTACTTACTAAAATGTTTTAACTTAATAACTATATCATCTGTTTTAATATTACGCATATGTTTAATTTATTTTTTAATTGGATAAACTTTTTACGTTTTTTATATGTTACAATATTCATTATTATTTTTATTCAATCTTTGAATTTTTCGTCACACATTTGTCTCACTCTATCATCAATTTATATATATGATTCTTCTGTGTGTGTGTATGTCACTGAACTCCTAAACGGCTGGCCCGATTTTAATGAAATTTTTTGTGTGTCTTCAGATGGGTTTGAGAATGGTTTAGAATTACAATTCGGTCCAATTTAAATTGTTTATTGCTACGAATTTTTAAAAATTTCCGACTTTCCACCTTTGGCAGGGCATAGCGCACGACGTAAATAGTTTTAAACGATTCTGCCTCTTGAAATAGCAGTTTCTATATAAAAATTTTTTTCTATATAAGATTTATCGTATAAAGCGAAAAAACCGCGAAAAAATTTCAAACAGAACTCAAATTTCACTGTTTTCACAATAAACCGCAAACGATTCAAAATCGTGGAAAATAGTTTAAACGAAAGTTATGTGGAATTAAAATACGCGTCTAACGATAGTATAATAGTATTTTTATACTAAATACCCATCGACAAAATTGGTATTAAAAGGTTTATGGGTTTTGAGTCATTTTTAAAGTACCTCTTATAGATGGGGGTTCGGGTTAACGTTACACGAAAGTAGACGTGAAGATCTATCATTTATGCAATAATATAAATTTTACTAAAATTAACCCGCAACGAGAAATCGCGAGTTTAAAATTTGATTTTCGATTTTGAAAAATTTTTCGAACGATTTTTGATAGGCCGATTCTACAATCCTTTTAGCACGGGGATGTGATATATCTTGAATATACACTAGGCGTTAAATAATATATATATATTATATAAATATAATACGATTTAGCCTTCCCTTACCCGGTGAACTTCGTATCGCCACAGAATCAATAAAAGTATTAACTTATTAGCTGAATTAAATATAATATTTTATTAAGTTCAATATCTACAAAAATTAAAAGGTATCCACATATCATTTAAGTTCCTTTACAAATTTTCTAAAAAAATTTTTTGTATACTTCCTAATTCTCCATCAGTATTTTTTTATGTAATTCAGCCAATAAGCTAATATATTTCTTGATTCTATTGTTACAAAGTTCGGCGGGTCAGCTATTATATAGAACTATTTTTCAAAACGAAACGTTTTATTAGCTCTAAATTTTGAGTTTTTTATCATTTAACTTATAATTATAAATTATATTCAACTGTTACCAAATAATTTCTTAATTTAAAAAAGGTCATTTATCATATTGAAGCAAATGTAATAGGCAAATTAAATAAATTTAAGCTTTTAATACGCCGATTATCGGCCGAAGGCAACCCACCCATACAGATATTGGCAAAAATAAACGAGTACCCATCGTACAATGATGTTTACATCTTAGCAAATTTTGTTGATATATACGTAGTCGCAGGCTTTTCTTCAGGCCATTATATCCGAACTTAATCACATCCAGGCAGAACCTATCCGCTGTCTTAATTCGTCTACACATATTGTCCAATATACCACGTATAAACATATATACTATAGACATAAAAATACATCTGTATATATAAATATATAGATAAAATAAATACTTAAAAGTGTATTTGTAAAAAAAAAATATTAAACTATTACAAGTAAGTATGTACAATCTACATGTGCCGAAATTAAACACTAAGACAAATATAAATATACGAGTACGGAGGGAAGGTTGAGCGACAATCTGAGTAAAGAGTACAAAGGAGAGTCAATGAAGATAAAGGGGGAGGAAAACGTGACGCTACACACGGTGCACTAAAGAGCCGGATGTTGATCAGTATGAATGGGTGAGTCTTGTATGACCCAGCTGAAATGTACTGAGGACAACGTCTTCTCTGCGGTTTGGAAGCAAAGTCTTCCAAGATAAAACGGAATTCTTGATTTGGCGAAGCTTATTTAATGACGAGGTCGTGTACAAATATTTTCCAAAGCTATCTATAATTAAATACACCATCTTATACAACACTACAAATAACTTGGAGAAATTGATAGAATTTTCATGCATTATTATTATTCTACAAATAATAAAGAAATTTAAATAAGTTACGGAAGAGTATTAGAGAAGACGGTTACTGTATAAATAAGTTATACAAGTGAACATGCATATTCTTAGATAATCACAGAACATCATAATCGTGAATACATTATTATAGTGGATGCGTCTATATTCCTCAACTACTTACACATATGTACCCGCATAAAGTAGTAAAAAATAAAAAATATGTACATACATATACAAACAAATACACAACATATAGGATAACTAATTTATTAAATCTATGTTCAGCATAACTACAAATATATTTCTATATGTACTTATACGTCAAATAAAGAAATTTCTTTCATATGGTAAACCACTCTATAAAATACGAATAAAAATTGATTTGATTTTATGATTACGATGATAATAATAATAATTATTATTACTGTTGTTATTATTATTGGGGCTGCAAATTGTCATCTTAGGCCTATAGAAATTCCTGAAAACTAGAACAACACGTTTTTAAATTTGAGCCAACTATACGAAGTAGTTATGTTGGATTTTGTTTTAAAACGTAAACAGTATTTCAATATATTTACTCTTGGTGGTATCGCAAGAAGTGCCGGTTTAGATAAGGTTCGTCTTCCCCGTTTTAACAAGTCCCATACGCGAGCGCAATGCGTATGCATAGTAGCAGTTCCTTACAATTCTCTATCAGAAAGTATGGAATTATTGTTCAAAAATTATAAAAGGCGACGAAAGCGTTTATCTTTACGTCTGTAATAAGTAACACAACAATGGACAATAACTGATGTGTTGGTGCTGTAATGTAGAAATATATCTGTAGGTATATTGAACATAGATTGAATCAATTGGTTTTAGTGTATGTTGTGTATTTATTTGTTATAGATATCGACACTTCCACGGAAACGTACGTACTCACAATTATGTGCTTTTATAATTATTTAGTAATAATACGCATGTTTAATTACTCGCATAAGCTTATATTTAATTAAATTGTATATTGTCTTTGTATATATACGATCCCAAGTGTCAAAATCTGATGTACGTCATGTATGATGAATATGAGTACGTATTGTGTAACTCGTGTAGAATATTTGAATGTATGAATCTATCTATACGTGAGCAATGTGAGCGATTTAGTTACGTTTATATCATATGAATATATTCGCCACTCGCGCAATATTGTGCTTCGGGGGCTTTGTATTAATTTATTAAGTTTACATTGTTACAATTAAAAAACGCGAATATATTTTATTCAATTCATTTATTATTATTATTATTATTATTAAATCTAAATATTAAATTTCATAATCATATTACAAGGTTGTTAGTGTGAATTACCTAATGTTCCTATGTATTTTACTGTTAAATTGTTGTAGGTAGATAAATATAATTAGTACATAAATGTTCATGTGTACACGTTTATGGATTCTATGTTTACACTGCGGTAGTGTATGAAAAGAGTAGAGTCGGAAGTACGGACCAGTGTATCGTTTATTTATAATTATTTCTTCTACTTCCATTTTCTTATTATTGTATTTATCTCATTATGATTTACCGGGTGTAATACTTTATTGCTATAAAATAAAATTTGATTTGATTTGATTATTATTATTTACCTTGTTATTATTATTATTATTATTATTATTTACCTTGTTATTATTATTATTATTTACCTTGTTATTATTATTATTATTTACCTTGTTATTATTATTATTATTTACCTTATTATTATTATTATTTACCTTATTATTATTATTATTATTATTATTATTATTAACCTTGTTGTTATTATTATTATTTACCTTATTATTATTATTATTATTATTATTATTAACCTTGTTGTTATTATTATTATTTACCTTATTATTATTATTATTATTATTGTTATTAATTATTATATCGTGAATGAATAGAAAATGCGAGCAAATTGGCGCGTTTAAGAAACGTTAGAGATAATTTCATCTTTTATTTTTTTCTGCCGTTATTTTATATTAAATTCGATTTGAAACGGGGAAAATTCGACCCTTTTCTAATATTTAGACGATTATGAATTAAATTTTCGTCCTAACTAACGAGCAACCAACAAGGTTAAACTTTATAAAAGACGATACACTCCAATAGGTGAACGTTACGTACGCTGATTACGCACGATGGAAGAAACATTAGTGGAAGAAGAGTTTCAACGAACACAACCTTATATGTTGACTCGGTCGTAAAGGTAGATAACGTCAGAATGGATGGCGTGTAAAGCTTGCACAATTTTCCTATGCGAAAAAAGAGAATCAATAAAGCAAGTTGAGTGCGAGAAAGAGGAATAGACGAAATTGTAACGTGAAACGATGAAAATATTGAAGGAACGTTGTGAAAGGGAGACTGGATAGCAAATTGGTTAGACAAGGTTGCGTATGTGTCTGTATGTGTGTATAACGCGAAGTAACAGGAAATAATATTAAAGAAGTATGGTGTATCGCGATTGGTAAGAGTACGACGACATCGTAAATTTTTATTTCTTTAGTTTCTAAGCCGTTCCTGTTCCTGATCCTATTTTCACGTCTTGTTCTCGTATACAATTCCTGATACCTTTAACTTTTACGTCCACGAGTTGCTTACTATCTATTTCTCTTTCTTTAACCTGTTTCCTTTACGGTGTTATTCTTTTCGCTCGATTATCGGCTAAAATTTCGGGACAGAGACAAAAACCGCGATACAAAGAAGAGCAACGGAGAAAAAAAAATAAAAGTTTTATAGCGTGGCGAATGGCGGCCATCGTGAAATCTCCTTCGAAGTTTTTAAATAAAGAGTCCCCAAAATTAAACTAAACCGACTCTAACCTTTTTTGTTAGACCAAACCGAGCGAGGGCAATGTCAAAATTTCATTAAGCGCCACCGATTTCTTTCGTTGCCCTCATATATAGTTTTAACCTGCTTCTCTATTACCGTTACACATTTGTAACACGCCCTGCCGTTAAATTGTTAACGTCTTTTCACGTATATATAGGTATATATATATATACATGTGTGCGTGTATATATATACATGTATGTACGTTGTTATGTATAATATATGTGCGTACATATATAGACGTGTATATATATAATATATATACACGTACGTACGTATAACACCCTTTTTGTAAAATATCTAACGATTTTTCTTTAAAATTTTACTCGCTTTATTATTTATTCGCTTCTATTATAATAGTCTGTATTTTACTCAAAAGTGAAATTTAAAATTTCTTTAGATGAAATAAATGACTTATTTTTGTCCGGCTAGTTTTAATTAGGTCAAAATTAATCTGAAATTATAATAAGGGAAATACACGGGAAGCTTTTAAAAGTACGGTATATTATTATTATTATTACATTTTTCTCTTCGATTTGAAGGAATTTAACTAAATTTATTACGGTTTGCATCCAAATGGCAATGTTTTCTATTGTAGTTGATATAAAAATTTTCGGACAATGTGATAAGTATCCGGGATAATAGATTTCTGGATTTATGGCAGAATTTCTACAATTTTCAAAAGTGAATTTAATTTTATTCCTGTTACCGATACGTACGACGATTGGTTCTCTGTTCATACCTTTTCTACTCTCTACGTTTACATCATTTCAATGGCTACCATTATCATTTTTTTATTATTAACACGATATTGTGCTAATTTTACAAAAAAGACGTGTATACGTACATACGTGCGCATATACACATTTAGGAGTTGAAATCACTAAACGTTTTTTAATAAAAAATCACAAAGCTTTCCGGCTGTTAAACCATTATTAAGTGAACGTAAAATAATAAAATATATAAATATATAAAATATGAAAATATAAAATGTAAAAATAGCGATTTCGGTATACAATGTACAAAAATCAACGAAGTCAAAAAATCAGTATTTATAAAATAATCTGACAGTAACTTTGATAACATAATCTACAATCAGCAATATAAAATTTATACATTATCATAACATAATAGCCCAGAAAAATTTAAATTTTTCTTTTTCAATAATGTTTTTTTTCCTTGTAAAATTTCGTAATTTAAAACAACACGAAATCAATAATTTTTACCAAAATTATAAAACTATTTCTTTTATTTCGCTAATTTTTGTACATTGTATACCTAAATTATTATTTTTTTACATTTTTATTTTGTGCATATTATATATTTTTATATTTGAGGAGGACGAACTTGTGTTTCGTAGTGAACGGATACACTTGTTAACTTTTTTAGATGTAGTAAAAATAAGCGAACTTATGATAGAAGATGTCTCACAAAGATATATTGTTTGGCTGAGACTATTCGCTCATGACAGTGAGGAGATCGCCGTTTCGTTTATGTATATCCATGAAACTGTATAGCACGGATATCAATTTTACCTTTAACACATTCCATATTCTTCAAATTCTTATTATCTATTAGGAATAACAATAGGTACCGGCTAATTCAACCTAATTTCTACGTAATCGTTTATTTACTTTCCAGAAGATATTGTCTTTATCGGACAAGTTCTGTAAAAACACGTATGGCATATTCCATTTCTCTCGCCAAGTAAGCTAGATTTTACCGATATATTTAATTTATTATATAACCTTTTATACGCCATAGAAGAAAGGAAATGGCTTTAAATTTTGATCTTAATAGGAAACTCGAAAAAGAGGTATTATTTTAGGAAGACATTTGTCAACAGCAAAATGAGTGATGATAACGAGTTTACATATACTATCTCAAATAAGGAGTTTAAGGTAGCGGATATTATGTTTACTAATAAAACTTTGATAATTATTCCGGACAGTTGGAGTTTCTACTATTCTTCTTCTTCTTTGTCCTAGTCAGTATGACTGTTGTGACCAGTGACAAATACATTTCCATTGTGTTCGGTCCTGTGCCACCGATATAGCTCTTTTTATTGTACCCAGTCGATCTTTCATGGTGTCTATCCATCATAATGGTGGTCGTCCTTTTCTTCTCTTGTTCCGCATTTTGAGTAAGTCGTTATTGTTTTCTTCGCCAGATCCTATTTTGTTTCTTTTTTCATATTTATGTGTAACACATATTTCTCACAGGCCACTTTTACTTCCTCTATGATTTTGACCATTTCAGTTGCTGATGTTGCTAGCCGGGTAGTGTCATCAGCATATCTCAGGTTTGATATTTTTCGTCCGCCTATAGTAATCGTTCCAATTTTCTAATGCGATTCTCATTATATACTCCGTATAGATGTTAAATAATTGTGGTGATATGATGTAGCCCTCTCTCACGCCTATCTCTGATGCAAAGGGTGCTGCTAATTCTTCATTTACGCGTACTACCATACTGCTGTTTTTATATAGGTCTGAAATTATTTCCGTTAAGTGATTTGGTACACCCGTTGTTCTTAATATTTTCAACATTTCTTTCCAATTTACTTCGCCGTAATCGATAAAGCAAATATACGCCGCTGTGTTGAATTCTCTGTTTTTTTTCTACTATCTGTCTTAGATTAAATATCTGTTGTACTGTTCCGCTACCAGCAACAAAACCTGTTTGCTCTTGAGGAATTTGTCTTCTCAAGAAAGCAAGCAATCTATTATTGACTATTTTTAGCATTACTTTACTTGCATGAGGAATTAATGCCACTGTTCGATAATTACTACATTTTTTGGCATTACCTTTCTCGTGAATAGGAACCAGTATTGACTAACACTAATTTTTTGGCCATTTCCTGTCTTCCTATATCTTATTGCAAATTTTCCATAGAATTAAAACTGCAGTTTCTTTCAGCTCTTTCCATAATTCTGCTTCAATGCCATATGTCCACATGCTTTCCTTTTCTTCAGATATTTTATTTACTTCATCAAGTAAAATTCCAGGTTCCTGTTCTTCCCTGGCTTCAATTTTACTGTTACCAAGTGCTATCATGATCTTTACGCTAGACTTCTCAGTGAATAGTTGTTCGCAGTATTTTTTCCATTCTTCCTTAATTTTTTCTTTGTTCCATAATACTACGCCATCATCATTTTTTAATTCATTTTGTTTTGGTTTAAAGTCTCTTGTTAGTTGCTTTATCTTCTTATACAAGCTTTTTAAATCATTTGTTTTTGCACGTTCTTGCATTTCTCGGCAGCTTTCTTCAATAAAGGATTTGCGGTATTCTCTACAGATTTTCTGTATTAATCGATTCAAGTTTCTGTACTCTGCTGAATTTATTCTACTATAGAAACATTTATTATTGACATAGGAATATTATAATTTTTTTTCTGTTAACTTGTAACTAGCCTAATATATGATGGCTATCTAACAAGAGGGTTCAACATTTCCAGATGTGTGGTGTCATACAATGATTAGTTTACAACTAATTGGTTTCAACCTTTTCAGTCTTCTTGATAGTGGAGTAACGCTCTAGTTATGAAATCAATTCATTTTCGCGACCTGATAGATGCGGTGCATGATTCGTATCCAGTTTGTCGATCGTCTCCCGAACCGTATCTATTTTGAGATTTTTATGTATACTAGTATACCACGGCGTTCGGTAAATTAAACACGACGTTTTACATCCCCTGAATTGAACGGCATATGTAAAAGCTGGTCTTAACACGGTTTTGTAAAGGAGCATCCTATTCTTTAAGGATAGCTCAGACTTGATAGGATTATGACGTACGGACGGAGAAATTTAAAACGTAAAAACTAATATTATCAACCAGTTTAATATAGAAATTTTCTTCGTTCTTAATAATGTCGAAGATCGCTCGTTTCTGAATAATTTTTCTTTTCGGGCGATTTTCTCTATTCTTTTATTAATTAGTATTTCGAGAAAAAGAAACCTTACGTCAGCAGTCGGTTCGATTCATGTCGGAGAATATGTCTTAGTAGGTTTTCAAAAAATTAATGCTGACAATTTACTTCCCCTCGAATGTATCGTTATTATTATTATCATCATCATCATTATTATCACCCGGCGAAGACGAAAAAAAAAGTGTTTATATACACCCGCGAGAGAGAGAATAAAAGTTTTCCCTTGCGGTGTACGCGAGTATCCAAAACGCTAAGTAGATACCTTATAACGGCGGGTAGCGTACTTTCTTTATACTCATAATATAACCGTTCAACTTTCCTCGCTTATTTGCGGAAGGGTGCGAATACACGAAGGTTGGGCTAGTAAAGTAGGCGTAACCCAAGTTAGCGAATGGGATATGCGAAATACGGACAGACACCCCGATGTAAATGAGAACAAGGGTGACACAACGTAGTTGACGTGATACTTTGATTGATTTACCCTTATCATCCCTGTGGCGTGTCTCTCGGCTACTCTACTACTTCTTTAGCCGCTCTTACTACTGTTTCTATTACAGAACCTTGTTCGGTTAGCGTCATAACTGTGTATAGTTTAGTTCAATATTATAACGTAGGTTATACGCGTATTGTGCAGTTGGTGGTTAAACACGGGTACATTACGACGGTCGATATTGTATATATATATATAAATTTTTCTGTGTGACTTTAATATTTATAAATCAATTACGTGTCCGATTCCCCCTTCCTTTCTAAGTGATAATGTATTTTTCGCGTTTTAAATAATAATACAAATATCATTACTAATACTATTGATAATAATAATTCCATTCTACTCAACTTTTGAAAAGAAAAGAAAACGAATATTTCAGTTCGATTTGTAATCTAAACGTGTCATGATCGTTTATACTAACAAGTCGTCGAATAGTATTTTATCGTCATCGTCATCATCATCATCTTCCTCATCCGCATCATCATCTTCGTCCGGTTCTTCGACATGTTCGTCATCAGTTTGTGTCAGTCCGGACAGAAAACGGAACGTACATGAAAATTATTCTCACTTGAGGCATTCCCAGCATTTAGCTAATTTTCCGTTTGATATTTTCGGTAAGAGAGGGTATCTCATTTTGTATATATATATATAAATAATGAACAGTTACCATTAATATATATATTATATATATATATATATATATATATATATATATATATATATATATATATATAAATATTGCTTACGTATGTATGATTGAGTATATTTCATATTTATAGTCATTGTAATTGAATTGTTATATTTTCATTTAAATATATAATTTTAAAAAAAAGTAGTAGTAATAGCATCAGTGTGTCACAGGGAAGTAATCTTGCTCATCAGTTAAAGTACCGCAAAATATATGCACTCGTTTATGATATAGCAGCAAACAGGATTATAGAAAAAAAACGAAGAACATTAGGAAACCAGTAAATGAACGCACGACGATAACGTTTTAATAAATACGCTGAAAACAAAATTTATGTTCCTTACAACTATGACGGGTAGTGAAAGATAGAAGTCATGTTCGAATGACTGTGCTCACTACATGGAACAGGACGATAAGTGTTCCGATATAAATTGTGAAAGGATAGAAATGGTGAGGAGGTATAAGTATTTGTGTTGCGCATATTAAAAAACCAAATTTTATTCAATAAACCTTAAAACGATTTCTTTCACGCTAATAGATTCGAGATTGAGATACGGTGTACGGACTTGTGGTTTTATACAATCCATATTGAACGATTAGAGAAAAAGTTTCTACGGTAGTAGAGGGTTAAAATTGTTCTACTCTATATGAACTTCTCTAGTAAAGAAATGTGTTGGATATAAAAGGTTTGTGTTTAATGACTAGAATGGTGGACTATCTTTAAAAACGAAAAACATTGAGTATTGATTTAAGGAAAACGGTAAAATATGATCTAAGAAACACTTTAAAATAGTATCAAGTAAAAATATTTGGAACTAAGTACGGAAACCAGATAGAGAAATATGTATTAGTTCGAATGCTTAACGTGTTACCACCAGAAGAAATCACCGAAGAAAGCGTGGAGAGTGTACTGAAACGGGAACTAACGTCTGCAGAATTTGAAAAAATACTCAAACAAGAAAATTTAGCTGGAAGTTGACGGGATTTTCACAAAATTTAAAAATAATAAAAATTAAAAAACAGAAAAATGCAATATAGATATTACAGGGTGCTACTACAGAATAAAGGGAAAATTAGTAAGTTGTAATTGTGAGTGCACATGAGAGTATAAATAAAAACGTGAGAGTGCAATGAGCAAACACGTAAATGTGAAAATGAGTTCTAATAAAATATGTTATAAATTATAAATACAGCGAATTATAAGGTACACATTAGTAATGCGTAAAATTACTACATCATATAAAATGTAAATACCTGTCGACAAACGAAAGCTCGAATTTCTATGATCTTTCTATATTGAAGTATGCCTAATTGTGTATGTTACGAGTATGTGTATGTGTGTATTGTATATTCTCGCGTGTCTATTAAATGCATGTTAATATGTTTGTATAGTTGTAAATCACTTTATGACCACTATTACTAATAATCAAAATAATAAATTTAGTAATAGGCAGTTTCTAAATTACTTTTAACCGTACTATTACTAATTAGTCATTTTATTTTCACTGAAAAGTAATTTCAGAGCAAACAATTACATAAACAAAAGCAATGGTTTTCAGTGGAAAATAAGTTTTCCACTTTATCTATGGAATATCCAATAAATGAATAATGTTACTGTTACCAATATTTCGTTACAATAACAACCTCCGGTTAATTTGGAAAGAGTTTTCGCGTCTAAAATATACTATAAATATCGATCGCACGTATATACCCTTTAAAAAAAAAAAAAATACTAAACAGTATATTTCTTGTTATCTCAATCAGAATGCAGTAGACGTTGCTTTACTGAAACACATCTGATATATGAATGAAGTATGAAAATGAATGGATACACTTAAACTAGACTAAAGTGTGAAGATGATGTTGACCTGGTGGTTCAGAGTCTGTCAGAGATCATCCAAAACGCGTGTAAAAGTTCCACACAGACAAGTAACCAAAAACAGCAAGAAAACCTCTACATTCCCATAAAAATATGAAAATTAATAAAAGAAACACACTCTGCTAGGAAAAAATGGCAACGTAACCATTTTCCGTTTTTCAAGGATTTATACTACCAACTACAAAGTAAACTAAAAAAAGAAATTAACGACTATAAAAATGATTTGCTCGATTATCAACTGCAGTCACTGAATGAAAACAGCAAATCCTTGTGGGGTAAAACGAAAAAGTTACTGTTGCAAACTCCTGAGCCATTTAATATAAAATTAAATAACGGTTGTTGGGCAAAAACTGATAAGCAGAAAGCTGACGCTTTTGCCCAACATCTTAGCAACACATTCAAACCGAATCCTGACCCAAACAGAGGGCATTCAAGATTTGTGAAAGACTTACACAAACCATTAGAATCAGTCAAATACCTTGGCATGTACGTGGATAGACGGCTGATATAGCGTTTTCATGTAGCTCAAACTAGGAAAAATATAATAGCGCGTACTAGACTGCTGTATCCATTATTGTCTGCAAAATCACCATTAAACTTAAAATCTAAAAGAAATATCTATCTCTCAATCATGGCGCCAATTTGGAAATACGGTATAGAATTATACGGAGCACAAGTAAAACTAATCTTCTATGTATTCAACAACAACAGTTGAAGATATTGCGTACCATCGCATCTGTTTCGAGATATGTCTCAAAACCTGACGCTTCATTCCGATTTACAAATACAGCAGTATAAAAAATTTTTCAATAAACTACAGTTTAGCTCAAATCCAAATATCAATCGAATGTATACGCTTAATCTACCGGACGACCCTCCCAAGCGATTCAAGAAACGGAAATGGTGTCGTGATTGCCTTGCCTATCACTTGAACAAATAGTAAATTTTTTGCAAAATAGTACTACGTATGTATCAACTTAATTTAATTTCTATGCAATATACTCCTCATCCTCGATCTAACTTATCTCACTGAAGATGTTAGTCGCATACATTTCTTACGTTCCCTTTTCTTCCTTGCCGCTTCTTTATCTTTCCTACTTCTTCTATTCATCACCGTTGGTTGTGGGATATAATTGTCGGTAGAACGTAAAAATAAAATAAAAAAATAGCATAATATTGATAAAAATGCGGCATGTTACGATTAATTTTTAAAATTAATTTTATTCACGCGTATCAATTTATTATATATTTTTTTTTTTCGTTTACAGCTAGTATACCGAAATGCGGCGGATGTCAAGAATTTATTCTAGATCGATTTATATTAAAAGTTCAAGACAGAACGTGGCACGCCAGATGCTTAAAGTGTAATGAATGCGGAGTGCAATTAACGGATAAGTGTTTCTCAAGAAATAGCATGCTGTTTTGTAAAGACGATTTTTTCAAGTGCGTATCAGAATTACGCAAAATTTTCAAACCTATATTTAAACATAATATGTTATATTGAGATCCGTGATATTAGAATTTACGACATTCTGTAATTTTTGTAATAATATATTTAAATTTTGAACGAATACATTAAGGAAGAAAACTAGTGATAGAGGTTAAAATTTTATGTTGATGGAAATAAAGGAAAATTAAAATTTAAAAATATGATCACTCTTGTTGATAAAACGATAAAATGAATTTCTTTAAATTGAACCGTTTCTAAACATTGTTGATAAATTTGAATTATAACTAAAAATGAGAATAATATCAGTCGGTTTCTATCGTTCGTAATGAGTTCATCCAGAGATTCTCACAAAGTGCGTTGCATAGTGGATTTATTACTACCAATTACAGACGCCATCTTTCTCTGGTTGGTTATACTTGCATTTTTCCTTGTATTACAAGCGTGAAAATACCACCTTCCCGGATTTCTACATATATATATTTCTTTTTTCTTGTTTTTAATATCGTCTACTATGGCTTTCTGTTTTCCTCCTATTTTCCTTAAGTCGCCTTCTTATGTAATCATTGATATTCGTAACAATCTTCGATAACATCACATCTCAAAAGTGGATAATTTTTTTTTTCACATCCACGTTTCGCAGGCATATTTCGATATAGATCATACGTAGCATTTCATTATTCTTTTTCTTAGGTTCTTATTTATCTTTTGATATATACATACATATAAACACAAACATATATATATAAAAGAACTCAAATATCATTCAACGTATAATTGTTATACTATTTCTGACTTCGCATTCTATCTGTACAGTCTTATGGATACTTGCTGGCTAATGTGGTGTGATCGATTCTTAAGTGTGATAAGGCTATTTGTTTAATGTAATAATAGTTAATGGTTTAATAACGTAACAGGTTTCTGGTAGGGAGAATAAATTTACGTGGGTGAGAAAGTTTTTTGTATAAGTGGGGAGCATGTTTTAACAACGAACCTCGTTACAATATTTTGGGAATTACGTTTTATCGATGTAGATTGTGTGGATCCGTAATCAATTTTTGACCATACCAAACTTTATACGTATAAACAACAACGATTTTCTGCCTTTGCCACCCCCAAGACTTTTACAATTTTTTATCATCATCGTCGTATTGTTCGTTGCCTGACGTCGTTTGTGCGTTTATTTTTACTTACAAAATGGGCTAGCATTCAAGGCACTAATTATATGTAACACAGATACTCACGCATATGATGTTATACAGAGTAGGTACCATTTGCCTTCTCCGAAATAATTAAGAACTCTCTATGTCCGACTTTGTTTCGAACACCCTCGACCGACCAGTTGACAGTCGAGCACTCTACCAACTACGACACCGCGACATATTCACCATTTTTGAAATGTTTAAAGACTTTTAGATAATTTATCATCAGTGATTGAAGGCGGTTTGTCTGATGCAATTGTACATACGTCTGGTATTTTTATTTTGTTCGTCGTCAATATTCGTTTGCTAGAGGAAATCATATATGTATTATAAGGTGATCCAAAGAAGACAGGCAGTTTTGTTGTTTTTTGGATAATTCAAAAACTACTCGACTAAAATTTTGAATGAAATTTTATTTTTAAAAAATCGGAAAACGGGAGATTAGTTTACAATCATTTGTGGAACGCAATATCGTTTAGATGATCGACATTTGCATCAATACATTCATTCAGTGTTTTTATAAATTTTCGAATACTTTTCGAGCGTAGGTCGCTGAATTTTTGTAATTTCTTCAGAAATCTGAGTTTTCAGATCTTCCGGATCTCGTGGACGTGCTTCGTAAACGCTACTCTTAAGGTATCTCCACAAAAAATCGCGTAACTTTGAATTCTTTTCGAAACTCTCTTTGCACTGTCATGATCGATTCACGCCGAAAATAACGTTCCACACAAAACGCGTGCTCCATCTCTTTATAGGATATCATGATAACTAAAACTACCTAAAAACAAATCTCTCGTGTATACATTAAACGTGGAGCACGCGGTTTGCGTTGTAGCAGTCTTACTAACTGCGCTATTCGAAAAACAAAACAATCCGTCTTACCTGGGTCACCCTCTATTTTTTCATAACTTTTGTTAGGCTTCCACCGGTATCAAGCAAATTTTTTTTAAGGCAACGTTATATTTCAAAATTAATACATTCAGAAAGTCTTATAGTTGAGCTTCAGTTATAACTGAGGGAATTACGTTGGTTAACTAGTAGAACGTTTAAACTTAGCCTCCATAATAAATAGCTGGTATATAAACAGTTTTAAAGCTTGTGCGGACGCACGGTATTCAATTCTGAAGGTATGCGAAACCTAGCAACATAGATATAGTACGAACATTTCAGAATCGAGCTCTAAGTCAAGTAACATCAGCACACATCTTTATGTGTCACAAATGTCTGGATACATCGTGATTTACATGTAAGTAATGTTTTCTAAAAGGTCGAGAAAAGTGATCGACGTTATTTAATAAGGTTGGAAAAGCATAAAAATCCTTCGGCCATAAATTTTCTTGACAATTCGGAGAAATTGGGGAGATTATATTGTGTTAAACCAGCTGATATAACTGTTTAGGGGGAAATAAAGGATGTAACACTACTGAGTCCTTTCCTTTCACATGTCACCTAGCATTTAGCAAGTGCTATATGGCCTCCAGGTTGGCTAGTCGTAGTGTGAAATGTATATGAAACAAAATCCGTCAATTTCCGAAGATTTAGTTTCGATTCTATGTGATTCTATAATAAAATCATCAGCATGGATACCGTTTTGAACAGAGATACTTGTACGATTTCGTTCAGGTTTTGGATAGTATGTTGTTTATCCCTACTTAGAACGTTCCGTTCTGTATTACGGACGATGCCAGACGGACTATTTATTTAGACAAATTATTTTAATCTTCGAAGTCTATTGAATGCTTTTTCAATATCAAAGCTAATAACCAGTGTGAATTGTTTATTGACAAAAAACATCGTCATATGTGTTTTGCCATAGCTTAACGAGGGAGAGTAATTGCCACAGAATTGCCAGCTTTTTGATCAACCTACCGTTACTATTTTCGTATACTTAATTCATTCGACGTAGATATTATCTGGGTCAGCTGCTAAACTTTTTATTTATTTTAGACTTTATTGGTAGGAATAAAATAGCCAGTGTTAGATATAACTAATTCATGCAATCTATACTTACAGAACTCGCTCTTGCTTGTTGTTTTGTATCTTTACCGGTTAGTTTAGCACCCAACGACAGTTGAGTGAAGTGAAGCTCACTCTTGCCACAACGATCTGTTATCCCACGGGACACAAATAGACATATATATATATATATATATATATATATATATATATATATATATATATATATACTTATGGTGAGCCAATATTCTGCTTGAATATGTTACTACAAGCATGTTTGGATCAAATATATTTTTTTGTTTTCTAAACCTAAAAAAAAGTATGTGTTGGAGTGCGTCAATTAATATTGATAGATTGCTTTAAAAAAGTCGAGCGCTTGATAGTTGCAGCTAACTGGAATCAACAAATGACAATGCCAGTACGAAAAAGTTGTTATACATAAAGGATTCAATAACGATGTCGCCCTTATTATTTAATTTGCATGCGGAAGCGATATTAGAATTAGCTTTTGACAGTGCGAAAGAAAGAATCAATTCTCCTAAATAGGATTATTACGAGAATGATATTATATTCATTGCGGGATCGGCTATAGATTGGCAAAAGTTAAATCATCGACACAGAAAACTCGGCAGGATTGCGACTAACTGCCAGAAAATCAAAATGATGATATAATATCCAAAAAAACAGGTCACCAATGTCAAATTAAAATTAACAGTCACATCATAGAAATCGTGTAATCGTTTAAATACTTAGGCGTGTTGATATGGAGAAATGTAACACCACGAAAGAAATAAAGGTTATGATTGCCCTAATTAAGATGGCGTGTATGAAATAAATAGGCTCTTTTGGACCGAAAATAATCGATTTAAAATTTACTGGCATATAATTAAGTGTTACATTTTGGCTAATCTTATTGTACGTATCCAAGGCCTAGACGCTAAAAGCCATTGATATCCGTTTACTTCAAGTATCCGAAATGTGACTACTAAGAAAAATTTTACGCGTGTAATTAACATAATGATACTAAGCGGAGTACATGCGAAGCGGGAATTAATCTTGGTAATAAAATGAAAGAAAATTTTGTATGTAGAACAAACAACGCGTCCCGACAAGAACTACTGGTCGCAGTTGATTCTCGAAGGAAAAAGTTGAGTGTAAAATAAAAGGGAAGCCCCGAAGGAGAAGAATTTATTGGATAGAAAATATTGAAGAATGGATTCAGTAAACAGCCATCGGTGATAGGACTGAAAAAGCGAATTTAGGAAACTTGCCTCTCAAATCAAAGCAGAACTTCGTATCACCGTCAGCCTTTACGATAAGAAACAGTACACTCATGAAAAATACACATGCATTGTGTATGTATATAAAATTAATATCTACGAACCGTAAATTTTGACTAAATTATAAAATAAAATTGTTATTTTTACTATAATTTAAATTACGGGATAAAAATAATAATGGTCTAACAATTTCTACATTTTCATTAATCGTAAAAATTTCGCTTTTGTTCTATACTCGACACATCGATAAGACACGTTTAAAAAAAACAAATTAAATGAAATCTGCAGAGATACGTTTCTCTGTGTTGACTTTTGTCCCAGGAGATTTGGCACCAAGTGCGCCGGTTGCGATCTCGGCATTCCTCCGACACAGATCGTTCGTAGAGCCCAGGATTTTGTTTATCATCTACAGTGTTTTTGTTGCGTTATCTGTAGCCGACAATTAAATACCGGAGACGAATTTTATCTAATGGAAGATAGAAAACTCGTCTGCAAGGCTGATTATGAAGCTGCCAAAGCTAAAGGTAAGTTTATATAGTTAAACGTATATATAAGATTTTAGACCAAATATTTCCCTCTTTTTTTGCATATAAATCAACTATATTTCCTCAAGAATAAACCTAAAAAATCCAAAATAATCTTTCATTGTACTGAAACTAAGTCTCTTTCACTTAGTTTAGCGCATGTTTTGAAGTCATCCTCTGCATCCAAGTCTAGCCGTTCAAGCCATCCTTTAACATTCTTGGTAATATACCCCTCAGCTCATTCCAGCCTCCTTGCAACGCTCTCAGCAGACGTCTTGTAACTATGTGGTCAATAGTCTGGTACTGTGCTCCACAGTCGCATTTTTGCATGTTAAAAAAGGCCTCATAACTTCAACATTTGGTCTGTTCTTCCGTGTCCAGTCCTTACACAATTCATCCGAGTTCATAATTTTCTGAGTAGGCTGAAACCAGGTAATCTAATGTGAGGATGTCCAATAAGTTTGTTGCCAACAGGATTGCTCATATCCAATCCTCTAGTGATTAAAACATTTTCTGATGAAATTTTCTGCTGTAACATGTGGTTGCTTCCTTGATTTCAGTCTTTGGAATGGATTGAGATCTCGATGAACTGGGTGAGTTTTTTTAATTATATTTTACCCATTCATTCATGTTTTCTTCTGATATGTGGAGGAGTTATGTTCGTTAAGACTGGAAGTGAGGCAGTTGGTATTGATTTTCCTGTTCCTGAGATCACTCGCATAGCTATATTTAGCTTCGTGTTCACCTTCTTTACATGTCTACTGTTGATCCACGATGGAGCAGCATATTTAGCCACTGAGTATGATATAGCCAGAGCGGTGGTGTAGGGGATGGCTGCATTTGCATTGCAAGTTGTGCCCGCCAATTTGTGGAGGATGTAATTTCTAGTTCTAATCTTTGCTGCAGTATTTTCTAGGTGTTTCTTATATGTTATCTGGATTAACTTAGAATAAATAATATCAATATTCCTTAAGCAAACTGTCATATATTTCGAATTCTATATATCCTGCCTGCATTCTAGTACGAATTTTATTGAAGAACGGAACTTCTGCTTTAGGTATTCGATCTATTTTTCTCTTTACTAAACGTTATGTTAAATTTAAACCGGTTCTTAAATACAGCATTTAAGATTTTCGAATCAGTACTATAGAAAAGAATATAAACACAAATTTGAATAAAGTATGCTGAGGAGGATGTTCGCGGATTATTATTATTGTGCTCCTTACTCCCAAAATTCTCAACTTTTTTCTAGCTGACACAAACTAAGTTAGCACACTTCGCAGATGTTTTAAATTTGGTGCAATAACTATAAATGATGGTTAACTTAACTTCATCTAAAGAAATAAATGAACATATTAAAAGTTTTAATATGTAAATTTTCAGTCGATGCAAATAATATATTTGTAGTTATCCAGATAAAAAAAGTATTGCATATTTAAATAATATAATTAATGTTAATATTAGGATAGATTTGAAATTGGCGTAACATGTTGTAACACTTGTTAAGGGCCAGTTATTAACATAACGTTTAGCAATTCTTAGGCGAAACTAATTATAACGTTGGGGACATTATGAATTGAAATCTAAACAAATCTCTCACTTTACATTTATATATATATTCTTTCTTTTCTTTTTGTCCATTAGTTGTCGCATTAACACCGTCATATCTTGTATGCGATCTATAAAACGAGTCGGCGGACGTCCTCTGCTTCTCTTCCCTGAGATTACTCCTTGTGTTACAATCTCCTCTAATCCGTTTCGTCTCATGATATGCCCAAAAAAATGGGAGACATATTTTTATAGTTGGCACTAATATATACATATAAATTGTGATAATTTTTACTTGTTCTTAATTTAACTTCGAGAACAGTCGTCATTGATAAAAAGAAAATAAAAAAATTCTAGTCTATTACAATCGAGATTATATAATTATTACAATGATAAACCTATTCGAATTTTAAAGGGGAAGAATTATTTATTCGGCGTTCATTTACTTATTTTAGAATTGACGGCGGATAACTAGTCCATAATTATATATTTCGCTCTGTTTGTTTGGAACTTTATGAGGGTTGTGTGTTCTTACAATTTACTAGTGGCCTGTGGTAGGTTATACAGTTTGCACTGTACAGCAGCACAAGACCGCAAACTTATCACCCGAGATGACATCATCCGGTACCTGACAAGTCGCACTTGTGATACTCGTTGGGGGGTAGTGGCTCTTAGCGAGAGTTTCACTGAATGATAATTGCTGTTGATTACCAGCTCAGTTTTCGGACCCGAGACAATAGCAGGTGATTAGTTTAGACAGTTGACGGCTTTGCAACTACTAAATTGCGCCACCACATCATCTGGTTGGAAGGCTGTCTAGGTATTTGGAAGGAACGGTTCGGTGGTATAAACATAAAGGGACTCGTCCCAAGTTGAAGTACGCCGCCTCGGGGAAGATGGGGGCTTTTCAAATGAAACAAAATCACTAGGTTAGATGTTAGATTTTTTTTGGTTAAATGTATATTTTTCATATATTACTTTTCTTATTGTCGTTATTATATATTTATACATTATTATTTTAACTTGAAAATGACGTGACTGCCCAAAAAATTGTGTCATTAATTATTAATACTAGTGATTTTTACTTCTGTTTCTTTTTATGATTTATTTTGTAAAATTGATCGCGATGCAACAATTAGTTCGATGGATTTAACGATTGTTAATTTTTTTCAGAAGGAAATTGCTTAGACGGCGATCAACCGAATAAAAGGCCTAGAACTACGATAACGGCTAAGCAGTTAGAAACGTTAAAAATGGCTTATAACAATAGTCCGAAACCAGCGCGTCACGTGAGGGAACAATTAAGTCAAGATACCGGATTGGATATGCGAGTTGTTCAAGTATGGTTTCAGAATAGGTAAACTAATTGTGTTGTTTTTCTTTAATACAAAATACATAAATTTTTTCCTGGAAATATCGGAAAATTATAATTAAAAATAAATAAATAAACATATAACAACACGATTAACCCCCTACCAGGTTGTTATAAATTATCAGTTTGTTTTTGTTTTTTCATAGAAACATTTATAAATGTTAGTTAGCATTAACGTGAAAATTGCTTTGTACCGTGAAAAGAGATTTCGATAGATACTTTGGAAGAAGTACAAATATGTTATTAGCGTTAAGTTTCCTTTATACTGTACTGAGAATGATATTGCTAAAAAGTTTGTAGAGAATACATAGGCGACCGAGCTTTTTCTGACTATTTTCTTTTTTTTTTCTGTATAAAATAGTATTTTTTCAGAAAATATATTTAGATAAGAATCACACATTATTAAAAACCATTACATAGATTACAATTTTAATGGTGTAGAATTTCGTTTCATACATTTCCGGAGTTGTAACCAAAAATTTTTGATTTTTGACAAATATCAGGAGAGGTTAAATTTAAAATTTGTTGAGAACGAATTTGGGAATTTTTCGATCGGATTTTTTTCTTTAACATTTTTTCGCAGATTAACTATTTCTCGAAGATGCGATATCTTAAATCGAAACGGTGCCCTAAATATAACATTTTAATTATATTTACTAACCTATATACGATAAAAAGCAAATTTATAAGTTTATAACACTTGAACGGTTAATGCGATCGAGTTTAAATTTTTAACGTGCATTTAGATAAGTATCGAGAAGGAGAATACGAGGGAAAATCGAAAATTTCCAAAATTAATGAGGTGTCCTCGGGGTCGCTAACCAAAATTTCACAAATTAGTAACTTCCACAGAGGCCATTTTTAATTATGTAATAAACTACAGGTGTGTACAAAATTTCATCTAAATCGTTACAGCCGTTTCCTAGGTAGCCGCGTATATATATATATATATATAATATTTACGAGAATTACTAGTTTAATCAGATTTATTCGTAACAAAATGACCAAAATAGTACGAAGTCTATTAATATTTTAAATGAACAAGTATGAAAAAGACGACAGGGAAAAAATCTAATTTCGAAAATTTTAAGTGGTCTACGCGGGGTCGAGGACCAAAATTTTAAAAATTTGTAATCTTCATACAGTACATTTTTAATTACTTAATAGATTATGCGTATGTACGTAATATCATGCAAATTGTTAGAGCCGTTTCCGATGGAGCCCAGGATATATATTTATCAAGTAATTAAAAATCGATTGTATGGAAATTACGTATTTTGAAATTTTGGTCCCTAACCCCGAGTACACCTTCTAAAATTATGAAAATTTAAATTTTTCCCGTCTCTTTTCTCGATACTTATCTAAGCGTACGGTGAAAATTTCAGTTGGATCGCATATAAGCTTAGAACTTTACTTTTTACCGCATACGCGTTGGTAAATATAATTAAAATTTTATATCTAGGGTACCGTTTCGATTTATCTCCGGAAATATTAGTTAATCTACGAAAAAATTAATTTGAAGAAAAAAAAATCCGATCAATAAATTCAAAATTCATTTAAAAAAAAAAAAAAAAAAACATCAAGTATGATCGGTCTTCTCGTGATAATTATTCAGTTTTAACATATCGATAATCGAATAACATCAATTGAAAACAAGTCAGTTCTGTATGTAAAAGGTGTTACGGACGAAATAAGATGAGTTTCCAAAAAATCTGGTAGTCTGGTGTTTTTTTAAACCTGTCAATACATCTATAAATAAAAAATATAATTCATACGGATGATCAAGAGATATATTATAAAATTCCATATGGAAGTGGATCGGTTTGCGTTGGACATACAGGGAGAAAGTTATCAACTAGAATTAAAGAACAGATATTAAATATGGCAGATATGTAAAATCAGCTGTATACACTTGTTCAAAATTAGTCGAGGTGGATAAAACTCGTAATTTTTGCGGTGGAATATAGAGCTGTATACAACGGATTAGTCGAAAGTCTTTGAAACATCTTAAAAATTTCAACAAGGACGATGATTACCATATGGTTTTTTGTGTGTCTTCTCCCAATTCCGACAAACTTTTATTGCTTATAATTTCAAAGTGGTAGTCAGAGTGATAATAACATAGTCTCAAAAACCACCAGTGATTGCTTATACAATAGTTCAAAAGTGAAAAAATAATTTATTTACAAACTTAATTTTCTAAACATGTAACAAATGCAGTAACAAAAAATTAATTATTTGCTGAATTTTCTAAATGTCCTAACGAACATTTTCCGTCATAAATATCATCCACCTATCTATCACCCAGATTTCGGAAAGAGCCGAGTTTTAAAGAGGTTGAAATTTTTGCAAATCGTCTCTTTTTTCAGCTTTTTTTAATAGCCGTCTAATTATTCGTCCGATGGTCTAAAAGTATTCGACTTTTTTTTACCTTATACTATACTGGAAAATTTTAATTATATATACCGAGTTTCTATATAGAATAGTAGCTGAGTTACATCGGCCGGAAGTTGACAAATTATATGGGGGAAGTGTAAAATTTTCACGAAATTTTCAACGTCCGTTTCGTTTCACTACTTTAGATGTGATTTAGCGAAAAATCGCCTTCTTTGAGGAAGTCAAATCAGACTATTTCCTTTTAAACGACGTAACACTCAATCGTCATTGGCTGTAGCCGTGACCAAAATTTTCAAGTCGCGATGTCTTTAAAAATGCTTAAACTCGTCTATGCCTTAAAGCCAATCGCGATCGACGTTATTAGCTTTTTTTTTTATTACCGACTATTGCCAATCGCTCGAACTTTACCCTTACTCTGTCCAATGTATCGGACCGGCTGTAGGGAAGTCCGAAATTCGGATTTTTTATATTCTTCGCTTTTCTTCCAATTATAACTCCGTTCATATTAATCTTACAATATTATTGTACATAACCTTTTTTAAAAAGAGAATCGAAATCGCTCTAACGATGTTCAGATCTTCCAGTTTCGATCAAGGGATGCGAAGAAATCAAAGTTTGAAGACTTTTGCAATTTGCAAAATTCCTATTTAAATCTATTAAACGAGCTTTAAAGCCGCTTTCTTAATTATTTTCAAGCGTCGAACGATATAACCTTTTATACTCTATTATGCATTAGCTTTTATATGAACTTTATCTCAAACACATCCAACTTAAAGTACCCTCCCCCTTTAGAAAAGTTCAAAATTTGACGGAACCCAAATTTTCTTAAATGTTTTCTAATTCCAGCGCTTATAGTTCCTTTTCTATTAAAACTATATAACTAACGTACGAGGGTAGCGAATTCGAACACGTTCGGTGACGCAAAAATTATATTCAAAAAATAAAAATATAAATAATCCTAATATTATCGCGTGGAAGGCAATGGCAAACCACTACTCACAACACCATATGCGCTTTAGTAATAATATAGCATACTACAAAAACATGTGGTGCTGCATTGTGACGTGACAACAAAGTGATTACAATCTATCTACGCTATCGCCATATTATGATTACCTTCTACACTACTTAAAATGTACAACAAAATATGCATAGTCATCTACCTCCGATACGGAGACGACACATAATGATATATATATACACACAAAAATAAGACGTAGCAGCGATTTTAAATATGAAAATCGTTAAATATTATTCTTAAACGAAAAACAAAATCTCAAATACAGGTATCATTTTCATCGAATGTTCATTTAAACATCAAGAACAAAATTATTCTTTCTTTATATCACTCTTCTGCCTTTTGTTTAACCTGTTATTGCCGTTTATTGTAATAATACCAGCGGCATGAAGTAAATTATATATATATATGTATATATATATATATATATATATATATATATATATATATATATACTCATTTGCGTGTATGTTTATATGTGTAATATTAAATATTTTTCTTTCGGTCTTCGAAAAGTCTACCCTTATCGCCAAATTTAGTTTCGCCAACTTTATACGTTACAACAATACAAAACAACGTCGGTACGAATTTTTAATCGGACTACCGGGTCTTGATTTCAGGGCATAAAAGAAACTTTCTCGAATACGTGGCACGCTTCCCGTTAGTTGAGCTTACCATCACAATCACGCTTAGTCGTCGAATATGATATTTATTTAATCGACTAAATGTTAGTAGCGAGGTTGACTCTTAGGGGCGGTGATAAGCTTTACATTTAATTTTCTTCGAGATTGTTCGTCGGCAGTATAATCTTCTTACATTTTTTTATCTTTCTAAAGTTTCTTTTACTTTTTTTTTTCATTTCATACAATTTGCTTAATAAATTACATTTTTAATTTTTCTTGAATAAGCTGAAGAACGCTATTGTTATCTCTGAAATCCTACGAAAACTTAAAACATATACCGAAGCTGCTAGCCCAGGGTTGGTGGTATTTTAGTTTTAATACCATAGATTGCAGTTTCCTCCTTATTTCTCCCTATACAAAAAATATTATTACCGATCGCGAATATAAAAAAATATTCCCTTCTTCAAGAGCAGATGCCGTATAAAATTATAAAATATTCAGATAACTAGTACTAAAACTTAACAAGCATTACACATGCTACGCTCTTGTTTCACTATATCTAATTCATTTTGGGTAAATAAAATAATAAACAATTGTACACAGTAAAACTGGATTGGGTTAACCGCAGTTAAATATTAGCATAAGTATTTTACTTAATTTTTTATGTCCGATATTTGATATTTTGTCCGTTCAACCTGCCTCGCTCTCGACCAATTACTTGTAGAAAGGTCAAAATCCAGAAAAGACATTTATAACTTCACCACACCACTTCTACATGGGCCAACAAAACACCGCAAGGAACTCTAACAAAAATTGAACGTGGTTCGTAACGAGGGCATATTGCCGCACGACTCGATCAAATGAAAAAAATGGAAAACTCTAAATAGATTACGAACAAGATGCGGCCGTACAAAGGAAAATTTAAAAAAATATGAATTAAGTATTGATTCAAAACGAAAAAGGCGGTATCCAGGAAGAGTGGAGACTATAAATGTCGCATGATGTCAAACAATCTTTAATTCAACACCTCTTGTGTAAAGTTTTAATATGAGAAAACAGATGATTAAGTATATGATCAAAAACGATAATTAAGGCTCCATGGCAGAGATAAATCGTTTTGACAATTATTGGTTTCATATAATAATGTTTTCACTATTACAAAAAAAAATATCACTATGCTTTTTATTGGAGATATAACCGAATTAAACGATAAACTCCTATAAGGGTCTGTTTGTCTGTTTCCATGTATATTTGCCAGTCTGTATGTAATTTTATGATTAAAAAGAAACATGACGTTATAAGCAAAGAATATTTGAAACAACTCCATTGATAAATTTAAAATCAGACACGGCATTACAACAAATGATAGATTAATAAACAAATTTTATTAAAGTTTTACGCGGCTCAAATATTCACTGATCACGATTCTATCTGATATTATTTAAATAAATTACTCTTATTGCGTATGTAATGATATAAATTTTCAATGTAGGTATAACTATTACAAAAATTATGTCGTTAGAAAAATTTCCTGTATTAATTTTAGAATTATCTAAAATTATATATAATACGAATAATTATTACTGATAACCATAAACTAGCTATTCTAGTCGTAATCAATATAGTATTTTTTAGTATTATTTATTTTTGTATTAATTCACTTATATTAAAATACATATTACACGCACACGAGTATATATATGAACAAATTAATAAAACACAAAGAGGAATTGGGAGGAAAATGTTGAGGACAACTTTACAAGATAAGGTAACTGAAATAAGGAGGCGAACCAAACTAAAAGAAGCTGCCCGAGAAATTTTAAAAAACAAAATGGAAATGGCAGGACACGTAGCTCGATTTAAGGATGGACGGTCAAATCAACTAAATGGCATCCAATGAAAGGAAAAGGAGATCGACCATACACACGGTGAGAAAACGATATTAAAAAGATATACAAGAACTAGGGCAGGTCAATGCTTCAAATAGAAACTCATGAAAATATAAGAAAGAGGCCTACGTGCTGCAGTGGATTTGCCATTGTGTTTTCATATATATATATATAGTAAACTCCCGATTATCTGTGGTATTGAATACACAACATTTTCAAAAGTTCAACAAAACAATTATCAACCCAAAAAGTTTGTTTATAATATGTACATACGCACATGCATACATATATGTACATATTATATAATTTATAAAGTAAAGATTTAAGTTAACTTTAGGTTTTACAAAAATCTATCATTAGTTTCTGTTTTTTCGAAATCAAATACCTTTTCTTTACTTGAGATTGAAATTTTTTTTAGTACCATTTTATCACAGAGCGATACATGGTCTTCTACCACCGATATTAAATAAGTCCTTCGATGTGTGTTAAAGCTGCGCCATGGCTTACTTTCTTCTTTCTCTTCCTCTTCCACACTCTCCTCTGAAACCATACCTGATGCTCTATCAACAATTTGTTCATCAGTAAGATGTTCGAAGCCTAGATCATTGGCATCGCAATTAATCCACTCGACAATGAGATTCTTGTAAAGTATTTTCTATATTGGGTAAACTGACTCCGAAGCAGTATTTATATGATAAATGCTGTCAAGAATCGTGTAATCTTTCAACATTTCCATCTTCAATCCATTGTTTTAGTAAGTGTGTTCTATACTTTTTTCATTGACGCAATCACACCGTTGTCCAATGGTTGGACAATCTTATAAGCTATCGTGGTAAGGCGAGTTCCGGACCAAAATATATTTATTATGTTATGGACTATATTTTAATTGTTTAATAAAAAATTTATTCATTTATTAATTTTAAAATTTACATATTTCATGTCAACTAAATATTCCTTACGAAAATTGATAATTTTGATAGCAGCGCCCTATGTTCTTGTACTAAACACCGCGAATAAGGGGATTGAACCCTATATTAAAACACTAGATTTCTAGCAAAATTACCAGTGTGTTTACGTGATGTTTTTTTTTAGAACTGAAACATTCATTTTTTATTATTTTGAACATAGACAATTTTGTTAGTATTAAAAGTTCATACACACTGTATGGGAGAACACGGTGACTGAAAGTGTTAATTTATATATGTAATTGTTACAGGCGAGCAAAAGAGAAAAGATTGAAAAAGGACGCCGGTCGAAGTAGATGGAGTCAATACTTTAGATCTATGAAAAGTGGAGCAGTATCACCCGGACACGATAAAGATGATCTCAAAATTGATTTAGATTCCAATTATAGTCATTCGCACGGTATTCGTATACGTATAATAAACGTGTACTCAGACACACATACATACATATATATATATATATATATATATATGCACGCCTATATCATCATATTTTAAATGATTTATGCTGATAATTTCTTTTAAGAAAACAATAGTTTATTTCCTATCACGAGTGAATACCACAATATTGAAATTGGTCACCTATTTCGTTCTTATTCTCTTGAAAAAGTTCAAATAGTCAATTAGCAGTCTGTCGATCAGTCTGAAATAACTGATGACTACTTTAGATTAATGAAAGTTTTATTGCATAACAGTTTCTTGTTTAATATAAATTGTATCGCTTACCCTTGTTTTATTTTTTATCAGCCTTGTTCTTGATAATTTGTTTTCGTAAAAAAATATTTCCACCAATTAATTCCGTTCTTCATTTGAATATAATATATATATAAAAGCTTCCTTCACACCGGAATTTTATTCGTACACCAAGCTGTATCACACATTCTTTAAAAATCCGATATACCATACTCATATAAAAATTTATTACTTCAAAAAATGGGGACTAATATTGAATACAGATAAAACAACCGTATCATGTTTCCATCTTTCCATCCAACTAGCCAAAATGAAACTAAATATTAAGATCAACCACGCATTAAAAAATGAAGAGTATCCTAAATATCTCGGAGTATCTATCGATTAACAACTGAGCTATCGTAAACATCTTGAAAATACAGCGGCTAAAAACCGTGCGCGAACAAACATCGTACAGAAACTGGCTGTAACAACAAGGGGTACAACAGCAACCACTCTACAGATTTCAGTTCTAGCGCAGGTTTACTCAGTGGCTGAGCACGCAGTTCCAGTGTGACTAAACAGTAACCATACGACGAAGATTGACACCGGACTAAACGCCGCATTACGCATAAGCGACTGCAGATTAGATAACCATATCCTGAACATGTGTCCGCGCAGAGCCTTCAGTGGTGGTTGGGAAGAAATCCGGACAGTATCAGACGGGGCTGTCACATGACTGGAAAATTTGGACCTCGACGTTTAAGCAGAAATATGTATGGCGATTGCTACTCAACGGCATAAATAATAATATAAAAAACGCATCCCTGCTTTACTGCGGCGTTATTATCAATTAATTGTGTTCATCCTGCATCACATATTATGGAACCCTTATTTTGGTTGTGAGTTATTTTTTTTATTGAACATAACTTTTTGAGTGGATATCTAACAGCTTTAATGCACATCAACAATTCTTCTCTATCGATTTATATAATCTGACAAAATATAGAACAAAAAAAACTCGGACATTTGCTGTTACAAGCCTGCAAGATGCAGACGATTGCGTACTAGTAAGAAAAAATGAATATGACCTACAAGATGACTTGGAATGCTTGGAAGCTGTATACAAGTACTTTGGTCTCACCCTCAAAACAGAAATATCTTATTAAAACACATTCAACTAAGCGGGATTAATTTACAAACAGTAAATTCATTCAACTACTTACGCAACACCATATATACGGATAGACTTCTAATTTCTATTATTTTTTAGATTATTTTGTAATTACTTGCAAAACCTGTGTTTTGTATAAAAAATACGTTTTTATTCGTTAACTTATGTATTATTTTTACTACTCTTTATCACTCAATGGGACCACCTTCCATCGGTGTCCTATGCCCGTGCCTCTTAGGCCTAGGCACAAAGTCGGCCTTCCTTGATTACTATAATATGGTTGATGTAAGCGAAATTTTTTTACTTTTATAAAAATTACCAGTTTGTACGTGTTTTATATTAAATAAACGTTTATCATCATCAGCTTCTTCTTGTCAGCACATGGCATACATCAACATTGATTTATATTTCCCTTTTTCTAGCTGATTTGATAATTTCTGTAATTTTCCTAATATAAAAGCTGGTTGCCATCATCTCCGTCTTCTTCCTCGCGTCTTCTTTCCTTATATTTTTCCTTAAACTGCCATTGTAAATAATCCTTCTCCTCTTATTTTGTGCGCTAAGTACTTTTTCTGTTACGAAATATAAAACTTCCGAAAGCTACTCGTTCTTTCAATACTACCAAAATTTACGATTAACCTATTTGCAAAGTGCGGTCTTATAACTTTTTGAATTTTATAGCAAAATTTTATGATGATGATGATTATTATAATTATAGTTATGTTCACTGTTGTTATTTCTTATCATTTTAGTTTACTAACTTTTTTCATGTTAATACTTTAGATTTAGAAAGTAATGATAGTTACGGAACATTAATAGACGATAATACTCCGCCTCATGCTCACGGAAGATTTATTCACGGTGGTTCTACTTCACCAGGTTATTTATCCTCGCCGACTCATCCCTTACCATACGGCACCACTAATGAATCGTATTCTAGTCTAGGTAATTATATGTGCACACATACACACATATATAATATATATATGTATGCGTATAAAAATATTTATTTATAATTATAAAGTAGTGAATATGAAACCGGCCGACATCTTTTTTCTAGAAGTGCAGCAGCTATCGTAGACAAAATGTTATCCGGATATTTGATCGATTGAACTTATCATTTGTTTCTTATTTACTTTTATCGGATTTTATGTAGGTTTCTTAGAGAATTCATAATAAGTCCGTAGGCGTTATTGCCATACAAAACAAGTTTGTTCGCCATTCTTTGCGATTTTTCCTGACGTGTCCACTATAATGAGATAATCATGCGTAATATCTTATTGAAATACCAAATAACTTGTTTTTTCTTTTTCTTAAATTTTTAATCTATTTTTTTCCTTTCTATAAGCATAAAACAAATCTGGTTTAGAACAAATCTAATTTTTACAACGATCACCTAACAAAACGATTCGATCTGATCTGAACTTTTAAAATTTCTCTAAGGCGCTCGTTTGCCTCCGGGTTTTCATGATGTTGACGCACTTATCCGGCAGTATTCATCTCTAGCCACATGTGTTCGCACCATCTCTATTTTCTATTAATGGTATTTATTGCATCTGTCACTTTTGTTACTTCCCTTGCGCGCTGTTTCGTCCATTAGTACTTCCGAATGATCCCCATTGTAAATCATTCAATTTTTCGTTGATTAACTTTTATTTTTTGTTCCATTTTGTTTTACCAATACCTATATATATATTTAAATAAAACACCTTTGCCCCTGTACAAACCAGTACGTACGCTATTGAAACACGGGAGCCAAATAATTAAAACAATTAAATAAAAGATGGTCAAACTGTGTTCCGATGGTTTTTTTTTCTTTTGTCTGAATAGTCGAGTGTGTGGAGCACTGACTTCCATATAGAAGGTAATGAGTTCATATACGATCGACGACGCAAACATAATCATCAGAAAATAAAAATATAAATAATCCTAATATTATTATCGCGGGGAATGCAATGACAAACCACCACGCACAACACCATATGCGCGCTAGTAACAATATAGTACACTATAAAAACACCAGAGGCTGCATTGTATCGTGACGACAAAGCGATTACAATCAGTTCTCACGGGCGTGTGTGTCTATCTGCGTCAATGCCATATTGATTGCCTTGTATGCTTCTTACACTGTACAACAAAATATGTATAGGTAAGTAGTCGCCTACCTCCGATACGGAGACGGCCTTTAATGATAATTTCTTTGTATTAATCTTTAATTTCAATGTTGTTTTTTAAACTATATTTACTTCCGCAACTTTTAACGCATTAATGTCATTCAATTCACTTCAGTCATTACATTCATATGTTTCACACATATAAATACACACACACGATAGCTGCAGAAAGAACGAACTTAAATACCTAGAGTTTTTCCTTTGAAAATAGTACAGGAATCGTCCAATCGTAGTAAAAATGAAAAAAAATATCACAAATGGATGCGCAATTAGACTGCTCGAGAAATAATTTTTTCTATTTGGCTATTTAATTATTCCGTCTTATAATTAACGATTATTATTCGCACATGATTTATCTAGATAGTTTAATTAATGCTGGAATGAAGGGCTCCCTTCATGAATAAAATTATGAGAGAGAACATATTTTTGGGGGGATAGAGGAAATGAGTTGCTTTTAAATGTAGTTCGAGTAATCGAGGTATTCGATAATGCAACATATTTCCTTATTTCCCAATATTCCAACAATGATAAATAACCGAAAAACAGACACGTGCAACTAAGCATTTTTCAATTATAAGAAAGCTATGAAAATGATCTTATAACAAAAAAAAAAAAAACTTTATTATCAAGTGATTTTGTTTTATTCCATTAACGAAAAATACGAGTTTTTAAAATATAATCCTTTAACAGGTAGTAGTCACCCTGCGCCATCCGATATAAGTGATGGAAGTAGTACACACGGATATCCTGATTTTCCACCCAGTCCTGATTCATGGCTTGGAGATCCACCACACAGATTTTGAGCCTATTTTTTTAACATACATTACATTTACGAAACCATTTTTCCCATATATATATATATATATATATATATATATATATATATATATATATATATATATATATATATATATATATATATTTCAAAAGTCAAAGTAATAAATAAATTTATTATTCTAATATTACTATTTTAATTTTATGTAAGTAAGAATTGTTGTTCTTTGGCTCTGCTGTTCCTTAATATACGCTAGTAACTTTTTATTATATTACTTATATGTACATATTTATTTTTTTATTATCGATGTTATTAATATTAACAAAAGTATAAATTTATTTTAAATCTAATAATATCTTTTGATAACTATTCTACTAACTTCACGAAGATGTTTTACTAAGCACAAATTTCTTTTATATATATGTTTATGTATTTATGTATGTACGTATGTATGTGTATATTTATGTATGTATGTATGTATGTATATATATTTGTTAGTATAGGCTTAAAATTATCAGATCACCTGAAACTATGAAAGAAGTTATGTCAATAAACATTTTAATGATAATTATACTTAATCTATCACTATTTAAATTATTAAATTAATAAATGATTTTTTAATGTATCTACAATAATTCAGCCCATTATAATGGTTACAGGCAAGAAATAAAGCAATAATTTAATGCAATTAATTAAAATCAAAAATTCTCATCGTTAGAAGCGAAATTAAACACTTCGAAATTTCTGATTGAAAAATATTTCTCGGAGGAGGATAAAGGATTTAAGTTGTCCAATTTATTACATTGACTAACCAAAAATAAATCAGTCTATAAAAAATAAAAAATTAGTCCAGTTTTTACCAAATATTTGTAAAATATTTGATATGGTTGAAGGTTCAAGCAGCACATATTGAAAATTGGGATAGAAATATAGGACTTTATTACATAATCCGGATAATATTTTAGACAAAAGTAAAATCGACAAAGAATTATATGAGACATAAGACAGTGTGTTAAAAATAGCAACAAAGCGAAATGAAGTAATGGAAGCATACATACTGCATAACTATTTTCAATACATTTAACCGTAAAATGAATTTAAAAAATGATTTCAATACTATGAAATAGGTTTATAATATATTTGACAATAACACGTGTAAAGGAAAAAATGATTTAACTAGCTATTTATGATAAGAGTTAATAATCGAATACTAAACAAGATAAAACTATAACATTAATAAGACAAAATAATTTGTACCTATTTTTTTTTCAAGTGGTCTAATAAGCGCAATATATGGACGCATGTATAATTACTCGATAATAAATAATTTATTCGTGTTAAAGTAAGCAAATTAAAATAACTTTCTTTGTATATTTTATTATAAATACCATCAACTATAATTTCTAATTATTTCCTGCATAGAACGCTGTTTAATATATTTTATAACCGTTTGTGTCTTGAAGGGGTGGGCAAAAATGATCTACAGCGGTTTCAGCTATATTTTACGTATATATAAGAAAATCTTTTGGGGAGAATTTGAATTTATACAACTACCTCCAAAATTAGCAATTTTTCGAACATAAATCACATTTGCATAAAAACGACTATGGAACTTATTTTTTTAAAAAAAGAAATGCCGAAAATGTTAATAAGTAAAAACAATGATTTATCGCTAATGACGTAAATTTTAAATTTTATCGGGAAAATTTTTCATTATTAATTGCAAGTATACACAAATGTGATTTGTATTCTTGACAGAAAAATAAAATTTAATGTAACTAAATGAAAACAGACAACTAAATTATAAAAAACAATATAATAAAATATAATGAACATACTTACTATAATCTCATCGTATATCGTCTTCATGATACAAGAAATACATAACAAATAGCATTAGATCAATGAAGCCAAAATAAATAGCAAAATCTGAATAGTTGAAGAGCAAAATCCATCATCCTTATTCAATTTAAGGGATTGAGAGTATTTAGGTGTTGTCCATCTCCTGGAATAAACTCCCAATCCCTCAACCGGTTTAATAAACGCTGTTTATCCGTGCACAGAGTATGGAAATTGAGTGCATTTTCCGTTATTAAAAAAAGCAAAAAGAAAAAGAAATATAGTAAAATATAACAGTCTACTTAAATAATGAATAAAAATAAAACAAAACTCAATAACGTCACAACAGAAAATAATATCATGTGAACGACAATGCACACTACATAAGTACATACTACTGTCATAAATGAGAAAACAGAGTACCCGCCATTTGCCATCACATAAAATTAAGTACCCGCCATTTTCCATCCTGTTGACTTAAATTACGAAAAACGTGCTGCATTTAAATAAGTTTGACAAAAATATATATATTTTTTAAAAATGATGTTTAAATAATTTAACAGATGTTTTAATTAATATTGTAATTAATTGTAATAATTTTGAATACATTTTTTTTGCAATTACTTTTAAAAATGAAGGACTTAATATCGCTTCTTGGACTGTTGAGCACGATCAAAGTGAAGTATATGTTCTTATTAGCTTAATCTAATATACCTAAAAACCTAACATAAGCTAAAAATTATGTCTAAATGACTTTTTAAATTTTATAATTAATTATAATATCACTTCCCGACCTGTTGAGCACGATTAAATTTAAATAAATATCTAATATACCTAAAACTCTAACCTAACCTAAAAATTATGTTTAAATTATTTTTTAAAATGTTGTAATTAGTTATAATAATTTTCAAGCTAATTCATTATAAAATTTTTTGTAAGTAATTTTTAAAATAAAAAATATTCAATTCATCATCGATTCCAGAGCACTCCAATTTGATACCAATCGTAGTTAAAGTTTGAAAAAAGTATAATTTATTTTTAAAAAGATTTCCGTATTTTAATTATGTGCAGTGCTTTTAATAAGTAAACTTAGTCATTTTAAATTGAATATCCGATAAGTAATGGGTTTAATAACGAGTTTTTTGTTTGGATTTTGTTGATTTCATAAATTTGGAAACAGTTCAAAAATTAAATTTTTTTGAAAACTTATGACCGCCGGGAAAAAATGTTTTAGTTACTAGTCGTTTTTATGCGAATGAAATATGTGTAACATAAATTATCAATTTTTAAGGTTGTTGTATAAACCGAGGTTTAGCTGTTATAACAGTACTTATTTTCTAGCAGTTAAAAATAAATAATGTTAACACTAGGAAAACATGAAAAATCACATGTACTCGATGCATATTTTTCTTCTAATCAGTGTGCGCCGTTCGGAAAAAAATGGAGTAATTTTCCAAATTACTATTTTTTCTAATTTTACTTTGCCATGAACATTCATAGTATTTATATAATAATCATGAACATATTATTTGTTTCCATATGTCACCGTTATGACTAGCCTGTGTACCTAATTTTTAAGCATTAAATAGGATAACACTTAAACTACTAATTATATGTATCGCAGGTGAGCGCACATATGTTATACAGAGTGGGGCACTGCTGCCTCCACTATTATACTTAAGAATTATAGAGTGATTAAAGATTTTATGTCGCAAGCTGGGATCGAATCGCCGATTGTTTAGCCCTCCAACAACTATGTTATCAGGAATCGTTAAATATTGGGAAAGTATCAGAAGTCTTATGGTTAACCAACAATTGAAGAGCAGTGTCGTCAGATTATCTCTAATATCCACCTAAAGAAGTAATATAGCCATTAATAACTTTATTCTGTTAAATTTATATTTTAATTGTCGATATTACACGTCCTTATTATAATTATGTCTTAAGACGATTGCGAAACAAATAGACCACACAAATAAACAAAATTTATATGAGATGAATAAACAGATTTATACGCTTTCGTTTCATAAATTAACCAATTCTATAACTATGTAAGTTTTGTACTTAAAATATTTTCCTCAGTGTGCTTAAAGATATCAGGCAACATTGGAATAAATATCTGCGGTTCTACTATTCCGTGTACATTTGCATTTACTATTCTCATCCAATTCTCATTTTACAGATATTACAAAGTTTTACTTCGACAAATTATTTCAGCATTATGTTATGTATAAATTTGCTGCGCATTTTAGATGCAGCATTTTACCGATCAGTTTTATTCAATTTATCCATGTAGGTGATGCATTTTGGTTTCTTTAATATATAAAAATATTCTTTACACATAGTGGCGGCCAACAGACTTACCTGTTCTACTTATTCAGACCTTAAAATTGTATGAACATTACTAGTCATAATTGGCCTGGTTCTGAGTTTCAAGAAGCAGTGATCAAAGCGGTATTTTTTTGTTTTCTTTTTCGTCGTATGAAAGTAGTTGCAATTAAGTGTGTGAATAAAAAAATATTTATGAAGCTTTATATATATATATATATATATACACATATCTGTATATTATAATAATCAAAATAAACCTGTTTGCAAAATATATAGATAACAAAATTTTTAAATGTGTATACAATAAAAGCAATAGTGTCCTTAAGTACATATACAGCATTTTAATTTATGATAAACTTTTAAATAGATAAATTTATTCACCGATATGCGCGGACAATTCTTACATTTCTTAAAAAACGATTTTAAAATTAATTACCCCCTTTTAAAATTTTAGTCATTTTTCTGTTTGCAAACATGAAATCTGACTTCCCCGGTTTTCATATTTTATTTGAATTTAAAAATTATTTTATTAAAGTAAGAACAAAATTATTAATTTTAAAAATTATTTTGTTAATAAACCTTTAAAACTGAACTTTAAATTTTATTATAAATATTATTCATAAATAACCATAAAGTATCTGTTATGTTTCTCCCGATGGACGTTTGAAATCATATTTCCGTCGTTGTATTCCTCCTTTGTGTTGTGTTATTCGTTTTTGTTTTTATCGTTCGTAAAGTTATTATTTTTATCGTCTGTAAAGTTGTTTTTATAGTTTGTAAATTTCTTTATTATATTTGTTTGTAAATTTATTACTTATTTTACTTATATTTAACTATGTGTAATGTTAATATGTATTTCTTGCGTTTTACCTAGGGTCTTCCCACAATTCTCTTATAGCTGTGTAAGTGAATATCCATATCACTTTTTTTAAAAATTATATTAAGGTAAATAGTTTTTTTTCCTTAAAAAATTTCTACAACTATCTTTAAATAATGGGTATAAAATTGAGGCATGACTATAGAATATTTAGATATTATACATTATATTATTTATATGCCTACAATAGAGTTAAAACAAAGAACAAATTAGAAACGGATAATCAATAATTATACATAATCGTTTACTATTATACTGTTGCATCAAGGTTTTATAGTCGCTCCTTTACTAGACCAGGAGAACAGTTATGATTGAATATCTTTACCTTAATGATAGAAAAAACAAAGACTAGAGAGTAACTCGTGAGTGAGATGGTTTTAAGGAGTCACTCTTCAAACTGTGTTGATTCATATGTCTCGAGAAATTAAAGCTTTGTTCTTTTGATTCTTGTAATGGGCGGATATTCTTTGAATTTCTATAAAATCGTATTTATTCGGGTATTTCCATACGTTGTTTTTAGATGTACTACCAGCAACACGCCTCACTAACGCAAATACATTTTTTTTATTTTCAAGATTCACCAATGGCAGCTCTTTTAGTTTATTATTTTTATGCACAACAAAAAATACAAAATACAGGTACATATTTGTTACTTGTAAAGATACAAAAATACGAAATAAAGTGACTAATTCACTATGCCAAAAATCTATTAATTACAATTTACCGATAATAAAATTATTAATTATTTAAAGTTCAAATTATGCACTATTCTTAAAACGTACGATTCTAATTTTTTATTCCATATTTTAATTTAAAAATATATATGAAACATACTTATATATTAAGCTTTAAATATATTTACAAATAATATTCCAGCACAAAAATATAAAATTAAAAAAATTATAAATTCTGAGCGCATTAATTAAATACATTTAGAGCTTTTCATTATTTTCTTCATTTTTGTAAAGAGAGTTTCACTTCTTTTTTCCGTCATTGTCGTGTCTGCTTTGGAAAAAATTCTCAGAATGACAAGAACACAAAGACGTTTTTTAATAATAATGTGTAATCTAGGAAAAATAATTGATTTTTGAAACCACCACGTTAAAGGATAATTGGTACGATGTAATGGCTCATGACGATATTTACCTAGTTCTATAATTCCTGCTGCTACATGAAGCTCTTAAATATTCCGCTTCAGAATCAAAATTCCTAAAGAGAATTAGTAGGCTCATTTGTCTCATTCTTTGATAAACATGGTTCCTCGTATGAATCCATCAGTGGTAATTTATCCTGGCAAACTTTTTCTCTCATTTTTTTATATGCTTTTTCATACTTATCCATATTCAAGAATTCATATTTTTTTAACCTTGCAGAAGTATAATGACTTAAACATACAATTCTCTTTCAAAGTTTTCTTGTAATGTAACAATCATACTACCAACTTCTTCAGAAAAAATTTCATTATCAATTAACCAAGAATTCCCTTCGTTCATTACTCAAATACAACCAAAATAACATTTATTTGTTACCTTTCAATTTTTTTTTTCTTGCTGTTCTCAAGAAAATAAATTCAAAATCCTTCCAGAAGGATTGTAGGATAATAAGACATCAATTTCAGTCAAGTGTTTTATTGCATAGTAGGTGTATAATTAAAAGGAATTGCGAAAACAGTGATTATTATTGTATTTCATTATTTTGTGCAATATTAGTACAGTAAAAAATTTATTGTAAAATTTAGGGTTAGTGTAAGTATTTTTATATTGTCAATTAAATGAAATTGTAAAATTTCTTCAGGAAGGATATCAATCTTTGAAACTCTACAAATATAAACGCAATGAATAACAAATGATAAATCGTAAACGAACGATGTCTTGAGATTAGTATTTATCAACATATTTGACTGTATGATAAATAGACCAAAAAATATATTTATTTATCCACGACGAGGTCATTTAGTATATCCATGATGATTTACACAATATTAAAACAAACAATACACACTAAAATGAAAATAACGGGCCGATATGGCAACGTGCACTATTTTAATAATATTCTGTAGTGCCATTATCTGTTTGCAAGATTGGGTACTATATTTAAATCCTTATGGAAGGCTTGTAGGACTAAGTGGATTCAAGAACTAATTTTTCGTTTCCTGATTTTCATCAACGGTATTATTTTTGGTAGATACTGATTTTTCTGAACTAAGTTTTATAACATCATAAAATACGTTTAATATTTTGATCGAGTTTTTTATCCCCATCCAATCGTGTTCAGTTAATAAATTACAAAGCTTTCTTCAAGAAAACATGCAATATTTTCGCCGGTATGTCTTTCATTAAGTATTTTTCTTCTTTGGACGAATACCCCAGAAGGATGTCGTGATCATGGCGATGCCGATGTAATTATTCGTAGCTACTGTTCCCGATTTTCCACTTGATGACAGCACATCTGCAAACCATCTGTTGCTTTTTGAATCGCGTTCGCCCAGTGTGCAGGTGGTTGACCCCTTGATATTCTGCATTCAACTTTCACTTGTATTAACCAACGTTCTATACCATTTTCCTTTTGTATAAGATGACCAAAATATTTCATCTTTCTGATCAAAATAGTCCGTGATAACTGTTGCATAGTACTAATTTCGTTTATCATGAAAACATTAGTTATTTCATTAAGTAGATCACAATCTAAAAGAACAACCTTATCGCATAATTATCATTAAGAAAATGGCTGTAATTGCAATATAACTTTCATTCTTAATTGATATCCAAGCATTTGTTGTAATAGCTACGACTTGTTTTTTAATTTTTCTACAACTGCGTGGTATATTTATTTGATTCAGCTTTGCGTGACGGGAGCACATAACTAGGACATAAAACGTTTATACATGTTTTTAATTTAACAACTTCAACTTAGAACGGCGATTAAATTACTTAACAATCATTTTTAATAAGTGTATATCAAGATTTCTTTTTTTTTTTTTCAAACAAAGGTTAAAATTTTCTGAATCTGTTTGTTTATTAAACTTGTTATTCAAAAAATAAATGTATATGTATATGTGTATACATATATATCCATCCGTTATTTTCGCTCGCTCATTTTGCGGGTTTACTCCCCAATTAACACGTCAATAGAAGTTTCACTTTTAAAAAATTGGTAGAGTCTATCTTCGTGTTATTCTTGCTACAGAATAAACACTTTTCATTTCATTCGCAATATCCACACCCGATTTAGTGTCAAAAAAGTGATTATTTTGGGTTTATGTCCTGCAGAAATAGTTTCATCCTCAATTTCATCATCTTCGATATGAAAAATTGAAAGTGCTAATACAACTTTATTTTGTTTTGGCTTATAGGACACAAGAGCACAGTTTCTTCTAAACGCAAATATACTACACTCTACAGGACTTTTTATTTGTTTCATAAATGGCGGTATCTGTTTTATTTTTCCTGATAGTCCTTACTGTTGTTAGTTTATTCTCCAATATTTCTAGCGCCAATGGAAGTGACATGAACCAGTTATCAAATGTTATATTCCGTCTGCTTCCCAATATTGGCTGGGCAAGTGGTATTACAATTTCATGGGGCTGCTCTCACATTTGTATGGACCTTCGAGCTGTTTCCCACAATATACTCCCACAGTGTTCATAAAAACACTTTTGCATTCGTTAGGGAAAATATCTTAATCCCATATTTGGCAGGTTTCGATGGTATATACTTTCGAAACCCACATCATCCTCTGAATGGGTCAAGAACCGATTGCTCACTATTTGAATTGTTTCACTTTCATCAAGGATATCTTCGATGCTGTCAGAATCTTACAATTCGTTTTCCTCTTCCTCAAGTTGACGACGTATTTCATTATAAGTTAGTCGAGACATTTTCTGTGGGTACAATTGTAAAAAAACGACGGCGTAAAACGGGTATTCTCATTTATGCACATTCTAACTCATACATCTTAAAGTGAAAACAAACTGTTAAAAATAACTAAATAAGGTAATCATAATTATTATAATGAAATATTATCTGATGTGAAATTACAAAACATCAATGAATATCAATACTAAAATGAACGTACACGGATTCTCAGTCCACAGTACCAAAGAAGCATTTAAAATAAACAATACTGCATTACAAATTGTACGTAAATTACGTATTAAGAATAACTAGGAATCTACAAACGTATCACGGAGGGTTAACAAAAAAATGAATGGGGTGCGACTGAAGGTTCAGTTCATAACTGCTTTTAAACAAGAAACCTTCAATTAGTTTTTAAAAAAACTACTAAATTCTCAATTCACAATTAATTCACATTACTTTTAATATATTAGTGTTAGTATCGCAATTTTATAGTATGGCTACTCTTGAGCCAAGAAAAATCGGGCCATCAGGCGTTATTAATTCGGTGTCCAGAGCTAATAGTGTCAACATAATTATAGTGAAACAACATGAAATGGACCAAATGAAACTGAAAGGAAATAGATGCGAATACGGTCTAATACAAAATAAAGATAACTTATTTAAGTGCGAGCTATTTAGTGATTGGACGAAGGAATATTAAATACCTATCTTATGAGCAAAAGGGAGTATACATCAGTATTCTAAATTGCTGTAATTATGGATTTTATTTACAGTACGTCATTAAACATTAACAAACATTCTGCATTGTTAATCTTAAGTCACAAGACTACCAAACAAAATTATTAAAAAATATTTTGTGTATATTTTATCATCTATAAAAATTCTATACATTAACTGAAGAAACAAAAAATTCAGTAAAAACTTAAAAAGAGACATTAACTGTGATTATGTAATCGGTGCGGTAATAAAACCCACAGAATAAACTATATCAGTTGTTAAATTGAAGCGGAACTGTAATAAATTTTGCCCAAAACTACGTTATTTAATTTTTTTTCTAACCTATAATATAAATTATTCTTTAACAATCATTTCAACTTTGAATTGTTTTTTAATAAATATAGTGTATACCTCCGTAATTTTTAAACCTGTGTAAATAAATGAATTTATAATGTAAATTCACATTATTTATTTCAAACCTTTGGGAATCATCAAATTTATGGTATTATTGTACTGAGAAAAATAATCAATATACTAAACTAAAAGTACGAATGTAGTAATATATCAAATTGATAAGAAGTACATATTTTTGGTTATGAGATTTGGAGTGTTAAAGACTTATTATTGAATTCAATCAATTGAACATTGTTTTGTATTTGTTAAAGTAAAAAGGTAGTATGCGTTTTTAAATTTTCTTTACTTAAATTAAACATGAGTTTCGAAATTCCTGATCATACTGATATTGTACATCGGCTAGATAATGGGATCAGCTTAAAGTAATTTTAGAATGTTAATATAATGCGTATTTCCATGCAAATACATATATTTGTTTTTGTGTTAAACGTGTAATTACATGTATTATTCTTACTTTATATGTATATATATATACTAAAATAATTTCCTTATAAATTCAATATCTCAATTTTAAGAAATATTTGCATTCAATGCAATGATTTAACCATCATTTCTCGCACATATAGGATACTGTATATTCATATATAGTGCCAATGCATAGGTTTTCGTGTATATCAAATGATTATGAAACTTAATGAACAGAGATTCGGTTATGTTTTAATTGGTTACCAGATAATATCATCATGCTTTATATAGAGCTACTAAATGAATTAGAAAACGTTCCATGTAGCTATAGAAACTATAGGCTCAACAACTGTTTAAATTAATATTTTTAAATTTGCTCAAATATATACGTAGTTTTATTAGTGCTAAAAAAGCAAAGAATCGATAATCATTTTGAAAACTGTTCGAATATTCAAATATAATTTTTGAGTCTTTCTACCTGGAGATGATACAAATGATTACAAACAATATTAATCCAACAAAGTATGACCATTGACCATCCATCAATGAAATACAAGAAGCAACAAACCATAAAAATTATAAAAAATAAGAAAGTAACTGCTTACTGTAATATTTTATACAGTATAATAAGTGCTACAGTGTATATTTAAAATAAAATTAAAACCAATAATTAAAGGATGCGTGACATAATTTTCTCAACATGAGAAAACACATCTTATTTGTATTTGTATCGCATATTGCCACATTCATATAAACAATTCTAAGTCTTATCTGTTTTAATATTTGGTGGAATTAAAAATAAATTTGACGTTTCATATCTGCACACATATAATAGGATACATTATAATTATTACAGAGCTGCCACATCGGGTTGTGATTTTATTATTGAAAATGAACAACAGACGGGAGTAGCGATAGATACTGAAAAAGCGTTTGGTCACGAAGCATTGAAACCTTATTGTCTATTAGATACATTAGAAGCTTACGATGATTCTACGTCTACTCCCTTTGAATCCTTAAAAAGAAAAATGACTAGTATTTACCCGGAGGATAAGATTTTTAAAGAAGTATGAAATTTATTTTTCAATACTAATATCTTAAATATTTGTAATCTTTAAAAAATAACAAAATAAGTTTTAAAAAGTACTAAAATTTTATTACTGTACGCTTTAAGTCAAGAAATTTTAAATTTATCATTACATTTTAAAAAGTTTATAAATATGTATTTTCTAAACAGACATATCCGAAAAAATTATGTTACTTCGAAATTCTTTAGATTACAATATTTATTAAAATTACTTTATGGCATTTATTTATTTAAACTCAGTCATATATTGTATTTCAGATTACGCGTAATGGTATCGGAAATACTATTTCTTCTCATGATATCGTATATTTTCATTATGCATTGTACGTCGAATACAGAGAATACCCGATCGACATATCATACTTAAGACGTAAAAAACCTGTACGCGTTGCAGTCAGAAAAGCCGATATACTACCCGGACTTGTTATCGCACTACAAACGATGAAAAAGGGGGAAATGTCAAATTTTATCATTGATTCAAGTTTAGCATTCAAAGAAAAGGGTTGTCTTCCAAGAATACCAGGAAGTAAGTACACATAACATAAATTTTAGATACTTCATATTCATATAATCGTAACTATAAATAAACTCATGAATCGTTATTATTTTGAAATCATTGTAACTACCCGTACAATATAAACGTTTTTATATTTACAATTTTAAACATCATGTATGTATTCATGTTATATATATATATAAATGTGTATATGTATATTTTTAAATTAAATTAATTCGCTTTAGACTTTAAAACGTGATTTATGTGAGCAATATTTTTTTTCTTCAAGGTACAAAAAAATAGTATCTAAAATTTTATTGCCGTTTAAAACAGCAGAAAATACTATCTTGATTAGCAGGTCCGACAACATGCATCAACAAATAAAAATATTCGTCATTAAATTTTACGATTTTGTAATTAATTGTTTTTTTAAATATATATATTTAGATGCTACTATTTTAGCACGCGTGGAAGTCTGTGATGTTATTCATTCTAATGAAATGAAAACAGATGATGATGATGATGATGATGATGAAGACGACGACGAAAATAAAGGAGTTTTTACATTCGATAAGGCTTTAAATTTAGCAAAAAAATGTCATAATCAAGCAAATTGTTTTTTCAAATATAGCAATACTTCAGCGGCTATTAATAAGTATGTACTGTATTGTATATTCGCATATGTAATGCGTTAAATGCTTTCTAAAGAGGTTAAATGAGAATTTTTAAAAATGATTCTGCATAATTATAATTGTTAAAATCTATATACACAACGTGTTAAACATTCGCTCATCTCCAATCAATACATGTCCCGTACTAGACATCTCGGCTTAATCATTGACTACAAACTCTCCTTTCATCTGCATGTTGAGTATATCTACAAAAAATTGTGATATAATCTATGACAATTTAAGAAGCCTCCATCTTTACACCCTTGACTTTAAATACAGAGAAGCCTGAACAAAAAAACTTATACGATCCTGTATAGATATGATTCTCATATATTCATTAATAACACAACCCTAATTGTTCTTGCCCAACATCAGAGGAAATTTCTTTTGAGCATTTCTTCTTTATATAGAACATGTCCAACGTCTGCTACTAATGTCATTTCTAACATCATTCCCTTGGACGTTTTGGTAAATAAGAACATTGACTGGGACCAATATTGATTGCTAATTAGCTTCGGATATGTAGCGCCATCCGATACCGATTTTCTGAAAATTTAACATCTCTACTATCACTGTGTGCACTACCGTACCTAATACTTAGATCAACCCGGATGAAGTCAGTTATCCTAACTGTATTCGTCCGAGTTGTCAGCGTATAGGCCTATCTCTTTACTTAATTGTATGGGGAAGGCTTATGAAAAAGTCGTCAATGAGATACTGGTACAGGACATCGCTGCTCGGAACACGTTGCACCACCTTCAATTTAGTCTTCGTTTAGGTCTATCAACTGAGCATGCTGTTCATTCTTTAGTTTCAAACGGTCGAGTATCAGATGGTTGCTCGGCTGTTGTTATTTCATATGATATTAAAGGGGCTTTCAATAATTGCCGTTGGTCTGCAGTTGTTGATGTTCTGAAGGATAATTCAGTGAATCCTTTTATAGTTAATATTATTATAGATTATTTTAAGAATCGTTCCGCTACGCTTAAACTTCGATCGTCGGCTGGAGTTAGAGCACCTTTGTGGAGTTCCTCAGGGTTCGGTACTCGAACCTACTTTGTGGAACATACTGTACTCCACCGTGCACTTTAAAGTTGAACATTTCTGTTCTTATATTAATGCTGCATGTCAGCCTATTTCCTATACCGACGATCTATGTTTAGTGTTTAAAGGTAAGAATCCCACATCATTACCACTTCCTGCTTGTATATTTCCAAATACTTAGAGAATGTGGTGGTAGATATAGGATTAAGTTTTTCCCCTACCAAATGCAGATTTTCTGTGTTTGGGAACGTATCTCTTGTTGGCCGGATCAATGAGCTTGAATTAAGCATTTCATTTTCCGCATCTTTAAAATACTTAGGTATAATTATTGACAGTAAATTATCGTTCATTCTCCATTTCCAGTACATTTATTCCAAGTGTATGGGCATATAACATGCATCGGGTCTTGCATAGTATAAAGGTCTCATTCAGGTCCGTTTTGGGTATGTGCGGCCATTTACGTTAATCAAAGAATTCTTGGTCTGGCCAACAAACAGCAGAGGAAATTTCTGCTTCGGATGGCTTTTTCATATCGAACTACGCCGACCTCTGCAGCTTGTGTTGTCTGTGTTGTCTTGCTGCTCGATCTATTTATTGTCGGTAGGGCTCTCACTTGCGAGCATGGCTCAGAAGGGGGTGTTGCTGAGATAAAACATTCGAGCCTGCTTGGAGGTATTTCCGCATTTGAAATTTAAAAAACAGATCATGCCTTTCTTGGTTGAGAAGTGGCAGGACAGGTGGGATGAAGCTGAAACTGGCAGAAGACGTATGCTTTTCTTCATGATATTTCTTTACGTTTGAAAATGCTTAAGTTTGACGTCAACTTCTACAGTGTTCAGGTGTTGTCAGATCACGGCAGGTTTGGTTCCTATGTTCATAGGTTCGAGCTTGGTAATGATCCTGTTTGCACGTGTACTGTAGGTGAGGTAAACAATGTACATCATACGTTCTTCACTTGTCCTGCATTTACCGCCCTTTGTCGCCAGGTTGGTATGGACTGTACGGATGTATATCCTCTTAGTAGAAAAGTTGGAAGTTTTCTTTTGCTGGTCGAACAGGGCGTGCGTTCCAAATTTAAAATACAAAATTCATTTCTCGCAACTGACGCCTAAATCAACCGTGACCTCGATACCGTTGCTTTGTTCCTTTTTAATTTTTGCATTGCTTATTCGTAGCGTGGTCATTTATCTGTTTATTTTTTTTTTTATTTACATTAATTAATTTTTTAATATTTATTATTTTATTATTTAATTGCCTTTTACTTTTTCAGAGTCTTTATTTTTATTTTAAGATTTTTTTTTAATATCAGTTAATATTCATTTAATTTTTTTTTTGCTTCGTATTTTATTTTATTTCTATTAGGTATGAATAATAACTTTTTAACTATAAGTTTATTTGTTTAAATCTTTGTGTTAGAAGGTTTTATTTTAACCTTTAATTTATTATTTATTTTATTTTTCTGTTAGAAGTTAATTTTTATACAAACTCGTTATTATTTATTTGGTCGAAGAAAGGACTATGTATTCTCATCCCTTCTTTCATCACTTTAAGTTAATTTTAAGTGTGGAGGTATTTGCTTTGTGCAATGGCCTTCATTATTTTTTTAACTCCTTTTTTTCAATAGAGAGGGAGTTTTTAGTGCGTAAAAATCCCACCCTGATTTTGGTTTCCCAGCAGTGCATTTTGTATCCACTGCGTGAATAAAAAATTAAATTTATATGCTATCAGTGTATTTTGAATATTTTCCCCCTTCCGCTTCAAAAAAAAAAAAAAAAAACTATTCGTCACTTGGTTTATCAAATACATCAAGCCAGAAAAGTGTACTCAAGTCATTGTACTAGAAAATAAATCACTATTCAGTAAGTGATCAAAATATACCACGCATTTAATCTATCAGTGGAGGATCCCTTTCTTACCTATTTATTTGCTCTCGGCGTTACTAAAGAAACTAATCACTCTATGGACAGCCGCAAACAAATCTAACTATTCGCTATGGGCAGACGCAATTCATCGTCTTCAGCACAATTATCCCCTGCGGAATTAAAACGACTCAAGAAATCTGATATATACCTCGCACCTAGAAGATTGCAAAGATTAAATTAAGGAAACTATTGCACAATCCGACATCTTACCAGCTCATTTCCCTTCTATCACCTCAAAAGTATTTAAAAATATTATTTTTCAGAAATCTTGGGTCGTTACAGCAAACAAATTCACTGTATTTTAAAAACTGTCACTCTACGTAATCGTCTTGACGTGCATTCGAATGAAAAATTATTATTGCATGTTTCTAGCAAATATTAGCTAGATCTATTTAATCATGAATATCTACCGTTCGTAACAATTGTTCTTAATCTTTTTTTTTTTTTTTTTTTCAAATAATATAACCTCGAGTTTAATAATGCTACTAGTAGTTATGACAAGTATAACCAATAAAATCTATTTTTTGAAAAAACATTTTGGAAACATATTTTTTTTTAACGTACAAAATTAATACTTTAATTTCGATTTTTATTCAATTTATTACTCCATATCACCAATATAACGCGATGCATAAAATATATAAATATTTATATGTACAATTATTTAACTTTTTACTAGGTACAACAAAGCAGTTCAAATATTGTTAGATGCACGTTTATTCAATTCTCAGGAAGACGAAACTGTAAGAGGATTATTTTGCAAGTTATACAGCAATTTGGCGGTCTGTCATAGTAAACATAAAAACTACAAAAAAGTATGCATTGCAGTAAATGATGCGTTCCGAGACTGCCGTGAATTAGCTATGAAAAATGTTAAACTATTATATCAGTAAGTTACTAAATTATTTTTTAAGTACGTATACATGTGTATGTACATGGTTTAGGTATTTAGATGTCGGTTATAAGTTTACGGTTTTTTTTTATGATTGTTGATAATCGTCGTGCTGTCCGCGTTCGTGTTTTGTTAGCAACTTATCAGTTCGTTTCAATTGTTCTGGTACATGTGCGTGCGTGTCACACGAGTGCGATAGTTAGCTCTTTGTCATTAGCGTGTACGTATTTCCGCTGCGTGCGACGTAAATCGTAAATAATATAATCGGGTATGGCTACTCTCTGTTCTCCTCCGTCGTTTAGACGGAATGATAACTTCGTCACCTCCAAGTTCCAAGCGGAAACTGGTTATTCAACATAAACAATGCTGCCTCGACAAGTATGATAATAATAATATATCGTCCGTAACCGCTAATATAACAGGTAGCAAAGCTTTTATTAATAAAATCGCTCCGATTAAACTAATAAAAGATAATATTAATGAGCGCCCTGCATGGCAAATTGTAGATTATATGAAAAGAAAAAGGCAACGAGATATAAATCCTCCCTCTCCATATTTATCCACGAAAAACATTTGCAGTTCATGATTATAATTTAACTGAAATAATTAAGAACTTATAAAAAAGCTAATGTTTGCGATAATATTTCAAATAAAATGATTAAAATCATACATAAAATAGATAAAAATATATTAAAAACAATTTTCCAAAAATGCTTACATTTAGGGTATGTCCCGAAATGCTGGAAACAAGGAAACGTTAAAATATTACACAAACCTGGAAAAGACCCTTCCAGTCCTAAATCATATCGTCTAATAACACTACTTCCAACTTTTGGTAAAGTTTTTGAAAAAATTATAAAAATTTATCTAGATTTAGAAATAAATGAAAGAAATGTTTTACATTGAAACCATATCAAGAATAAGTCGACTGAAATTGCTGTTAAAAAATTATATGGAGATATTTCAACTTTAATAAAAAAGGTGAGACACATTCTTTTAATTAGTTTTGATGTAACAGGTGCCTTTGATAGGATTAAAATTGATAAAATACTTCATGTATTAAAAAATAAAGGTTTTTCACCTTCCATACAAAACATTATAATAAACTATGTTACGGACAGGAAAATAGGATTATTTAATCGAGAAAATGAACTAATATATAACAGGAATCTGAGTGCAGGAGTCCCACAGGGATCAGTATTGGGCCCTATACTTTTTAATATTGCCATAAGTACTGTTCACGATATTCAGTTGGATAATTTTTCAAATATGATTAGTTACGCAGATGATGTAATGTTAGTTGTTGGATTTAACAAAACTGAAGAAATACTTAAAATTAATGATATAATAAAATTAATTAATGAAAAAATAAATGAACTCCGTCTTAAATTTAACACTACTAAAACGCAAGCCTTATTAATAAGCAAAAAACGTGATAAATTAATTATCGAAGAACAACTAGAAAAAAGTATAGAAGTAGATAATAACAAAATTATGATTCGAAACGACATAAAGTATCTTTGGCTAGGAAAAATTAAAAGACTAAAAGGCTGCTCGTTTCCAAATTTGCAAACTAGATATAATCAATCTTTAACAGGAAGAACAACGTATAAAATAATTCCTTCTATAGAAAAAAGATGATGAAATATTTTGAAACTAATTTTCACTTTACGCAATATTTAACAGGTCGTGGAAATTTTTGCTCTTATTTAAAACGATTTAAAATCAGTGACTCTGAAATATGCCTTGATTGTAAAACAGCGGTTGATTCTTCTTTTCATGTAGTACATGAATGCAAAAAATTTCAATCAGAAAGGGAAAATAAGAGGATTATTTTTAGGTCTCTTAGTGAGCTTAATAAACAGGAGTTTCATATTATAATAAAATTTGTAGGTTTTGTGATAAAAAATAAAACTAAAATTTAATATATGATACGAAACTACATTAAATATTAAAAATATAGTAATATGAAAATATAGCAAACATAGTTAAATATAACATTATAGATAAGGGAACTCAGCTGGAAAATCGTAATTTGACATAGCGGTTTTTCTTGTCTTTTTAAAGATGAATTTAACAAAAAAAAAACACCTAATCATAAAATCAAAATATTTGCACACAGTAAATTTAAAAATTCGCCTCTAAAAACACTACAGCTCAAAACTCTGACCCAACCTATCGAACCAAAACTCATACGCACATGTAACATCTGGAAAAATACTAAAAAATGAAAGTAAAAACAGAAACTTTAATAAATATATCTTTACCTCTATTTAAAAAAATGTTTACTCAACTAATATGTCAAAATAATGCAATCGTCAACATGTTGACACAGGTAATAACAAAGTTAATAAAATGAACTTCAAATTTTTTGAAAATTGTCCAATGGAATGCAAACGGTATAATAAACGACATCGAAGAAATAACCTATTACCTATTATCTAAGAAAAAAGAACAATATCATCTAGTTTCTTAGTTTTATTCATCTCTGATTTACAAATCAGTAGTAGTTATGGATTAGATCTTGCCCTTTTAAATGAGAAAATAATAAAGTTGTAAAACGTTTAAAGGAACTTTTTACCGTTTACAATATTGGGAATAAAGTTTTCGGTTAATTTGCAAGACCAAAATTCACATGTTATTTTTTTCATATATTTTTATTAGTATTTCAGTATTTTTTTAAATTAATATGAACATTTCAGAATTCCTTTCATCACTTATTTTTTAATATAATTAGATGTTTATTTATTCCGTAAAATATTTACAAATTTAACACAAATTTTTGATATTTCAATTATTAAATTGATTACCGAAATTTACACGTTTTTAAATTTCGAAATTTTAAACTTTCAGTACTCGCTTTGTTCTCAGAAATATTACATTTTTATGTTAATTCTAATTATGTTAATTTTTGTATTTAATAACATTAAAGCTTTTTTTAGATCTAGGCTTTTTTTTAATGTTTTGTCTTTTTAATATTAGATTGTTTTGCAATTTACACGCCTGTGCGCTTTAATAATATTACAATATTAAACTGTCATGAAGTATGTTATAACTGTTTTATATTTGTATTCAGCTGTATAAATTTTATTTTCTCAAAAAAAAAAAAATCAGTACTGTTGATGAACGCCTTTGAGGTCAATAATTAGATATCAAGGTTTCAGAACAAAATTGCAAATGTGAATGAAATATTGAACAAGTTGTTATATATACTTTAAGCATTTTATACAGGCTAGGTTAAATTCTTTTCTTTAACAAACTTAACAACTAATTTACTGATTTTCAAGCTCGCTAATGTTAAGGTACATCTATAAAAACTATTTTTCTCTAGCGTACCAAAATCACATTTTGAGGAGAAATACCATACTTTATAAAAAGTAACTTAACCAGCTTGTATATTTGAAGTATTTTATAATTTACAATTTGTTTAATTTTCCATTTACACTATGTCAAAGTCATACAGTGTGTGATGTTGCGATATCGTATTTCGAAAAATTATATCGCCGTCACTAATCGTGGGTAAAATAGTACTGATAGCATTTGAAAGAGAGATGTAAGTTTTTTCCCTATACTTACTTTACATCAATAGTTTCGTAGTTTTAGAAACATCATTTAAATGACTACCTTTATTTTCAAGAATTTATCAAATGTCAAAACTAAATTTTAGTGAACTTTAGCCTGGTCGTCGTGATAGGTTCAGTGCTGAATCTTAATTGTCAACTGTTCCCGGTTTCGAGGTTTGCTTTAGTATAGTTTCGATGTTTAACGCTCGGCAAAAATATTATAAACGAAAAAATCACGTAAGGCGCTGCTGATCACTATCTCGACATTACAGGAAATTAAACGGTTCTTAATATTATTCCTAAAATAACAATTTCATTAGCCTGTGGCATATTGATCCATCCTTCAGAAACAAGATTCGTGACAACTTCCTTTGTTCCGTCAGTCCTGACCGTACAAACTTGTTCAACATCTGCTGATAACGTTCGTCATTAACAATGCGTTCAAAACAATACTACATTAACCTTCTGCGAGTGGTGGTATTTTCTTGAATAACAGAAAGTGTACTTTGTTCGTTATACAGATCTAGTCTAGTGAGGATTTTCTGTAACATCGTCTCACTGAACACCACCCTTACGGGATAAATAGTAACTTAGAACTCTTTGATGCACATAATCTTTTATGGATGTTAGCTCAGGTCTTATTCGTCTTATTGTATTTTTTTACACACACACACAGTTAGTCACTCAGAAGTCTTTTATAGCCGGTAAGCGAAGAGACTTTTCCGTGAATATTTGTATTTTAGGAGCAAATCCAAGACGTTTTCGAAAATCGCAAATTGCACTTGTCTACGAATCATTATTTTGAAAAACAGCCTTATCGCGAACAATCGATCATCAACCGATCAGAGTCTCTCATATTAATTCATTACTAAACTAGTAAAATTGTTCCAACCATCAGAATCATTTCCCTAACTCGGTTATACGATATAAATTTCTGCTGCATCCTATGTTGCTACTGATGATTATGCTGAATAAAGTGTTCGAATATTGCGTTTACACGTACAATATGTATGCAATCTGGTATTTTAGAATTATAATATACACATTTACAAAATAATATAAGAACTACATAATGCAGCCGAACTTTTACATCTCCGATATATAAAAAGAAAATGTTTATCTCCAATATATACATTATATTACAAAATATAAGCCAGGAGTTGAAGTTTTTATTATATATATATATAATAAACTTGACAAGTTTGGAATATAGTGATTAAAAAAAAAAAAAAAAAAAACTAAAATTAGTAAAAAAATTCTTTATGAAAAATCACAAAGCTTTTCGGTTGTGAAGCTATAATTTTATACACGAAAGATAAAGCAATGAGTGAATAATTATTGCACACTTTTTTGTAATAAATTAATTTATATCATAATTGATCAATATTTCTGATGACCTTTTATACAACTTATAGTGTTACATTTTTACTCGATGATTTTTTAAAGATAATATTATCAATTACACTTCACAAATTTCTCTGATATATCTTTCTCCTAGGCCTGTCAAATTATGGTCAAGATCACGGAAATAGTTCTTTTATCAGTACCTGCCATAAAATGAACTTAATTGAAATACATAGAATTTAATTGGCCGCAAAGTTATCATTAATTTGTATTATCTACTTGTTATCGATTTTACTCGATTTGAGTTTAAATTGTATAACTATTATTTTACATCAATCTACTTGAAATCAATAAATAAGACTACCCATAATTAACTTTACGTATGAAAAATATTTACCTGTAATTTCAGCCATTCAGAAATAATATTGGTTGTCATTTACTTATTTTGTTGCACATTTTAAATTTTGACACAAAGTAAAAATCACGGTGACAACAAAAAATGTGAAGAATTATGGAACGATTAAATTTATCAATAATTATACTACAAAGTAATGATCTATTCCTTGAATAATTTAGCCGTTACTTTTAGTTGTGCCTTATATTTATTAACTTCTACGTTTTTTCTTTTAACGTTCTTCAAGTATTGATCGTTAGTTGTATGTAAATTTTAAATTAATCACTAACCTAAAAGTTTCACTAATGAATGAAAAAGAAACCAATGGTTGATTCAATATGATCTGGATTTTTTGTAATGTGTGAAAAAAGAGTTACTTTATCTAAGCATTTTGTTGTACGTTTTAAAACGGTTTAATTAAATAAAATTATAATTCAGTGTCACGTGTGTAATTTAAAATAAATTTGTATGAAATTAAGTATTATATAAAATTTAGTTTAAAAATTAGTAAAAGAATATATATATATATATATATATAGAGAGAGAGAGAGAGAGAGAGATATTGTACATGCCAGTGACGTATTCAGAAATTTAATTTTTTTAACGAATATTTAAAAGACAACGTGAAATAAATACATATATCGCATATTAATACGCGTGATATATATTTTTGTTTTAGCAGCGCGTATGCATTACGTATGTTGGGAAATTATCAGCTGGCAATGAAACGATTAGAAATGGCTGCTGTTTTGAATCCTACAGATGTGAAAATAATAAATGAAATGAAACAAGTACGTTGTTTGTTTATGATTAACACTAGTTGTAAAATTCCCTGTTTCTGATTTTCGATGTTTGAGCATTACGGATTAATACTGATTTTATTGATATCATTTCAAAATTTTTTATACCGGTTTCCTGCGTTTTAAACGTAACAATTATTTTAAAAACTTACTGCTCGACATTCCGGTGCAATTTTGTTAAAAAATTACTGTCATGTAAATAACATTTGATTAAAAAAAAATTATTTTTATATAATTTAATGATGCAGTGCATTAGGGTCGTAGAGCATTGTTCATTTTTTCATTCCGAATTGTCACGAAACGGCGCTTATTTTTTACATATTTTATTCCGTACTGATGTAATATTACAATGTTGAAATAATTAGAAGTCACTGAATTATGTTAGGACGGTAGAGAAAAAATAAATAATATAAATACTAATATTTTAAAGATTCCGACTGAGCTTGAAAACGACCAAAACTAACAGAAATTTTTCGATCTTTTATAAAAAAGCTTTTGTACTTTAGCGTGTTGTCTAATTGTCATTACTAACTAGTAACTTCATGATCGCTCTTATTAATTATTCGAAGTTACCCATTATATCTATTGAGCAATATCCACGTAGTTTCGGTTAAGTCTCAGGAACCTAGAAAATTACAAAGCACCAATTATATATATATATATATATATATATATATGTGTGTGTGTGTGGGTGTGTTTGTATATGCGTAATAATTTAGTGATGGGATTTAATTTACAGTTAAATAAAGAAGTAGTAGAGTATAATAAAGATCAAGAGAAACAGATATACATTAAAATGTTTGAAACTAACAAAGATGAAAATATTTTAAACGAGGTAAGAAACACATTATTTTATAGTATTTCTGAATTTATTTTTCACCTAAAATTTCTACATTTTTAAAATTAATATACGTATATTAGGTTTAAATTTCGTTAAAGCTCTCCTTTTTTTAAATCAAACAAAAGGTACAAATAACTTAGAATTTATGCAAATAAGATTAATCTGCATTTCGTCTGTAAGAAACATGAAATAATTTTTTTTCTCTTCTTCTTCTTTAGACTATTGAGAAAGATGAGTGTAATTCAACCCAACGAGAAGATTGGGAACAGAATTTAATAACCTTCATCGATAGCGATGAATCATCATTTTCGGCGCAGTGTGATTCTGGCGAAAAAACGTCTATAATTGATAAATTGTGTTCGCAGTTAAAGCTGAATTGCGTTATCGATTCGACGTCGAATACTGTTACCATAAGTAAAAGAAACGACAATTAATTTATAAGAAAAAGGTTATTCTTATTTCGCATTTAATTCTTTTTCATAAATATTCAGGAAAATATAAATCAAAATATCAACTTTTAGTTCGATTTTTAACCGTACAGCAGAAAATCTGGTCACGACCCTCCGGAACTACAGCTGGAAGCTGCCATGTAAATGCCCAAAATAAACTGTTAAGTGGTTAATGAACAAAGTTTTATGGTGGTCCTTTATAATATTGTTTTTTCTGATGAACCATTCCTCCATAAGAATTCAACATGTGCGTATTATATGCATTAATATATATATGTATAAAACCACTTCGTAGAGTATGTGTAAGAAAAGGACAACCTACGCTACGTTTATTATTGCAACTAACTTACACATGCATCCTTCTATGTACCAGAAGAGATTACACGCTGGCTGTAAGTATATAACAGATTATATTAGAGAGTGACGAAAAATCTATTCGACATACACAGCAAGAAACAAAATCCGATGAAGAGAATACCCTGTTCTTATCCAAATAATAACAATAATAATAATAGTAAAGAGAATAACAATAATAATAATAATAGTAAAGAGAATAACAATAATAATAATAGTAAAGAGAATAACAATAATAATAATAGTAAAGAGAATAACAATAATAATAATAGTAAAGAGAATAACAATAATAATAATAGTAAAGAGAATAACAGTAATAATACCGAGAATAACATGTATAGTTAATAAGTAATGATAATTCAAATTAAAATCATAATTTATTTCAAATTTCGGTTTTATTCACAATAAATTATGATAAATAAAATTGAATACCTACGTGCAATAATGCGTAATGGCAAAATACGTACGAGCAGATCTTCGTGTACATATAACAAAACATTTATTACGTTAATTTATTATCCGGATAATAATTATTAACATCGATGTACATTTATAATCTTAATATGTGCAATATTTAACGAATAATTCCGGTATTTTTTAGTTTTGTATATACATAAGTGGAAGTATATGAATTACGGTTTTTAAACGTTTTTTTTTTTTACATAAATTGTGTGTGCACAGTATGAACAATCTTTTAGGCAACAACATTTTTATAAATGAAAAGTGTATTTCGAAAAATGAAATTAACTATAACATAAAAAGTTCAATACTAAATAAAATAAAAATTTACGCATCCCGAAAAAAGATTTCTTACTGCGTACACGACAAGTGTAATAAGCACATACAGTAATACAACAAAATAGATTACAGAAATCGCAATCAAAACATGTATACTAATTATGCGACGACGTATGTTTGAAATAGATTGAAATAAATATTATATACGTTATAAAATAAATGAGAGATGTCGGTGATACATTAGAGTAATAATCTGTTTGTTCTTCTTGTGCTTATATTTCTTTTATTTTAATTGCAAAGAAGTTCTGTTGTAGTCCCCCATTTTACTGATTACTGGCCATTTGCTACCGGCGCAAGAGTCGAAAAATGTTATTCCTATTTTTTTTTGGACGTCACTTATAAGTAGTAAGAATAAATAAGGCCCAAGAATACTTCTCTGCGATACACCAGCCAGAACAGGAGTTTGCATTGTTTATATGAGCTAAAAAATGTCTATTAGGCAAATAATTTTTGATGAGTCGTATGATGTAGTTAGGAAATTTCATTTGAATTAGTTTATAAATTAAACCAAGATGCCAGTTAGATCGAACGTTTCTTCTATATCTAATGAATTAATTAAATACATCGGTAATTTTTGCTATCTGCACAGCCGAGGACATGGTTCTAAAATCGAATTGTTGATCTAGTAAAATATTATTTTCTGTAAAATTTCTTAATTTGCTCAGGATGATCTTTTCAGAAACTTTACTGATATTACTCAATAATGATATAGGATGTAAATTCGTTGGGTCTGAGATGTTTTTACCTGCTTTAGGTAGGAACTAGGAAAGTATGCGAGTAGTAGCATGGAATTAATTATGACAACGAGTTTTACGAGACCTTTAATAGATAAGTTTTTAATCAATGTTAAAATATTATCCAGACAAACTAATTTCTTATTTTTCAGCGTCTTTATAACTTGACGTCATATTATTTCAGAGTAAGTTTTTAGATACTTTTTAACTGTTGACATAATTATTGTTCTACACAAGCTATTGTCACGCGTACCAAGCTTCTGGAGTTTAGAATTACATTTGCAGTTACGATCTTCAGCTACTTTAATTTTAACTATATTAGTTAAATATTGACGTAATTTTTTTATGTAAGGGATAGAAAGTAGGTTCCTCGAGAATTAAAATATGAAAATTGTATTTATAAATTTAACAGACAATTGCCAGCATGGTTATTTGAATATCCACGCTTTATTAAAATCGCCGATGATTAATAGTGTTATGCGAGAATAACAACTTTAGAAAATCCCGGTTGAAAGTTTTGCTACATGTATTTGGAGGACAATAAATCGACTAAACTACAAAATTTCCATTCATTTTGAGACAAATACCGATAGCTTCGATTCTGCTTGAAGGAGTGGGTGCCGGAGAATATCGTCTTTAACGAATAACGCTACACCACCAACCCTTGAGTTGCGGTCGGCTCAATACACTTTGAAACCTTGGCATCTCAGTTTATTAATAGAGTCAAGCTAAGTTTCACTAACATAAGCAATATGGATATTTTCATCGTACATTAATTGACCAAATTTTAAAAATTTGTCTCTGATGGAATTATCATACCATCTTGAAAAATTAATTTGTAATACTAATTGAGCCATGATAGCAATTTTATGAAATATATCACCGGCATCTTTAATTCTATTTACAGCTATTTTAATTAAATGTAAAATTTTGTTGATATCTACGTTTTCAAATAACTTAAATATATCTGCGATTCCTGTATGCGATGGGTTAATAAAAGCATTCGCAGTGTAAGCCACATTATTCCTTAACACATTAGCATAGGTTTTCTCGATCTGAGTCGTTGTACAGTATTTGTATCTAAATGTACCACGAGGGCTTCGTTGCTGTTATACTTTGTCCATTCTTTTACAGCAGCTTTTTTTGGTCGGATGTCCGGAGGCATTATATTACTTAGTACCGGTAACCGCGCTACTGGAGTGGACTTCACAGTACCAGTTATTGTTCTCATCACAGTGTTGAGTTCGACGTCAATTTTCTTGATATGTGCACTGTTGAGCCAAACTGGAGCTGCGTATTCAGCTACGGAGAATGCCAATGATAAAGCTGATGTTCTTAATGTTGATGCGGAGGGTTGTCTCCACTAGCTTGTGTATGATGTTTGCTCTTGTTCGTATTTTTGCAGCGGTATTTTCAATATGTTTCCGGTAAGTAAGTTGTCTGTCCAGTAAGACACCCAGATATTTTGAGGTTTCTTCGTGCAATAGTTTACAACCATCGACTGCAATGTTTAATTTCTTTTTTGCGAGGTTGGTAGCAAGATGGAAACATAACACAACAGTTTTCTTCGTATTTAGTTTTAAACGCCATTTCTTAAAATATCTAGATCTAACCTGCATACAAAAGTTCGGCTCAACTAATCGCGGATAATTTCGACGATACTCAAACTTGGAGACATAAATGATCGGCTGAAAATCCGGATAAACACAAACTTATACAAGATCCTTGTGTTGAACCGCCAGGTTTTAATCTTTCGAGAAAACTGTGGACCAGACTTAATCGTATCAGAACGGAACATGGAAGATGCGGAAAAATGTTGAATACTTGGGGGGATCAGAAACAATGCAGCATGCGGTTGCGGAGAAAATGAATAAACAATCAGATCTTACAGAATTGTCCAACGCGTGCATTAATTAGTGGCTGGAAGGAGATCGCAAAGCTAACAGAATCAGCAAAAGAATGGATTAAAAATTTAGACATTAATTTATAAAATATTGAGTGTTTTTTTTACATATTAATTTATAAGATAATTATGTAGGAACGTGTACCTATACCCGTAAACATACGAATAAATAAATAAATAGATTTTCTTACGATTATATATATTATTACTAATATTGGAAAAGGTTTATGCTGTTAGCGTAGAATTGTTACGTGTGGATGATACATAATTGGCATTGATGTTATCAATAGTACGATTTCTTCGGGAGGTAACAATATTTGAGATTTTCTTGTAAATAAGGCAATCCTGGCTATTGGAAGGGTGAGCATCTTTGCAGTAAACACAAGCATAGTTGGGATTAGTACAGCCGGTAGTTACTGCCCTGCACACTTTGAACAAACCAAATCTTTAAAACAAATAATAGCGATGCGTCCATATGATTGACATTTTGACATTTGAAACATTGAAGAATTTTATTTCTAGGCTTATATTTTTCCCAATTGACAGCACAGTAAGATATGTTTAATATTAAGCATTTGCCGGAAAGCTATGCTAGGTGGACAATAAACAACAAATAAAGATAATGGAATTTAGGTTTCGATATCGGATGAACACCAGCCGCTGATTGAAGGTTATTGTGCATTACCGTTGCAGTAATTGGCTCATCTATTTTTACTTGGAACGGTTGAACCTATTATTTACTTCGATCTCAAAATCAGCGAATTTCTTTCGTTTAGTGCTTTTATTTTTTCTACTTTGTGTTTACAACTGAACGAAGGTTATCGTTGATGCGATAATTCTCTTCAGCCATCATCTATTCCTCGACAATTTCGTTTAGGATACGCTCGTCAGTATCCAGTTCGGAAAGATGACATGATGAGGAGGAAGCGTGGTCAACAGAGGGGCATACTAATTTGACAGAAATTAGTAGCATCGCTGTTATCGTTACGTGTTAGTGTTAGATTGATTTGCGGTGTTTCCATCGCTCATTAAGTGAACATGCCGCGTCACCAGTTTTGGCAAGCGGCAGAGAGGCATGCTGATAAGCACTTACCAAGCGCTGATAGCAGCAGCACGGCTGTATCACGACTATAACCGGTATTACGATTACGATTAATATAACGAAGGATTAATAGAACGCACGATTAGTATAAAAGCAATAAGCGATAAGAAACGCAAACTCTAAACAATACGACCATCCGTTCAAACTCAACAACACTTTTTTAACTAAAACAAAATATCTATCTCTGCAAAAAAAATGAAGTTCGTCTATATCCACCTGGATAAGATGAAATTGTTACAATAAATGGATAAAATAAAGACCAAAAATGTTTCCATTTTATTCGGTTCATCAAACTGATAATTTTTCTGAGCCTGACTATATGATTCAAAGTTTTATTTCGTGTAACTACATATATATGGCTGTTTATTACTTATTTAATAGTTTTATCCACACACACACACACACAAATATATATATTTAATTTCATACATTTAACCTCGGTGTGTATCTGCGCTAAATATTTAGGAGAATATCAAATTCGTAATACATATACACCCATAGATTGTAAAGGTTGTAATGTGTATGGACAAATTTTTTTTTAAATTCGTAATCTGAGTTTTTCCGTAAGCGTCTGCTTGCTATTTATTTCTTTATAACTTAAATCATAAAAAGTACCTAAATAGCAGCAAAAGATGACGAGAACAGTTGTATTACTTACAAACATATATTTCTAAAATAAGTATTTTCATGTTAACTTTTTAAGTTTTAAAAACCTTTTAGTTCATTGAATTCCGTAATTTTATTTTAAAAAGAATAATTATAACAATATTAAAATAGGTAGAATACAAATTGTGATTCTGTTACCCTGCTCAAATATAGGCATATCTACGATTGGTATGGAATGGTTGTGCTTTATATGATTTAATAATGTAATTTTGTAACACAAGTTAATTTTTTATCAATCAAAATTATTAGATATTATTAAAAATATCATACCAAATTGAGTACTTTAAATTATATACTTTATAGCTAAAAAAAAGAAAGACTAGTGATCTGAATATATACTTGTATATTTCGAAAATCTCAGAAGCGGCTGAAGTTTTGTACATATATGTAATGTATTAAGTAATTGAAAACTGTCTGAATGGAAATTACAAATTTCGAAATATTTTATTATCACCGTCTTTTTCTTGATACTTATTGAAAATTTCAGCTCGACCACATTAACCATTCAAGTATTCAAAAAGTAGAAATTTGCTTTTTGCTTCTTGTGTTGGTAAATATAATTATAATTTTGGAAAAATAATGTTTATACTAAAAGCACAACTGTGAGTGAGTAGTTTAATTCAATATATGTATCAATCGTGACATCAAGATGAATACGCTGCAATATATCATCAGCTATCCTCACTCGAATCCGAGTATGAGTTCCACACTAAGATTTATGTTTATAAATCAGCTAGTCTTATGCGGCGTGTTAATGTAAAATCACAAGAAGGGCAAGTTATAATCTGTTTTGTCGTATCATCATTATTGACAGGTTTCTTTTTTCTTTGACGGCTTAACGCTTGTTAGTCTGGTCACCATTTTGGACCATACTTTACGATTTGAGCACATTGTTCCCATTTGTCCTTCTTTGGATTTATGTCGATTCTGTTCAGATCCAGTAGAGGTCTACCAATAGGACGTCTGTCCTTGATCAGAGTCCCATACATCAATCTTTTTGGTACTCTATCATTTTCCATCCGGATGATATGTTCCAACCACTTCAAGCGCTTTGCTGCCAGCAACTGATCCACCGAGTGACAATTTACTCTCGTTAGTATCTCTTTATTCGAAATATGATCAAACCATCGTACGCGAAGTATTCTTTGCAAAAACCGCTGATGGCACATATCAAGTTTCTTAATCTGTTTCCTCATTTTTGGTCAAGTCTCGCCCTCATACAAGATCACAGGTATAAATTGCTTTATACACAGCTACTTTTGTTTCCGTCGACAAACCTTTGTTGGTGAACACACGATGGTGTACCTTACTGAACGTTGTTTTCTTTTCTTAAGTGCGATGGAAATTTCGTCTTCAAGGGTTGCACTTTTATTGATAATATTCCAAATTATGTTAATTTAAAAAAAACACAGTTTTTAACAAATTTTATTAATAGGATCACTTACATACATATTAAAAAATTATACATATATTTATAAAATACAAAATACACAGTAATTTAATTACTTTTCCGGTGGCTCTACGCCGGTTTGTGTCATTAAATCTGAAATGTTCTTTTCTAAGTCATCTATACGATTTCCCATTTCATCTAGTGTTTAGATATTAAGGAACATATTACTGACAAACTGAAACTTTATATAATTACATTATACGCTGCGGAGGATCCAACAATGAACCGACAGAAACGATAATTTGAATACACAGAAAGGAAATAATTAGAGGAGTACAGAAATATACCAGCAGGTTGAAAAAATTATGACCAAGATTCGAAAATCAAATTCTATTCAGATATAGAATGGCATAAAGGAAGAATTGTTTAATTACATGTAAAAATTAAAAATAAAAACAATAGTATATACAGCGAAAACAATGATGAGAAATTGAATACTTAGAGGATATAGAGGAGCAATTAACATCAAAGAAGAAATTGGAAATGTAAAGATTTCCCACAGGAAAACAACTTTATGGACTGAGTAAGAACAAGTGAAAGGATAATAATCATTTGAAAAAGAGTACAAAAATTCACAGGACTAGTTAATAACGTAGTCTTTTAGTGGCTAATTCGAAATAATCTATATTGTATATGTGTGCATATGAATTACATAAAAAATGCTGCATATCAAAGTCCTGTCTCGCAAACATGATATAAAATTTATACTTAAAACAAACAAAAATTGTTTGAAATTGACAACCATAAGCATTACAAAAGAAACACTTCACACCATTGTTGTATATAAAGAAAACGTTTCTGCTTTTCTATGTAGTCAATCACATATTCTATCGATCATAACTATTTCACAGAAAATGCATCTTAAACGATGATAATGTATTTGAAAAAGAAAATGTATCGATAATGTAGGTAAATTAAAACATTCCGAATCATATAACTAAACATAGCAACCTCAAAAGACTGACTTTTTAATGAAACAATATATAGTATATACAAATAGCCTACATTTCATTGAATAAAGTAATCTAACTTTTGCCAATGCTTTGTAAACAAGCAATTATACGTCTAATACATATAATCTACTAGCAAATAATTCACTAATATTATTAACTTTACACTATCTACAATAAACAACAGAAAAGTTAAAATCACTCAAATTTTTCTTTGAAAAATCACAGCTTTCCGGCTGTAGGCCATTATCAAGTGAATATTGAAAAAGAAAAAATATTAATTTAAGATTACAATTCATAAAAAATCAGAAAAACAGTATTAATAAAACAATCTGCCAGTGAATGTGGTAAAGAACATAATCAACGATGAGTAATATATATTTTTTTTATATAGCACTAGCCAGTAAAATAAAAAATAATTAAAAAACAGTTGTCCAATATAAAATTTTTTTAATTAAACAAAATTCAATAGCCAGCAAAAATAAAAATAATCAAAATACAATACCTCAGAAAGAAACAAACCCCCCCCCAAAAAAAAAAAAAAACAATTATATATAATACATTGGACAGTTTTATTGAGGCCTTGCAATCAGTATTTGAAAAATTAAACTGGGATAGCAAGGTTTAAAAGTTGAACAAACATATCTCAACCACCAAACGATATAGTACTTCTTAGTGGAGATACAGAAGAACTAAATGAAATGGCACAAGAACTTAATATAAACAGCAAGGTAATATAACTAAAAATCAACATAGCCGAAACAGTTTTGCTGCGAAAGAAATTCATACGCATCAGTAATATTAGGATAGATCAGATGAAAATACAGGAAGCAACATCGTTCAATTACCTGGGACAGATTATAAAAATAGAATGGAGAAGGGAATAACATGAAGAATCCAAATTACCGCCGTAGCACGTGGAAAAAAATATATTACAAAATAGGGTGATTCCCCGTGCTCCCGATAATGACCTACGGCATTGAAACATGAAATATAACAGCAGCACTGGAAAAAAGGATAAGAGCAGCTCAAAAGAGAATCGAAAGGAAAATGTTGGAATAACACTAAAATATAAGAAATAAAATAAATGAATTAGAGAAACAACAAGAATAAAGGATATAATACTAAGCATAAAAGAATCAAAACTAAGATGGGCTGGTCTGGCAAGTCATCTGGAACTCCTTGCAAATAAAGTGGCAACGTGAACACTAGATAGAATATACAGACCACTGACACGTTGGATTGATGATATAAATACAATTCGAGAATATTGGTCAAACAAATCGGTCGACAGAGAAAAATGGAAGGAACTTTCCAATAGAGTATTGAAAATAGATGAAAAGAAGAATACATTGAAAATAACCAAACGAACTGTTAACCAGTGACACACCATTCGTTCGTAATAAATCACTCGAAATTATTAAAAATCATGACGCTACAGCAATATGACAAATAACCGTCTTCTTAATATATTTATATAAACCGTTACAGAATGTTTTCAGATTCCTACATGAACTATAGTTAGAATTCAAGTGAAAATTTCAAATATTGAAATTAAAAATCACAAGAACTATTTCACAATAGAAGCGCAAAAAAATTGAACAAGCTTTCGTTTATTATATAATAACTATACAACTAATTACACGTTTCATCGAATTATGAAGAATAATGACGGTTAATGTAGAAGGAATCAAGTGTCGAAATTAAAAATCATATGTTGCTTAATTCAAGAACTAATTTAGGAGTTTTGAAACTTCGTATTTAATTTTAGCGCGATAAAAAAACACGACAAATGCAAATGAAAATAAATTTCCAGCGTATTTATTAGGTACTGATCGAACATTATCTAAAAATACATAGGGTTTTTACTTATAATACGGCTTTAAATGTATATCCGTTTATCTATCACTACCGTAAAAACAAAATCCAACATTAATTCGACTAGGGTATAGATTCGTATGAATGTAACGACATAATTAACGTGCCCAACTGCTTGAACATTATTCCACCGAATATTCTGGATTTACATATAACAATTTCATATTTTCATAAACTTTAAAAACGATAAATGAAAATGCAACCACTCGTCAGTGGTAAATATTCATTAAAATAATTAATTTTAACGTATTAGACGTGAGACGCAAATCCGTAGACGTTTAATAAACATAGACATCTATCTACATAATATGTAAAAATTTAACCTTGAATTAAACAATTTACTTTTAAAATTTATTGGTATATTTTTATATATCCGTAACTGCATTATTGATCTAAAAAATATTAACTATTATCTAAAGAAAAAACTTCAAACTGTTAACATTATTTATGTAGCTCAAATACAAGATTTAAAATGAAATTTATACGTGGAAATTTTAAATTCTGACTAACATCAGATTTTATATAACACGTGCTTGTACTTACAATCAACATTATGCTGAAAATACAGAACATTATTCTAACAAATGTTGTTTAATCCAATTTGAAAATTTACTGCTTCAATAAAAATTAAACTTAATATCATAAAACTAAATATTTTTTGTTACGTATCTTAAAAAAGACTAACGCGAAGCAACAATTTTCATAGGAATTTAAACTAATAAAACCTTAATAAAAGGATATTTTTCGCTAATATCTGATCGGACATGGTCTGACATTTTTCTTGAAACTGATCTAACATAATGCGAATCTAAAATGAAAAAAATTATCACACAACTTTAATTACAAAATACAAATTATTTGCTACAACACCAAAAACTAATGCTACTGAATAAATACTATAAATTCAAAATTAATCATAACTGAACTTAATAATTTTTTTTACCTATGCACATGTTTCATTACAAAATGTTGGATGTTGAACTTACTAATGGGGAAACACAATATACACATTATCATTAAAAGCATTCCAATAATACACCACAAAAGTCGACGAACAAAAATTTATAGGTTTATTGAAATAACATTATGCAATAAAAGTATTAAATAAAAACTGGGATTACCGCGATGCACAAAAGAACGCCATCCAACAATTTTATAAAAATTAATTGCGTCTTAAATACACGGCATCTATGACTTTGAATAAAATATGTTAATAAAAATTATGAAGTATATACTCACAAATTCAGTAAGTTCTTCCACATTATTGGGTAAATTATTGGAATCAGCAACAGATTTATCTTTATCGTCTAATGAAGCATCAGCCATTTTATTGTCGCAAATATATAAATACAATGTTCCAAAAGATACCTATATTAAAAATTTTTAATAAAGTATCAAAACAAACACAGCAAGAAATTATATTTTTAATTTTAATTTAAATAGTTTTTATTTTCAACTTAAATTATTAAAAATTAAATTTTAGAAATATTGTTCGGGAAATTTTAATTTCACAGTGTATCCAACTAAACCGAGCAAATAAATAAATATGTATTAATAAATAACATTTAATATGATAATTCGGAAAATAAATAATAATTTAATTATTTACTAATTTAATTCATATTAACGTGTTATTTTGTAATATTATGTACAATTAAAGTCATATTGGACTCCGTTTTGTATTTTTCTCAAATACTAAATTATTTTCTTATGATTTTATAGGGCATAAATAAAATGTTTCTTACTGTAACAGATAATATATATTATTATTTCTGTAAACATTTTGAGTAGATAAATTTTGTGCGTAGGAAAAATAAAAACAAAAAAGAAATAACAAAAGTAATTCTAGAAATTTCTAGCACACCGGTCAAGTGGTATGAATGGTTTATCTGTGGCTTTTCATTTGTTAGTTTTCTTCACGTTGTTAAGTTAAACGTGATAGTGATTTTTTTGTAATTGTGGTGTTTTAAAATTATAATTTAAAAATGGCTTCCATGTTTGTGATTGGTATTGATTTTGGGAATGAATCTTCGTATATTGCCGTACCACGAGCAGGCGGTATAGAAACATTAGCGAATGATTATAGTTTGCGTTCAACACCATCGTGTGTTGCTTTTAGTAGTACTAATAGAATTCTGGGAGTAGCAGCCAAAAATCAGTTAATTACTAATATGAAAAATACCATTCACGGTTTTAAACGGTTATTAGGTAAACAGTTGGACGATCCGTCGGTTCAACATGAATTACAATTTTGTCCATTTCAAGTATGTAAAGATCAAAATAATAATATAGGCTTCAGGGTTAATTACTTAAATGAAGACAGAGTTTTTACTGTACAGCAAGTAACGGCTATGTTTTTGACTAAAATAAAAGAAACTGCGGAGGTGGCTTTAAAATGTGAAGTAAATCAATGTGTAATAAGTGTTCCAACTTATTTTACTAATCCTGAGCGTCAAGCTTTGTTAGACGCTGCGTCTATTGCAAATTTAAAAGTATTGAGAATATTTAATGATACTGCAGCTACAGCATTAACATACGGCATTTATAAACAAGATTTACCTACACCTGAAGAACCTTCGCGTAATGTAATATTTGTGGATTGCGGTCATACGGCACTTCAAGTATCTGCTTGTACATTTAATAAAGGAAAGTTAAAAATATTATCGTGCGCATCTGATCCGCATTTAGGCGGTAGAGATATAGATATGGTTTTAGCAGACTATTTTTGTGATGAATTTAATAAACGTTATAAAATGAAACCGAAGGAAAATCCACGAGCATTTATGCGATTATTAGGCGAAGTAGAAAAGTTGAAAAAACAAATGTCTGCTAATTCTACAAAATTGCCTTTGAATATAGAGTGCTTTATGGATGATAAAGATGTTCACGGTGAAATGAAAAGAAGTGAAATGGAACAGTTATGTTTCGATTTACTACGAAGAGTTGAATCTACCTTACGCAAATGTTTTCAAGAATCAAATTTGAAAAAAGAAGATATTTATGCTGTAGAAATTGTAGGAGGTTCAAGTCGCATTCCTGCTATCAAATCGTTGATCGAAAATGTTTTTGGTAAGCCACCTAGCACTACGATAAATCAAGATGAAGCCGTAGCTAGAGGTTGTGCATTACAATGTGCAATGTTATGTCCAGCTATTTTAGTTCGCGATTTTAGTATCACTGATATTCAGAATTATCCGATTAAAGTGGTCTGGGAGCCAAATCCAAATGAAGATGGGCAAATGGAAGTATTTCCTAAACATCACCCTGTTCCATTTTCGAAATTACTCACATTTTATCGTAAAGCACCATTTGTTCTTAATGCTGTTTATGCAGATACGAATAAATTTATTGGTCAGTTTCTCATAAATGGAGTAAAACCTGATGCGGAGGGGCAAAATCAAAAAGTGAAAGTTAAGGCTCGCGTTAATATAAATGGTGTATTCAGCATAGTATCAGCTACGTTAGTGGAAAAACAAGAAAAGGGTTCCGAACAGCCTGATGAATCTATGGAAATTTCAAATGACCAAAATAACGATAGTCAATCGGCTAATACACAAGATCAGCAAACCTCTCAGCAACAACAGGATACAAAAATGGAGGTTCAAGAAAATGGTGATAAGCAGGAAGAATCGAAAAAGAAGAAACAAGGATACAAAAATGTTGAACTTAAAGTCGATGCTGATTTGTTTGGTTCTTATAGCGAAAAAGATTTATTCGAATGTACCGAGATAGAAGCATCAATGATATCTGCTGATCGTCAAGAACGCGATCGTGTTGATGCTAAGAATGCATTAGAAGAATATATATACGAATTAAGAGGTAAATTGTCTTCATCAGATGAATTAGCGTCATTTCTACCTGCAAATGAACGTGAGTCGTTAACAAAGCAATTGGATGAATTAGAAACGTGGTTATACGAAGATGGTGAAGATTGTAAACGTCAGATATATTACGATAAACTTAAAGCTTTGAACGACGTTGGGGAGCCAATTAAAAGACGAAAACGAGAATTTGAAGTGCAGCCGTTTCTTTTTGAAGATTTTAGTTCTGCATTACAATTGACGCAAAAAGCTATTGATCAGTACAAGGCAGGTGATGCAAAATATTCCCATTTGGAACAAAGTGAAATAGGAAAGGTACAAGAATCAACCAACTATGCTTGGAAATGGGTAGAAGAAACACGTTCTAAGTTTCAAGCCTGTTCGCCATTTCAGAATCCACCTGTCAGCTCAGATCAAATCAAACAAGAAAAGTCCAATTTCGAACAAACGGTAAGTCAAATATTGTCGAAACCGAAACCAGCTGTTCCAGCTCCAAATCAAGAAGATGCACCACAGGCAGGTGACGATCAGCACGTAAACAAGTCATCGGAAGGTGCGGCAAAATCCAACGAGAATATACCTAATGGTGGTCAAGACATTAAGAAATAAGGTGCGCATATACACCAAATTCCAAGGTAATAATTTTCCATATTTGTTAAACCTGTTCATGTATATGTACGTAAACAAGAATTACTGTATTTTTAGTTTGTTAATCTGAAAGTTTAAAATTTGCTCGCGATAATGAAATTCAATTTCTTAAATAATGTGTTTTCATTTTATTCTGATTAATTTAATCTATACAATAATTTATATTTTAATGCAATACATTTTTACTTTTAGGAATGTAATGGATCGTTGGTGTCTAATAAACAAGGCTATTTTCCACTAAAACTTGAACTTTTTATTATTAATAATTAATGCTTCGTTTTGAATTTCACGCAATAAAATAAGTATGTAATTTCAAATTCGAATATAATATAAGCTTATTTAAAAAATGTAACTTATGTTTTTAAGCATTAATACGTATACCTAAACCTTTAATATTCATAATGGTCAAATGTTGAAAAATAATGTTACACGATAGCAAAATAAATTCTGACAATTTCGGTGTTTTTTTTTCGTTTTGAATGCGTCACCTGATTTTATCTTGAATAATGTGTTCAGTATATTATTAGTGTTCGATTTTTTACTATCTTTACACTATACAAAACTTGTTTGAATATGCATCATCCTTTGCTCATTAATTATATGAATATTGTTTTATGAATACTAAATTTGAATGATCTTAATTTATGACGTTTACTAATTTTGTTTCAAATCAAAAAAACTTTCATCATACATAACTTTAAAAAAAATTAACAACGTCGTGTTATAAGAATAAGTTGTTTCAGGAAACAACAGATATTTACTTCTTAATGATGGTAAGACATTTAAACACTACCAACGGTACATGACGTAAAAAAACGATATCTAAATTCTAGTGTATTTTGATGATTTGAGAATAATTGTACTTTTGTCTTGAAAAACAGTTACTTTTTCTTTGTGGCGTTTATCAAAAGTTTTGATCAAAATTGACATACGTAAAATCTGTATTCGTATTTTGGCATAATTTCTTGTAATGTTTTGGCGGAATGTAACAAGTCAAATAAGACTTCGTTAAATTTAATGAATACAATTAATAATGCAGAATTTAGCTAACATTCGTCTTGTAATTTTTTAATAAGTTGCAGATTCAGTAGTCGAATTGAACATGGGTATAACAAAATAATCTCATTAAATTTTAGAAGTTAGATTGTATTATTTGTGTGTTTGAATCCCACTTTTTTTTAATAGCTCTTGTTACTTCTATTAAAGGAAATATATAGCAAAATTCGATTTCGTAATCCGTTTTTGGAATCATACAAAATTTGTACATGTTTACCAATTAATAAAGTCAGTCACGAACTAATTACTTATTTGAATAATTTATATACGTAATTTAAACAAAAAAATTAACAATCACTGTTAATCAAAAAATCTTTCAACTTTTTTCTAGATTTAAAATGTTTTACAAAAATGTTTCCATTTATCAGTCTCTAGTAAAAGACAACATATTTCTGTGCATATAAACAAGAATTATCGTGTATTGAAAAATATAATTACCCGGTAATAAAAAGTTCTTTATTCAGATTTTCCATTTTTTAACTTCCATAGGCTTTTTAATCTTCCATATGATTTAATTTTTTTTTTTAAATAACGTAAATTTATATATAATTTTATGTAAATAAATGAAGCAGATTAATTTAAACGAAAATACAAAATAAAAATTACAGTTTTCAATAAATATTGAGAACATTGGAATTACCTAATTGGCTATTTTACTTAGATTTATAAAACAATCATTATTAACTAATTAGTCTTGAACATCTTTTTAACATATCTTGTTATTCCTTTGAAGTGCTAATCATTAGATGAGAGTTCATGAAATGGTAGTATCATAACCACATGAAAAATAAATTTTAGAATTATAATTTAATTTACGAACAATATAATTTAGACTATGATGAATAATTTTGCAACTGTTACATACAAGGATCATCTTAGGATAAATATTTTTTTATTAATAATAAACGTTTCTGAAACACCTCTTTCAAACAAAATAAACTCAAATTCTTTTAATAAAATTAAAACGAGTAAACAATTATTAGAGCTAAATTATGGACAAAATATCTAATTATTAAAAAAGTAAATTTTTTCATGCAATTTTTAGATGATCAAGGTTGTTTTTAATAAAATAAATAATATTGTATCAGACATAAACCGCGTAATGTGCTCTTCTAAATTCACATTGATTAGAGTTGTAGTTCTACATATGATATATTACATGGTGATAGTTGAGGCTATTTTATCATCCTGGCTGTTACTCTTAAAAGTAAGTACACTAACAAAGGATTTCCTACACACAAGGTTGAAATACTTATTTACATGTACATGTATGTATAGATGTGTAGATTAACTGATACACAAATTTCCTGTTACTTTTATTTGTATGTGCCATACTTTTAGTTATTAATAGTCGTTTGCAACTTTATATATATTTTCTTAAATATACGATTATTATTAAAAATAATAAATAAACTGAAGATTCATCACAGCTCATAATTAATGTACCAAATAATTGTTTAATTTTTAATAATTACATTCAAAATTAAGGAATTCGCATAATAGTGGAAATCTACATGCAGAACCTACACGCGAGTGAACCAAAATAATTTTTTTATGAAAGCAAATAATATGATACAAAATTGTATATTTACATTCTGCAAATTAACATCTAGATTCGAATATTAAAACGTAGTAGACGAGATTTTAATTATTTAAAGAACAAAAAAATTGATAAATTATTGTAATTCCATGTAATAATAATGCAGTTAAGTATGTAATAATGTTACAATAGTGAAAGGTTCGTTTAATTAGTTAATATTTTTTCTTAAGTTTTAAAGCTACTTATCAAACTCAGTTTAATACCTATATTTTCTGACATAACTCATTTTAAATGGTGACCTCAACAATTATGATTTAAAAAGAAACAAAATTATTATAAACACAAATGTTTAAGTTTTAATGGGGTTTAAAAAAATTACAACAAATTACCTAGTAAAAATAGATCATTCCAATCAATGTCTAACAAGTATCACAATTTCAGTAAACAAGACATATAATAGTACATGCAGATTGTACTCATTAAAAAAAAAATATTAAAAGGTTCATTCAAAAAAAAAAAAAATTAAACCATCATGATGGAAGTAATTTGTTACGTCTAAAATATAATTATTATTCTTATTACATAGAACTTTATCACTTTTTTCTTTTGTCGTTAAAAATACTACTGGAAAAATATATGTAAATTCCACGGTCTCTTTCAAAAATGTGTAGCAATTATTTTATAATTGTATATTGACTCATCCAAAAGATGCAGCCAAATTAAAAACGTAAAAATTAACTACTTCCTCAATATATATATAGTTTTCATAATAATTAATTTAAACGAAAACTACTAAAGGTAGCCTGAAATCGAAAAGAAAAATGGTAATTTTACATTACGTTAACAAAAAATTTTTTAAAAAAAGAAACGAAATAAAAACAGTCTTTACAATATACAATAATAAAATAATATCGATAAAAATAAAATAAATGATCGAACGAAATGTTAAATACGTAAAATAATAAAAACAACAGTCTTATTTTGATATTCAGAAGAACTTTATGAAAGTTAATCAATTTTCGTTAATACTCGTCATCGTTAGCTATAATAAACTGCATTGTTTGCAAGAACAGATGACATGAAAAATGATTTTAAAAATATATATATATAACCAGGAGTTAATGCTTGGAAATCTATTCGATAAAATTGGCGTATAGATATTTCTAAATGAAAGAACAATTAAAACCAAGAACGTACAAAACAGGCAGCGAGAAAGAAATTAAACACGTTTTCAGAATGTATATACGACGAACGTTATGAATTTTAATTTAATAACGACGTTTAATTTACATATTAATTTTTGTAGGTATTTAAATTCAAAATTTAACAAAGAGTACGCTTTATTCGTCGCCGCTTTTTCTGAATTCGTTAAAATCATTTTTAAAAGATATAAATCGGTGAATTGTCGTTTTAACAAATTCTGAAAAACCACTAAATGTTTACGAACACTAACATAAATACAACATAACTATCCGTCAATATTTTGCGAGTAAAAAATTAGTTTTGAAAACGGTTGTCTGAAAAACACCGAAATAATAACAAATGGAGATTTGGCGTTTATTTTGAAATAAACACAGATAAATTTCGCGGGCAATGTTAGACATGTTCGGTGGGAAGATATAAAAACTCGAAATTTATTTGTCATACTATATTATGAAATATTTTAGGTATTTGTATTATTTCTTGACTACGACACATTCCAGGTGTTTCATTTAAAGCCTGGCATTACACGTAATCGATTTTATGTTTGCTTCACCGTAATTATTCGTTCTTCCTATTATTATTATTATTATTATTATACGAAATAAAACAAAACCAAAAAAAAAACAAATATATTACTCATAAGGCTGTTCGTTCGTCGTACACGATTACAGCTTCGTTATCCACTAATATATCAGTATCTTTATTAAAAAATTGACTTCGCGATTTGCTTAAAGCTATAATGGCTGCTTCGTCATTTCGCATCCGATTTTTTCGTTTTTTACTAAAATTAACCTGTCACAAAAAAAAACCACCCAAGCATCTAAAATTTCTAAATAGGACACGTTAATTTAACCTGAAGTCACACAACAGCTAAAATATCAATTATAATAATTATTAAATAGTATACAATGAATAATTTAAAATTACAAAGAACGAAAAAAAAAACAGTTAACACAAGTCTGACACACATTATTTACACTCGATTTACATAATTCTACGCCAAATAAACGCACGCGGCAACTGCTTTATTCAAACCGATTTCTTAACAGCCAAGCCTCTAGAAAAGTCAATTTATTCCCGGCTACTAATAATATTATCGAAAGGGATTATTCCAAATCATCAGTCGAAAGAACCATTCAACGTTACACCAAATCCAGGGGGTAATTAATACTATAGAAGAAGGGCTAGAACAAGAACATTACAATGAGACTATGTTCATAGACTTCAGCAAAGCGTTTGATAAAATATAGCACGAAGGGCTTTTATAAAAGTTAGAACGCTTGTTACCGGCAAACTACTTTTTATTTCCAAAGTCATACTTAAGCAAACGACACTTTCAAATGAAAGTAGATGAAGATACTTTAGAGATTCCAGAATAAAACTTTACGTTTAATTTACCGGATGCCGTGGTATATTAGTAACGACGTAATACACTAAGATCTCAAAATAAAGACGATCGACAAATTGGATACACATCACGTCTATTAGGTCCGAAGTGCTCCAGTGACAAGGAGGCTGAAAAGGTTTATGGAATATTTCGATGTTAACATGTTTATTAATTTTAAACCGTATATTTCAATATTATTCTCATTTCTTCACATATTAATAGTTGTTATGTATTATTATTAACATCAAATAGGCAAAACATACCATAAAATTACGAGTGAGAAATTTGCACCCTGACCATAAGAACATTAAGTTAACAATAAAATGATAGATATAATCAAATACAAATACATACATAATTATAGTCATTCGATCATAGAAATAATTAAAATTGGAAATAGAGGAAAATCTAATACCTTATCATACAATTCAGCCGGATTATCAACAGTCGAAAGAGGTCGTTTCTTCACGCGAACGCATGATGGAAGACTCCTGGTTTTTAAATGGGTGAAATTCGCATTCTGCGAGCAGCAATCATCAAGAACTAAAATTAATAATTTTTTAGATAAAATAAAATATAATATAACAAAAATGTTGAATAAATTGTATAATAATAAAAACCAACGAATTCAATTTTTTAACCTGATAAATTCAGTCCATTAATTACAATACTTAAATAAAAGAAACACAAGTAAATTATGTTTACCAAAATTTAAAAAAAAAAATCATCGCGTACTTAGCAATCTGTAATAAAATATTTATTTAATTTAAAAAATAAATAAGTAAATGAAAATTTTACTGCTACTGGAAGCGTATTGACATGGATGCGCACTAAATTCTGAGATCTGTGGTAATGAACAATCGTCAAGACTAGTTACGGGTGATGGTTCAACGTCATTATCTCGCAGATCTTCGCATTGTTTTACGTTATCTACATTGTCCTATATTATATTTATATATCGCATATTAAAATTTAAATACAAATTTATTTTCTAACTCTAAATGAAAGTAAATTTGATATTTGATAATTTATATATACCTTATGGTTTCGAGCACTGATTTTATTTTATAACTTTCTTACAATATATAATGAGAGGAAATTCAATAAATAATAAAACATAATTCAGTATATTTATCGTCGCATAATGCGCCTAAATAAAGAAGATACTAAAAATCCGGTGAAGGTCAACTTTTTTCATTTCATGTTTTCAAAATTATTCGACATTTTTATTCATAGACGTTATTTTTTTCGCAAAATGAAAAAGTTAATGTGGTACAGAAAATATTGGACGCATAGTGATAATAAAACCTTAACATGTGCCTACGTAAAAAAGCAACACAGAACCAAGTTAAAATAAAAGGAGTTGAATACACATGAAACACATAATGATAATATTACAGTCAGAAATAATTATAAATAAATGATAATTATAGTTAATCGTTAAAATTACTGCACGTTATAAAGGCAACACACTGACTACACTAATACTAGTCAATATTTTATGATAATGCTAAGCCGTTGAATTTAAGAAGTTTGAGGCATTAAGAATAACGATGCATCTAAATTCAGATGATTGCAATCATTTTTTATATTCGTCTGCCTAATAGGTAATGAGGTTATTAACACGCATAATACTTAAATCAGTGTGTAGTATTTCGATTCGTACAAATCAACTGGCATTGGTTATGTTTTGATTGAATAATTTGCTGGTTCGATGTTTTCATGCATTCCTATAGCTGGATTCCATACATCAAAATTGGCCGTATAACAGTGTGGTAAACTAATCATTTGTTTTGTAGCTTCGTTTTTACTCTATGAGTCGGTACATTTGACGTATTTTCCACAACATGTTCAGTTCGTACGTCGATGCGGACGAAATATATTTATAAAAGCACCAACTGAAAACAACACGATCGATGAAACTTGTATAAGTTGGAAAAGTACACACTTTACATGAAACAGTGCTACTCGATTCTGGAAAACTCACGAAAGATATGTACGCTAAATCATAATCAATACACACGAAATTCCAACAGAAGATTCAATTTACCGAATATGATGATATTAATACCACTCAGTTATTATATTATATTTGATATTTATAATTTATAATTATAATTATTTCTTCCCCTTATAAATTTTTACTAACGATCAAAGTTCTGCTTGAAATTAAAGAATTTAGTCGAGCGGGTAATCTTTAAATAGGTCCGGTAAACTACAGTTTATATAATATCATTGGTTTAATATCGTGTTATCCTTCAATAAAAGATTACATATGCTTACAGATTGTATCTGATATTGCGAATCTGATATCTGTACCGTTTCTAAGTAATGATTCTTGTACAACCAATACGGACATCCTTCTTGTTCAGGAATCAGCTCTATAACTCGACTATTATAAACATAATTACCATCCTTCGGATCCAAGAACACAGCTGAATAACTACTATCATATCAAAAAATATAACCATTAATATGGGAATTGTTATTACGTTATTTATACTGAAGTAAAATGTATTTAATATTGATATGGAAATATTTTTTAGATGAAACTTTCTAACCAGATAGTAATGTTCATAAGAAATCATATAAACAATATACCTCGCAATCACAATATTACTTAGCTTTTTATATATATATATATATATAAAACAAAAGATTTATGATTGACAATTCAATATACTAAAATATATCTTACAGGATTATATTTAATCATTATGAATGAAATTAACACAATAGAAAAATCAAAAATAAGAGACAAAATCGAATTTTTATAAGATTAAACACTTCATTTCATATTTCACCCCAATAGTTAGAACAAATATTCGATCAATCGCACATTATGTATTGGAGCAGATATATTTACTAACTACAAAGAACAACCTAATTTAACAATTGTAAAACAAATTTGTAATATTGTAAGAAATAAATATAAAGTCGTCATTTGTTTCTTTTACCTTTACATAATCAAAATTCTAGTTTTTATCAAATGGTTCAATAACTTGAAATGAAGACAAACTTAAGTAGTATACAAAGATAAAAATTATAAATACCTGGGCACAACAGGGGGTACTCTCTTTTCTACCGTTTCAATATCGTCAACATCTGAAATACATTAAAAGTTATTAAAATTAAGAAACAAAGAACAATTTATTTATAGTTTTACGAATTTACATACTTTACAATATACGTACCAATTAATAAACGTCTTTCCACGAAAACAACAAATAAATATTAGAAACATAAGTAAATAATGAAAGCATTTCGATGTAATCCTTGATATATCGTGTATGCACTTTACTCCAATAAACGGAATGGCATTTTAAATTAATCTCAAGCAATCTTATTTGCATTAAAACCGAATGGAATTTAAAATTAATCTCAAACAATCTATTTTGCATTAACTGTAGTTGTTTGTACTTGGAATCGAAGACAGAATATCAAACTCGACAAGGGTAAGTTAGGACTGGACGAATCAATACTTTATACAGTATCAACTTATTTTGAATGTTTAAATGTGATTTGCGATTAAATAATGAATAAATAGTACTTTGTTAGTCTTATTGCTGTCAGAATTTAAATTCTCTGAGAAGTTCAGGCTCTTATCAAGAACAACATCTAAATATCGAATTGAGTTAGACCACCAATTATTAAACCAAACAGTTAATTCATCAGGATATATCGGGAGCAGTTTCGATAAAAAAGGATTTGGGCAGATCTTAGAGGGAGAATGCGATAGGAATGGGACTAAGATACTTCCCTGTATAATGCCGACAGTATATGTTTTGATAGTGCAGACAGAATCATGAATAAGAACATAGAACAAGCTCTAAATTAAGGTGCTTTCAATTAAAGCAACTAGGTACAGGACAAATTGGCATTGGATTAATTTATGGATTAGACCTTTGTACCACATGTTATCAAAGACTTTCACAACATCTATGTGTTTATTAATGTTAAATTAATGGATATAATCAGAAATCCTGGCAAAAACCAAAACTGCTCCTGCGGTAAATAATGTCTAGCATTTGTGTGTTCCAATAACCATTTAAGTTTTTCGATTATTTTACTTGGATTACAAAGTATACTAATTAGGTGAATATTTTCAATAGTAGACATCTTTATTCGATTAGTAATAATTTTGTCAGTTTTCCAAAACCGATAAACCATCCATACTTTAGGATAGCGTTCGTCCAAGTTGTAATTTCAGAAACCGTTTAATTATTATACCGCAACCAACAGAAAGTTTAAGCTTGACGGGTACAATGTACAAGTTGGGCGATTGTAGGAATACTCACGAACAGTATTTATTAAAATAAAGTAGAACAACAAAATTGAACTATATATCAAAGAAAAACGAGACCAAACCTGCAACCTTATCCTCCTTCGAGGAAAAGCAATATCTCCAAATCAAATACATCGTAATAAGCACGGTGATTAAAATGGCGCTAGTAAATATTCCGACTATGATGGGTATATGCTCGCTCCGAATAGTCCAACTTCCAATACGGAAACCCCAATTTTCATTATCTTCGTCGTCATCCTGAAAATAGGATCACTTATTTAAGATTTATAAATTCATAAAAAACAAAGTAGGTTAAAAAAAATGAATGTCTGAAAAATTTAATACAAATTGCAATAAACATATTATTTATATAAAACCTGCAACTATATAAATATAGGGACCATTAATTGAACTAACATAAAATCCTTAGACAAGAGGTCAAAAGTCTCCTCTTATATACGTAACCAAACGCAGTTTGAGATAACTTTTTTATGCGACTGCAACCTAAATGGACATATTACATTTTAAAGAAAATATCGCTTCACAAAATTCAAAATGAACACGTCGTGACGAAGTAACACTCTGGACATGATGAACATTATACAAAAGTAATTAAAATATTAGGGTTAAATATATTTTTGAAAGAATTTAAAACTTCAACAAACAGTGTCACACGGTTACATAAATAATCGTAAGTCTAAAACGTAAATTATAATATAGTTTACCATAAAATTAATAACGTTTTTAAAAAAATTTAAGACACGCGAGTTTACCAGAAAAACAATACTTTGAATAAAAAATAAATTTTCAGAAATCTGGCAAACAAAATTTTCTTTTTTTTTACATTTTGATGAAATTATAAAACTTAGTAAACCTGCAAATCAAATTTTGATGCATCGGTGTAGATAGATGTATAAAATTCTCATTAGTCTTATCTGGAGGTTGCACAGTGATTTTTTTAAAATCTAAGCATGTACATGTAAAAATAAACAATTACTACAATTTGCACCCATTAAATTGATCATACTGCGTTGATGGTTTATTATGTTTAAATTAGGATTATCGTCTCCTGTTTGTGTCACATGTTACCCTTTCATCTCAAAAAGTATTAACAGTGATCAGTTAATATAAACTAGAACTATTATTGTATTTGGAATGTAATAGATGATAGTTCAAACTACTACTACATTAAACCTTGGCATGCTGTCAACTGATGACAAGATTTTAAAAGACGTATAATATTGACGATTCCTGTATGAATTAGCCTTGTTTTAACTATTCCGCGTAATTAATGTACTATTTTCTTTAACACCAGTTCAAGTTAGTAAAGGATTTATAAATTTAAAACTTGTTATATCGTCGAAAAAATATATTAGCGAAATTATAAATATTTCGACTAATATTTAAACTAAAGAAGTAGGAAACCAAAAGAAAAATTTTTATAGGACTATAGAAAATATAAACATTAATAAACAGAATTTAAACATTACATAAATTCATTAAATTTACATTTATTCTGATTATGTATAATGCAAACTAGATAAAATATAAGTAAACAAAATTTTTCTTTGGGAGCTATGGTGTTTTATCATTCTTTGTTCATAGTTTTATAATTTCAAGTGTCTGAAATTTTTGTTTTTGAACTTTCTAAAACTAAACCTAAATTAACCTGCAAGATAGCACACATAAAAGTTGTAGATTGCGCAGTATCTTATTATTGCAATTCATAAACAACAAACCTAATTTCGTAATAAAGCAAAGTCGTCTTTGTTTGAACACAGATGAATAAATATAGTCTTCATTCTATCAAAAAGTTTAATTCTCATATAATCACATTATATAATAAACATTCGCCACATAAATTAAATATGAATGAACTTGTAAAAATTGATTTTTGTAATATACATTTAAAACTAATTCTTCAACAAAATATATGTTCGCTTGATAATGGCATAATAGCCTAAAAGCTTTGTATTTTTATAGAACGTTTAGTGATTTGAACTTATTTGTTATTTTAAAAAAATCAGAACATTCCACATTTTTAAATGAACTAATATAATATTTCATATTTTTTCCAGAAAAACTAAGTTAATTTATTATATACATATAAATATATTTAATGATTTATATCACTAAAATAACTTGCAAAAAATAGTTCCAAAGCACATTTATTAAAACTAGATTTATCAGCGTTTCACTTAACCACTTCATTCTATCAAGGGATGAAATTCTAATTAATTATACAATACGGAATCAAATTTCATTCTACATTAATATTACATTCACCAGATAGTACTTCTTATCAATACACATTAAATTAAAATAGGTATACAAATATTATTTACTTACCGAAGGCCACATTTTAGCAGTTAACGTAACTGATTTCTCAAACAATTTATCACTGTCATTGCACTTATTAATTTGGAAGCCATCTAAATAACAACATTGGAGAAATTTTACAATAAAGGAGAATTTGAATCCATTTTAAATCAACTAAATAAACACAAAAGTTCATTACCTAATCACGTAACTCATGTCAAAAGTATAACACTAAACGAAAAAGATATACTTCAAGAAATTCTAACGCAAAAATAAAAAATAAACATGAACAAAAAATTGTATGGACGAGAAATATCAAATCATTTGGAGAGCAAAATGAGGAGAAATATAGAGCGTCTATAACATCAAATATGTTATTTATAATTTCAGTATAAATTTAATTATTTTTATGTATTTATTAGGTAAACATAGTACTAATTTAGGTGTATATAATCGATAAGTTATGTACAAATGAAAAATTAAAATATTGGATTGAAATAATTAGATCTGTTTCGAATTATATAAAGCGTCGTATTTTTAACCCCGTTTATAGATTAAAAATTATGTTTATTTTAAATGAATGGTTAAAATTTTGACGCTATTAATACTGAAATTATGTGCAAAAATTGCTAATTTTTTATTATTCACAATCTTAAGTGGATTAAAAATTGTTGTAGATTCACATGTAAATTATAAATACTAACCTTTATGACTTCCATTAAAATGAGTCAGTTGTTCCAAATAAATTCCTATCTTTTGTACCATACTGACTTTAAATTTAAATAATGTATTCCAAAAGTCCTAAACATTACATATATAGCGTTAAAGCTTTTAATTTATTAATAAGAATATTAAAATTTAACTATATAATTTAAAATTACATTATAAGTAACGTTATAACCATTGTACAACAATTCATTCTAATTTATACTCGTGCCACTAAATTACGTCAATAAGTTAGGGGGTTGCACCCATGTTATGAGTCATTTGAAGTCCCCTTCAATATCAGTAGAACAAAATATTATTGTTATTAAAATTAACGTAGAGATGAAACTGTCTCGTTATATGTACATGCAACACAGACAAGATTTCATACATAATTCCCTCCGTTACTTTTTCGAACTACACTATAAATTAATGGTAGTAATAGAATTATCGAGACGTTCTTGATTCATTCCACAACAGTCTTTCATTAGTAATTTAAAGTTGTATGGACAAATAAAAAATATAAATTTTAATCGCTGTCACGCACATCCTGTAATCTTTTAGAGTTTATTGTTTATCTATTGTTTTTTCAATGTCGCCAAATTTAATTAAAATTTGACACAAATGCTGTATATAGATATATATTTTATTTAATTTAATATGCTCGACGGGTAGGACTATTATTTACACATATCCCCTTTGTCCTTTGATTATAGAGACGATGTTAAAAAGAAAAAGTTTATGTGAATCAAGAAATAGTTACAAAGGATATGCTATGAAAGGTTCAAACGATTTAAAGTGTATGTATTAATATGTATGTTTTAAACGGTGATGAGACAATCGTGTTTAGTTCCTGGAAGGTTTTCTTAACTCGAATGTTTCCACTTATGCATAAGTTTGTACAATTATAGTTCTAACAATGTTTACGAAATGCCGTACATAATAGTTTAGAATTTAAAAAACGATTATATCAGTCATTATTTATAATGCAGTCTGTTAATAAACTACTTCTTTGAGGGCATGTTGCGTTATACATAAAAAACAACAAATTATACGTATGACGGCACTGAAATGTTCTTTTCTTATACATTTTAAATAATTTAACCAAGCTCATATAAAAAGAGTTGAATTACGTTCGATTTCACATTAAGCATTTCGTTAGTTTCAGTTAAAATTGATTATTAGTTATAATACAAACCGCATTATGTATAATAATCATAGGAGAAAATTTTTTTCTAAAGCAAATTAAAGAATTTTTTGCGTGAAAACAAAACTTTATAATCAAAACAAAAAATTCGGTGTAAAAATTTACACAAACACACATTATATATATAAACTGAATAAAACTGTTATTCTGTTATCAGTGAGGATGATGCGGTAAAAAATTTGAAATAAACGGCGGCATAAATAATACATAACCTATTTAATTTGGCTTTATAGGTAAAAAAACAATTCTCTAATTTACTTCGGCTTCATAAACACTGTTGTTTTTGGCGAATTGAATACTCTCAATTTAGCATAATTGCATCAGTAATAATACGTTGACGTATCTGGCAACATTCTAATATATACATATATTTTGACCTCTAGTGAACCTATTACTCTTCTTGTAAAGTTTCTGCGCAACTAGCTTCTTAGTTTTTTGTTTTGTTTCAGAAAACGTTATTCAAGGTTCCTCAATCACGTTTAACTGTCAGTTCTTTTTTATCCGATCATAATCCATCTATAAAATTTATTTCTATTAACTAAACTAACGAATTTTTTAAACTAATTATTTATTAATTCTTTTTTTATTTAACGAATGTTATGCAGTATTCATATATTCAATAGTAAATTTTTATGTTCAGATAGACATATTTTAAGTCGTCTAATACTGTCGTGCCGGAGTGTAATATTCCAGAATCTTTCCTATTTAAAATATTTTTTTAATGGTCCCCAAATTAAACGGAATTATTATATTCATCTTATAAAAAAAAAAAAAAAAAAGTTAAAATGACGATAATATAACTTTGTGCTGAGCATTATTTCGACCGTTTTCAATTAGTAATAAATTGCAAAAAAGCTTGCATTATTTTAATAAGTGGAATATCACATCGAACATCTTAAAACGCATTCAATTTTATTCACTATAACTCCCAAATGTGAGTAGGACCAGTTTTTAGTAATATTAACCCTTTCGGTAATACATTATAAAGTTTTTATGCAAAGTTAGGAATTTTATGCAAGCGTTTATACAAAATCTGTTTTTAGGCGAACTGTAGATAATTTTAAATGTACTATATAAATATTTTAAAAATTGGGTCATTTCACAACAAGAAAATAAAAATTTTTGTTAGCATTAATAAATTATGTACCATTATAGTGGATATCGTGACTGAAAGGGTTAACTTGAAGTTACCAGAATAAAAATAGCTACCTCGAATAGTTATTTATCTTCTCCTTAACAGAAATTCATTGTTCAGTCACCAGAATAAATTCATTTTTTTATTATTATTGTCACATGCGTGTGCTCTTGCTCTAGAAACTACAATTTGGAGCTAAGAAATTCAAATGCCAGCGCTTAAAGCATCGAATATTATAGAGAGAGAAACTCGTATCTATCGTAACGATATATACACATTTATATCCTTCATGTGTACGAGCTTGCACGAACGCATACTATTAATCTGTAATAATTTGTTCATAAATTATTTATTCAATTTCTTAACTCATTTATTTTTTTTTCCTGTACTGTAAGTTTATTTTTTCGTTTTGTTATTTTTCTTACGTAGTATTTACTTTGTATGAATGTAACTACCATTTTCTCTCGTGTAAATTATCAGGTTGTTATCATCGTTAATATTCAATAATGTGTAACGTATTTACTTATACAGAAATACATTTTTTATCTTCATTTAAATTATAATAATACATTCTTTATCTTCCTTTAAATTATAATGCATGGACTATAAATAAAAAATAATTTTAAAATAACGAAAGTGCAGTGATTAATTTTAATGAATTATTAAATACAGATTTTTATTACCGATCAGGGTTATGTGAAATATGCGTACATATTTATAGATACTTTGCCTCATTACAGAACCTTCCCAACATACCATGACACTTTAAAATCACACGCTCAGTGATCAATAAACCGTTCTCGCGTGTTCTGTAAATCTTATTCTAATTTACAAAATCAATATTATTCTCGTCTTTTGTTAATAAAAATGTTTTTATTTTCCAATTATACTCATAAAAATGTTCAGCTTACTTTCTGATTTACAAGCAGATGTGTCGGTTAGAGCCACCGCGTCTATTTTGACAATGAGAATTCTCAAAACTTTTATAAATATTCCTTTTCAGTTCATATAGAGTTTTTCCGGCGGTAATAGATTTTTTTTTTTTAATGAGCGATTATGCAACCCAAATTATGTAGATGAAGTAATAGATTCGCGGATGACTAGAAAAAGATTCACAATCAACTCCAATCGCTTATAAGTGTTCTTATGAAATGAGCGCATTGTGAACACCGCGACCATCCAAAGGAGTACCGGAAGCCGCGACTATTGCAACTTTAAAATTTATAATATAAAGTAAACAACACCATATTATGAAGATCATCTCGTTTATAGAATAAGATTATTTTTTAATTGATTACACAGAATAAATACTGATGGTCGATTAAAATAATTTTGTGCAAATAGAAAAAATTATTTCTCAATATTTAATACGCAGGGAACAAAGTAATATCTATACGTGTATAAGAAATACTGTAAACATTGATAGACGTAATCATTTAATAACTGTTTTATAAATGCAATATGTAAATAAATAGAACTATGAAATAAAACTAAAACAATAATGAGCAAATTTCATCACCGAGAAATACAAAGGAATTAATAAACCAGCCCAAATTAATATCATCATTTTTAAGCCAAGCAGCGCGTATAATAAATAGTACACACGATTTAGAATTAATTATATATACGAATTCGTTTACACCGATAATAGTGTACTATCAGCAAGTGCATTTTTAATATCATATTTTTCGTATTTGTATTATAAAATAACACGAATGAAAAAATGCGATATTTTAAAATTTATCGTTTCGTTTATATAACATTAACCATATTGTTTATTTGAAATACTTAAAATGTTCATATTGCTATTTACTTACATTAAATGTAGACAATTGCCAAAGTAGTAGCATCTTTACTTCAGCGTATAATATTATCAGATGAAATAAAAATTACTCACAAAAATTAATAAATCAGTTAAAAACTTAAAATAGTATTGGAACTTTAATTTTTCCCGTCTAATACTTAATTTAAAACGCGCATCCATAATATTGTTAAAACCGAATATATTGGTACACTCTTCGCACGCGATGGAAAACACAACTTTTTTATTCTCTTTAATAATAATAATAATAATAATAATAATAATAATAATAATAATAATAAAAAGGTCTCGCGAATCAACATTTAAACATAAACATTATACCAATTAAAATGAAAACGATATGAGATAAGAGAATCACGAAAGATATTGAAAACGTATATACAATACATACACGCTATTAAGTTAATCAGTTCTACAAATACATTAAAATAAGCCGATAATAAACATATATATTGGTTTGCCGAAGGATAGTAAATACAAAAAAATATAAATCCATAGTAATTCCTAATAATATATTAAATTTTTACAATATAAAGTAAGGATTCAAATATTTATGATCGTTGCAAAATTAATTTTATTTGCAATAATAAATTTAATTATATTCAACGCGAAGAAAAGTCACAATGCATTTAATACTAATAAATAAATAATTCTATACGTACAAACTAACGATGCAACTATATTGCACCGAAGTAAAATGAAATAAACGTAGTCGAACTAAAATATAATTTACATGGTAATAAACGGGATATACTAACCGCAATAGTAGTAATCGAAATTATTTTACTCATAACAGTTAATACTGTGGAAAAATTAATTTTCTCGTTTCTTCAATCGCAACGGTTTTTTAAATAAAACATTTTGGCCTTTTCTGATCCGGATTTTACTCTTTAAAAAATAAATTATTAAATGTTTTAAAAATTACAAATAAAAATTCACTTTACTTTTAACGATTATATGAATTAAATATGTCACTTCAATACTAAGTGAATCTTTAAATTAATTAGACACACACACATAAGTAGAACAGAAAACAAAAACGGTGAACACGTTAATTTATTATGGGCGGTCAGTTTACTTCAGTTTTAAAACTAATTTCAAAACAAATACACAAATAAGTTATTTTTCTTACTGTCATATTATGTAAATTACTCTATTTTAAAAATAAGAATTGCTCACTACGTAAACATTATAAGACGATGTTGTTGATTATAAACGTCGACAATAACTAATTTACGTTTTAATTTTGATCATCACCACTCTAAATTAATAAATTTATATTATTACGTGTGACTTTGGTAAAAATTGGACTTAAACTAAATTAATCGTTCTTTACGTAAATACTTTACCTCGTCTAACAAGCAAATTTCGTAAAATTCAATACTACCGCATATTTAAAAAAAAAAATATTTTTGTAATTTACGTTTCATTATGGTATATAAATATGGAAACACATAATAACTGTTTTGCTATATACGAAATTATAAAACTTCCAACATACAAGATAAATTTGATTTAGTAAAAATATAAAAATAACAATACCAATTTTTACTAAGCATTAGGCTTTAAAAAATTAACGTAAAAATAAGAAGTATCAACGAAACAAATAGACATAATTGAAAAAAAAACGTCCGACGAGGTCGACTCGTCATCTACTTAGAGCCTACGGTTCAAATAAAAACAGAGAACCTGCTTTAACCACTCGCTAGATTTAATTATATATATATATATATATATATATATATATATATATATATATATATAATTATATTATATATATATAATTATTTTCTTCCGCGAAACACTCCGCGTTCTACTTTAGAGTTCAGTTTTCGGCTAGTTAGGTAAAGGATGAAACAGAATTCTTGCTAATATATTTTTAACCGTTCAAGATTTAGGGAACTTAATGGTTCCTTATTTCAAACTGACCCCTTCAAATTATTACTGAAGACATATTTTTTGTTTTATCTAGATGACTCGGGAACATGGACGATAATAGAAAATCTAAATCGAACTCTTTGAAATGTCGAAATAACGTCACTCGATAGGTTTCACATGGACGTGGTGGAAACGTAATTTAGTGCTGGCGGATCGATGTCACTTAGTTCATAAATATGTCCTAATTATTGTGTTGGTTTAACCCGTTACGATCCTACACACTTCATTAAGAGCAATATCGACTTTTTTTTGGCGTGTCTTGAACGATTCCATACAGGACATGCATATTTCCCTATAAAGAAATAGAGCGCCACAGCCGAAGTTCCAAGTAACTGTGGCTTTGCTCCCCAGCTGCTGCAAGTTAACTTGCGAATAAGATTTGTTCTGGCCATAACCTTCATTTTTGTGGCTTCGCAGTGTCGTTTAAACGTCAATGGTCGGTCAAGAATTACTCCTAAATATTTAAAATTGTCTGTATGTTTTAATTTCATGCCATTCTATTTGATTTTCAGCTGCCGATTCGCTTCTCGATTACGAAGATGAAATACACAGGTCTGCGTTTGTGCTGGATTTGGGTTAGTTGATTTAATTTGTAATATTCATTAAGATTTTTTATTGTATTGTTCAAAGTTATTTCGACTTCTTCAAATGTTTTCCCATGTGCAGTTAAAGCAAGATCGTATACAGGAAATTTTTTGTGAATTAGTCTACCGGTTGATCATTTGTATAAATATTAAACAGTGTAGGAGCGAGCACGCTGCCTTGAGGAAGTCTATTCTTTTGTTTTGTTCAAGCACTGTTTCTTCCGTTATGTGTCACACAGTATCGCCTGTCTTTCAGTAAGATTTTGACAATTTTAACAAACTTGAAATCACATTAGTCATTTGATATATCTTGCTGACAAGTGCGCGATGGGCTATATGTAAAATTTTATACAATATTAAATACATTTACAGTTATATTATTTTTAACACATAGTTATAACATTATATATATATATACATATATATAAAATTAATCTTAAAAGATTCTTACTCGTTTTTTCTCAATTTTGTTAACGCGACTTTCGCTATTTACGGAATTTGTTTCAGAGATAGTATCGTTGTCGCTAACATCGATTAAAGATGTAGATTTGCCAAAATTTATATTTTCCTTATCTTCCTCATTCTTATCGCTGATAATTTCAGTATCCGTGTTGTTTTCAACACTAGTAGCGCTATTATCAGATGGCGTATCAATCTATAAATTTATGCAATACAATAACTCATTTAAAAATACCGCAACACTCCAAACAAATTAACTATTGAAATTTGTGTTATGCAACGCGCATATTTAATTTTCACAAGTTGAGAAACAAACCATAAGTTTCTTATGAATTACACGTTTTAGAGGAAATTTTCCCTATAAAACTTTACATTGTACGGACGGAAAAAAATTATTTAACGTTTATAGATTAATTTAAGTAAAATTACTACAGATGTTCGAGAACTGAATTAACGATTTTTTGTTTATAAATTTAAAATAAACGTAATTATATTTAATTTGAGATTTATTCCCGAGTACATGAGGAACATTGATTACAAAAGATGGAAGTTCAATAGAGTAAATCAAATGGAGGTAGCAAAACTAGCGCTATCACAACTAACAAACATATGGAACAGTCAGGAAATAACAATATGCACAAAAGTACGCCTTATGAGTTCACTGGTATTCGCTGTCTTCTTATATGCATCTAAATCTAAAGAAGGATATACAACGGAGCAATGCATTTAAAATGTACCGCTGGAAGCGAATATTAAGAATGCCGTGGACTACGAAGAGAACTAACTCGTCCATATTGCAAGAAGTAAAGATGGTTCAGAGGCTGCAAGTCGTAGTACAGAAACGGATAAAAACGTTCGCCGGGCATATTATACGACAAAATGGACTAGGAAAATAATCATGACTGGTATGGTTGAAGGTCGTCGTAAAAGAGGGAGACCGCCAACGAGATATCTTGACAGAGTTAAACAAATGGGAGTAATAGACCGGGCAATAGATCGAATCTAATAACGGCAAAACACATTTATTCATGAAGATCCATAGTATCATGATAATTACAACGAGCCACGATGACGATGATGATGGCATGTCCGATATTTGTAATAGTTGTTCCTATTCTTAATTTTTTTTTAAAGAACAAAAACAGTAACATTACAATAGTTAATGACAATCTGTTATTAACCCTTTCAATCTTAATGTTCCCTATATGATACATGAACTTTTTTAATGCTACAATTTTAATAATGCGGTGTATTTAGTTAATATACAAGAATATTTATATAATGCATTAAAAATTATTTAGAATCATCTAAAAGGAGTACCCTACCAAAGTAATTCGTAGTCTTTAATTACTTTATATATGCCAAAATTTATACTTTTATGCCCGAAATTAATAGTGATGACTGAAAGGGTTAACTTCAAGTAAACAAAATGTTATAAATACCTACTGATTGCGTATTGTTAATGTTTGCTAAAGAATAAAATCGGATAATAAGGGTTTAAAGGTGGGACAAACATATATCATTCATCATAGACATGTAGACGATATAGTACTTCTTAGTGAAGATATGGAAGAACTAAATGAAATTCCGCAAGAACTTAATATAAAAAGCAAGGAAATGTGACTAAAAATCAACATAGCCAAAACAGCTTCGCTGCGAAGCAAATTCATGCACATCAGTAATATTAGGATAGATCAGATGAAAATAAAGGACGTAACATCGTTCAATTACTTGTGACAGATTATAGAAGGTGACAATAGAATGGAGGAGGAAATAGCGAAACGAATCCAAATAACCGGTCTAGCTTGCGGGAAACTAAAAAATATATTACTAAATAGTGAGATTCCAATCAGTCTGAAAATAAAAACGTTTAACTAATGCGTGCTCCCCCGATAATGACATATGGAAGTAAAACGTCTAATTATAACAGAGCATTTAGGGAAAGGCTAAGAGTAGGTAAATGAAAAATCGAAGGGAAAATGATTGGAATAACACTAAAAGACAAGAGAGAAAATAAATGAATTAAAGAAACAAGAAGAATAAAGGATATGATACTAAGCATAAAAGAATCAAAACTGAGATGGGTTGGTCATATGGAAAGACATCTGGAACTCCTAAAATGACAATGTTGACATCAGACCGAACCCGAATAGGCAGATTATTGACACGATGGAGATTGATGAATAAAATTCAAGAAGATTGGGCAAGCAAAGCGGCCGACAGAGAAAAGTGGAAGGAACTTCCAGAGCTACATTCAGCAGTGGAATGAAAATAGCTGAAAAAAAGAATAAAAGCGTCATGCTACTTATAAAATATGCGGATGAATTTTAAATAAGTGAACAAATAATTGTATGGTAAAGAATACGTGCACAAATTTGCATCTTAAAAACACGCACTATTTGATAGTTAAAAATATGAAGTAACAATTAAACACAGTTTTCTTTCCTAATAAAATGTAAGACCATCTATGAAAAGACGAAGCAATAACTAAACATAATTTAAAAATTTCTAAGATTTCATGAAGGAATCGTCATAAACGGTTAAAATATACAAATTGAACGAAATTAACTGAATAAAACGAGGGCAGGATAAATATTTCAGATAATAAATCTCAACAGTAATTGCAACTGATAGATCCGCTAGTGTATAATACGAATTGAAAATAATACATGATTTTGGAGTGAACATTTTGAAAATCTGTAGGTTTTCAGACGAATTTCGCATTAACTAACTTGAGAATAAAATTCGACTAAATATATTCCGTTTAATATTTAAAATGTAAACTTACATCAACATCAACCACACATCTTTCTTTGTTCTCCCAGTATCTATGGATAATACGTTCATATGGAGACATGGCTGCTAAAGACTCTGGAAATTTTAATTTTTGTCGCGGAGGCGTTTCACCTACAAACATAATTATCGTAATTAACTCGCTTATTCAAATTTAAAAATAAATTTAGTGATAAATTATTTTTATTATTCGAAATATTGAAATAAATAAATAAAACTAGTCAGTTTGAAATAATTTCCAAATATCTAAATTATGCTAGAATTTTTTAAAATGTGAAATTTACAAATTTCATTACATTTTACTCTAAAGGGATCCGCTTAATTTAAAATTAATCAGTTCACATAATTTAATCCAAATCACATAAATTATTATTTTTGCTATTGCGTCAAATAATAATATTTAAAAGTAATGACGATTAAAAGAACCTTAATAAATTGTTGTTCTTGTATGCTAGTTGAATTTTAAAAATCTTAATTTACATATTAAATATATATATATATATATTTTTCAATGCAATTTCATAATAAAATTTTATGAAAACAATAATTGATTACTTTGGGGTTGCTCCTATTCTTTTCTAAAATCTGAAAAATTAAAGTTCATTTTAAAAATTTCTACAAGAAATTTTAAATTTAGTACCTTCAACTTTGTGTGGTTATATCGAACATACTACTCTGACGATGTCAGTTACTCCCATAGAATATAATTGTTCGCTTTATTACAATATATTCACTTTTATTCATTTTAGACCTGTATATATTTTGTATTTTCGAGAAAAATGTCGAAAAACACATTTTTTGGTTTCTATATTATTACGTAATTTGTCTCTGCCTTAAGCTATGGTTTCTTAGGAATACGGTGCGGCTTTTTAGCGTATGTAATATTACGTTGAATGACGTCATAAAGCGGTGAAAAATAGATGCCCGCTTTTACGCTGAACCATAAGTGTAAAGTTAGAAACATCGTTCTTCAATTGTGTAAATACTGTTCATTTTTTGAATCTTGTAAACTTTTTTTTTTAAAAATGAACGATTTAGATTTAGCTTTATTAATATATTTGGTTTTGTTTTTTAAACTGTAGATACAGATATATTAAGTTTCACCTATTCTATTTTTTCATTATTTATATATACCTGTTTTATTAATTTTTACACTAATTGTATCATCTATTGCTTTTTCATTATTTATGATAAACTGTGTTTCACATGGTTACTATATCTGTTTTATTAATTTTTATACCAATTTGGGTTTTCCAATATTTATTTTTTATATTATATAAAACATCATGATTTCTTACAAAATCAATGAGTATTTCGTCGTCAACGCTGCTCCAAATAATTTCACTCATCTTATTTGAAAAATTTTGAATACAAATAAAACTAAAATATTTGCCGATTATAGCACCCTACAATGATAAAACGTTGATAACACTGTTCATCACCGTAATGACGACCGCTTTAAAAGCAACGTTGCCGCGATTTCACCGGGTTTTATTTTACAACGGTAACAATTGCCGCTTCAGCAAATTGTAATTCTCCCCTCGCAGTAGATGATCAAAAAAGCTCATTTTTTCCATGTTCAATTGTTTCCAAGATAATTTTTTTATTTTGAAATTTGCAATTAACTTCGTAATTTCTCATATTCTGTACCCATGCTATTTTTACCGTTCTGTGAAGCAGCCACACTTTTTAAGGTACCTCATTGATTTAGTTTCATATATAGTTACATAAATTATTTATAAGATACTAGAATTGTTTAAACCGTCCTTCAAGATGAAGTAATTATTAATTTAACAATTATGTAATACACAATAGGAATCCTCACTTATGAATTTTATTTCATTTTTTTTTTTTAGGAACGTTAAGTTTTGTATTAATAATAAATATCATGATTCTCAATATTCATAGTTAATATATTATTATTTTTTAATTATTTTCAACATTTAATGTTATTTTCAATATGATCCGAACAAGTCACAATAAAAGTTGAATATTAAAAAAAGATGTAATAATTTTTGTTCGCGCTTGAAAATGACGTAACTGTTGAAAAGCGTCGCGATTAAAAAACTTTTAATGATTGTGTTATATTTTGTTTATAATTAAAAGTCACAATTATTACATTATATTTATCGTTACAAAAAATCAATGAACATTAATCAAATTTGTCAAATTTCAATAAGTTAGAAAGCGCTGTATAGCTTAACGTTAAAAAATATATGTCGAATCTAAATGGCAAGCATTAAATTAATCATTTCAATCACGATGTCCACTATGCGGTACATGAAATTTTAATGCTAACAACATTTTTTATGTTCTGTTTGAGTTGTCGTGGAATGTCTCAATTTTAAAAATATTTATATAAATACGTTGAAAATTATTTACAGTTGATCTGATAAAATTTATAATTTAGTGCTAAAAGTTTATAATGTATGACTGAAGTGTTAAAGAAGAAAGACAAATAAAAAATATGAAATATATTTATCGACAACAAAAATATAATGATCATTTTTAACATTAATGGGAAACCGTTTAAAGATAAAGTCGTCCATTACACAAGGTAACATAATTGTAAGTTGTAAATGAAAATTTTCATCATGTGAATGTTGAAAAGAAACATTTCGAGAGAAACGTTCAGATTAGATGTGAAATGAAACCGATATGAAGCTATTACCTACCTACGAAATCGAGAAAGGAGAATGAGTTACATAAATCTGGTCAATAGGTACGGATATTGGATGGAGAAGTGGGTATGTGGAAACACGCATCAACTGAAGTATACATTCATTCTCGATTCAAGTTGATGGAATTGTATAGTTTAGAGAACGAAGTTATAAATTGTTTGAGAAAATCCGTAACTTATTATTTGTTTTATTTATTGGCTAAATTTATTGTATTAATTTATTACGTCTAATATTTACTAACGTATTATTGTACGCTGTTTCGTGTACTCATATTTCGACGCTAAACGATAAAAATAAGTCATCCGAATTAATTATATTATATAAATTATTTACCTGTAGACGTCTCGTAGCACAAATCACCATTTGCGTAATTATGAACGATTTTACATTGTTGATTAATAATGTTATCGACTACTTCAATTTGCTTTCCGATTTCTTCACACTGCGTTTTTAATTGTTCGCACTGAGATGGAATAAATTGTTTTTGATTTTGCACGACTGTATTTAATGCGTTTTCAATGTTGAACATATCTGTTTCCAAAGCTCCCCTTATTTTCTGTACATAATATGAACAATAAAAAAAAGTGGTTATCAATAACGTGAAATCCGATTGAAAATCAAAATTTTCCTCACAAATTCGGAAAGACAATTAAAAACACATACAATAATCTACCGATAACATGATGAGCTACATAACGGACAAGAAATTTATTCGAAATTTTAACCAGTAAAAAAAAAATTCGAAAGAGTAAACATTTTTACAATTGGAAAAAATAAATATATAAAACTATCGAGCATTAAATCATTTTTCTAACTGTAAAATTGTTTAATAAACGTGATCGATACTTTGCAAGTAAATATATTACCAAGAGGGATTTTTTACAAAAATTAATTTTGCACATAATTACGTTATTCTTGCTCTTATTGTATTATTGCATCTTTCAACATTTTCCATCCTCGTCCAATGCTTTCCTATTGTTTCAACAATATCATTTGACAACTACATGTTTGGTCTACTATGGTTTCTTTTTACATTCTCCGGTCTTCATGCCACCAGATATTTTGTCCATCTTTCATCAGACTGTTTTACAAATGTCAATTTGTTTATAGCTATTCTTCTATTGACATTAAAATTTCAGTTTTTTACTAATTGTTTCAGATTTTATTTTATCCTGAAATCTAAAGCCTATTAAAGAAGGTTCCATTTTTATTTTTCTCCGTTTTTTTTTCCAAAATTACTTCTTTTATTAGTAGCCAGGTATTTCTGTTTCGTATGTTATTGCTAGCATTATACATTTGTAAAACAATTTTCCACCATTTTCTTTTTACTTTTGAAAATGTGTTTTATTCTGTGATACGATTTATCCATTTGTTACTTCTCTGGCAAGGTCAGAATAAGGCTCCATTTATTTTAAGACGCGACCTAGGGATTTTATGCAAAAACGACATTTTATTATTAACCACGGTGAAAGTATCCAACTTCTAAGGGTGCATTTAGAAAATATCGTATCTGAATCGATAATTATTCAAACAATATTTAATAATAATAAAAAAAAAATGTTATTTATTATAAGTTGTACTCCAATAGAATGCATTTCATTTCATTTAATAACCATAGATTTATAAAATAAATAAAGAATATAATCACAATGCTAAAAGAATAATATAAAACATAATAAAAAGCTGTAAAGAAATAGTTGTTCACAACATACCTGAGCTAAATGAAAAATATTAGTTCATACCTTAGAGCTGTTCTCTTGTTCTTCCTGTTGATTCTTAAGAGCAGCAATTAACGTATTACTATTGAAAGAAAATTGCTCCTCAAATTTATTAGTACTTTTTAAGTTTAAGTCTGATAAATGTTGGAACATATTTTTCAAATTATCGTTCCCCAATTTAAGCTTAGTAAAACCATCGTCCGACTAAAATAATGAAATAAAATATAAATGAATAAATTGAATACCATTAATTAAAAAAAAAAAAAACTTAAAAATCGCATCGCATTTAAGAAGTTTTATTACCATATTACATATATATCAAAGAGAAACTATTTTGCGTATATTAAAAACTAAACATAAATTAATACCAAACATTTACTATTGGAAAGAAAAAATTAAATTTTTTGGAGAATATTTTTTTAATATAAATTATTGCTCTTTAAAAATGAAAATGCAATTGACAAAAAATTAATAATGTGTTAAGGAAGTAAGAGAGAACAGTTCAACGCAAACATTGATATTCCTATATAGATTTATTTTCATTTCATAAATTTTAATTGGGTTAATGTTTTCATATTAATTTATGAATAATTAGTGTACAACTTCAATTCGTGTTGTTAATAACATAATTAATGCTGAATTATATTACCACTTCTTCCATTAAAGAAATAAATATTTAATATTTTTCAGGAACATACAAATATCGCAAAAAACTTATAATTTTAAAAATCTTTGACATCTTCTTCCATCTGAAATAAGAAGACACAAGTTGTTTTTTATGAACATAAACTTTGATTAGTTTATTTCCATTGGAACATGAAACATACTGTACGAAATATAATAAAACAAGAAGTTTTATTTAAATCTAAAATTTAATTCCGCAAGGTGCAGAAATTTTAGTTCTTACTTATTGGAAATAAACTTACAGCTATATCAATTTTTACCTAAAAATATGTTTCATTTAATTAGACGTCCTATTAAAAAAAAAAAAATCAGGGAGGATTAACACATATTTTGCGATAAATGAAAATAAATCTTTAATACGTTTTAAACATTCTATCATTTGACATTAATAACCTTTTTTTTATATGTCTTACTTACTATTAATCGCATTCATGTATACTAATATTAATGTTTAACATATCCATTTTAATAATTTTATACCAATCTGGGTGAAAAATCCTGTGCCCATTAAAAAAAAAAACTTTTTTTTTGTTGTATCAAAAATATTGTTTAACCAAATCGACTTCCGAGACTTAAAAAGTTCAAAATTAATATTAATCTACTCTATTCTACTTCATATGCCTATTTCGAATAACTATTATATGTACCATCGCTCAAAATACATGAAAAAAACAGTGTATAGAGAAATAAGTCATTATTAAAATTAATGAATTCTTTATAAACTTTCAACAGATAAAGTTCGCTGATTTTATTTTCGTATAACTAAATAAAATACAGAATGTTATGAAAACACAAAGTTCTTGGGGGAAAGTATTGTTGGAAAATTTGTCAACATTTGCATCCATACATCATTATAAAGAAATTAACATGTTCTGGATTTTATATTATTTTCTACATATTTTGTTTCATGCTAAAGTTATTTTCCTATGAATTTTAGTTAATTATTTTATTAATTTCACTCTAAATTCAATTATTTTTAGAAATCTACGTCCGCATCACGTTTCGTTTAAGATATCCTATAGTCAGTCGAAAAAGTTCACGTTTATTAGTTGATGCGGTCTCTATATAGGATCATAATTGTTTAATGGATTACTAAAGTTTTGTTCACACAATAAAAATTTGAAAATATTTTATTATTTTCATAATATCCTAATTTGGGAAACCATGCTTAATTTGTAATAATTGATTGTAAAGCGCATTCTGTATAATTTATTTTGACACTTCGAAATTAACCTTAATATTAAAATCAACAATTTAGGATCCATCTACTAGCGATATACAACAAAAGGCAGTAAAAGTATTTATTTTACAAAGTTAACAAATAAAATTTAGAATAATGACAGTTATTTGAACATACTACATCTATACACATTTATTTATTTAAATTAACAAAACATTTAACAGTAAATCCTTATTCCTCCTTAGTTAAATCAACAAAATTTTGGTTTAAAATTAATAAAACATAAAAATAAATTTAATATAATCAGCAGGGACAAAACTTCAAATTTCTATATAACACGTGGCACATGAAGTTCGAAAATGTATACATAAGAACAGAACAGAAAAACTGACAAATATTACGAGAATATATAATCACGCCTTCGTTTAAACAGTTTCGCTGATATCATTTAAATAAAAAATTAATATTAATTTAAATGAAAACAGTGAAAATGTTCACAACGTTATATATGTTGGCCAACAAATATTTATTTCGGTTTGTTTCCGATATATTCATTTTGGAATATCATAAGAGTAAACACGATCCTATTTTAGTTTGTAACCGTAGAGATATTATATGGTGATATGAAAATCCGTATTCACATTTGTAAATTTATTCCCGTATTCTTAAAATTATGCAACTTGTGAAAGTATTGAAATGAATAAATACGTGCCTATGAGATCCTCAACTACATAAATAAACAATTTAACCAGCCACGTAAAAAGTTAAATCCAAAACTTTAATTTTTTTCACTGATTTATTTATATCAAACACGTTATTTATTAAATAACCGAGTACAATTATAAATTCGTACGCGTATATAATTATAAAGCTGTAATTAACGAAACGATAAAATAAAATAAAAATATATTGCGTTATAAAAAACCAAATGTGCATATATTTCGTTTATAAAAACGTACCGTCTGAAATGTATGATTCAGAGAATTCGCTAGGTCTTCTTTAAATGTCAGCAATTTACCATCAGCATTATCGGCAACGACGATCATACTAGTGGTTCGGTTATCCACGTAATTATTATTACCTCGAACTTCGTCAGAAAAGTTGCGTATTATATTCGTTAAATCGGTGTGATCTTGATAATTTCCTTGATCATTCGATATTATACTTTTCATTTCTTCCGTTTTCGATAACAGCTTTAGCATATTTTCCTTCATATGTTCTTCAAAAGCGAGTATTCGACTTTTCAAATCCTGAAATTTAAATATAAAAAAATAACGATACAAATGTCGGCAACAAATTACAAGGTAATAATTGCATATTTACAAAGAACTCGTTCAAGGTGGCACCAAATTCAATTTGGCAACAATTTAAGCGAATTTGTAATCTAAACAAATCTGAGGTGGAAATTATAGTTATAACAAAATGTATACGTAAATTTATTATTACATTGATAATTTTCTTTTAAAAATGCATTTTTTTGTTGTTGAAATAATAAGTTTTGACCAGAACGGCATGAAAATTAATCTTTCGAACAAGATATCGAATCAAAAATATTCTCGCCCGTTAAAAAAAATAAATGGGACAAAGAACCATGGAACTATGAAAAATTTTCGTTAAATCGAATTTAGGGACGGATTAATATTATTACAAATATATGATGACCCAGGGAAGACGGACGGTTTTGGTTTTTGAATAGAGCAGTTGGTAACACTGTTATTACGTAAACCGCGCGCTCAACGTTAAGTGTACATACGAGAGATTTGCCCAGTTACAATTATCATGGCTCCTATAACGAAATGAAGCGCGCGTTTTACGTGAAACGTTATTTTCGGCGTGAATCGGACAAGACACTGTGCAAAGAGAGTTTCGAAAAGAATTCAAAGTAAACCTGTACCATCTGGCATTTCAATTTTAAGGTGGATTGAAAACTTTCGAGAGACAGCTTCTGCAACTGAGAAAAAACGCACTGGACGATAAAAAATCGTTATGGCGGTCGTATGAACGATATTGTGTTCCACAAATAATTGTAAGCTAGTCTCTCGTTTTCCTATTTTTAAATAAAGTCATGCACAAATTTTGGTCGAGTAGTTTTTTGTTATTCAAAAAACAAAACCATCCGTCTTCTCTCTGGGTCATCCTATATTTAACAAAAATAATACACGCGAATAAAACTCATACTTTGTTATGTGAAATTCTGGTCGACTTAATGTTGTCTTCTTTAGATTGCATTTCGCTCAGCTTCGCCATATAATAATCGGTAACCTTCTTTGAGTGAATCTGTACATTCTTTATGTCGTCTCTCAATTGTTGAATATCTTGCGACACATCGGATAATACATCGCCATTCTACATTTAAAAATCAAAATAGAACAAATGAGAAAACATAAACGTATTTAAAAAAAATTATACCTTATCCAAATTTTAAATTTATGCGTAATAATTTTATCGAGCAGCACGTCAATAAATCGAATATATTTAAACGCAGTAAATTGCAATTAATACTGACTAATTTATATTGCCTTTACCGTAAATACACGAGCGGACAACATTAAAATTAAAATTTATTTAATAACAAAATTATTCTACTTAATTTGAGCAAAGGTAATTTATTCTGTAAAATACTATAACTTACAATCATACGTAATAATTTAAAGAACAGCAATGATCACATCTGGAAATGCAATTTTTATTAACGTACTAACGCGGCAAGTAAAATTATTCCGAAAGCAAAATGTAAAATAATTTTACTTTTACTGTTACAATGAATTTAACAGGATTAAGTACGCTGATACAATATTTTAGCGTGTTAAAAAATACACCGTATTCGAAAATATGACATAATAAATTGAGGAAATTTATTCCGCATCGAAAATTTGAATTTAGGAAAAAATTGTGATTTTAAAATTTTCGAATATAATCGAAGACGTGTTCATCAAATTACATTGAAGCTGGACGAATACTCAAAGTTAATTTATGAAAAAGAAAAAAAACAACGCTCGGGATACAAATAAATCAATAAAATTTGTAATTATCAAAAAGTGTTAGTTTTATAAATCGTAATTTCTAGCATACGATATTCAAGTTAATTACTTTGGCTACATCGGTTTTCATTTGATGTAAATTACTTTCAATCGGTTCCATACATCCCATCATTACATTTAAAATATTCCTCATTTTAAATAAATTTTCCAACTCGTTTCGGTTCGATAATATCAGAGACATTGCATCACACTGTTGCCGGGTTAAAATTTCTTGACAAAAATTATTCTAAAAATAAATAAAAAATAGTAATATACAATGAACTACGGCATCAACGCGTTTGTATTATACGTCGCAAAGTGATGACTTAGTACTCTGTTTACTAAGCATCTTACACTCTGTTATATAGTTCTTCGTAATAACATGGTAATTAATTTGATTTTAATAGAATACAGTCCTTAAAGATAACATTTAAAAATAATTTTAATAAATGAATAATCACGTAATTGTTATATTACCGAATATCAATCGATATCACAACTACAAATTACGAATAAAGACAAAATCGAATGTACGATAAAAGAGTGTTATTTCAAATCATGAATAATGTTCATATATAAAATAATTGAAACTTTCATGGCTGTTAATAATTACAACCTCCATCTCCAAACCAAACTTTCAGTTTATTTTGGTTTGAAAATGGAGATCGTATCTCCGAAACGTCACCAGTGACAAATTCTGACGTGGTTTCCACCGTAAAAAAAAAAGTATACCGTTCATAATGGATATTTACGTTAACATATATCTTAAATAATAATGTCGATGTTCTCAAGTATATATTGGTTTAACCGAGCAAATTAACTTTGATAGGTTTATGCAAAATATACTTTAAGAAAATCATTATATTTGTTATTGATGTGTATAATAGAAAAACCTTAGCAATAAAGAACGACAACAATATAAAAACAGTAATTCTCCTTTTCCGCATATGGTACATTCAAAAATTTCTGTCTTAACAAAATTCAACGATCTAGTCTTTATAATTTATTTTATCAGCATTGTGGATATCACATTCTTCACACTGGCATTTCTTCAGACTGTACTTCATCTCTATAACTGCACGAACACAATTCATATAAATTCGAATTTATTATTTCCAGATCGATGGCGGTGGTACCGGTGTTTTCTTCGTAGTTTTAGGTTTGAGGGGATTTGTTTAATTTAATAATTTATCGACTCTTTTTCAATTGACATACTTCATTATCGGTGTAATGCCGAGTCTGTGGTTCTTATGACCGTAGTACATAAAACATATTTAACGTTTTATTTGTGAACTTACTAGCGCTCTTTTTAAGGATCTATTTCGAGTTATTCCGAAATATTTTATAGAATGATACCATTGAATTTTTTACGTGAAATATGCATATTTGTTTTTTTATTTAAATTTAGTATGAGATTTTCCGTTCACAATATTTATCTAGATGTTTTAATACTACACTTAATTTTTCACATACTTTACTGAAATTATCATCAACCGTGTTGTTGCAGTTAGCAATCATTCGAGTATAAAAAATTTCATACATACTACCGTGAACATGCCTTTCATATAATAAATTTAGCGCATAAAACTGCTTAGTTCATGATAATCATTTAAATTCTATCATCGCTAATTATCATTCCAGGCAACTTAAATTTATGTATAGTAAATATAAATCTAGAAGACGTAAACATAATAGCGTTTTTAACGTTATAAGGCACTTGTTTTAAGATTTATTTCTTCGTTATTTACTTATTGTATAATATGTCATCCTTTTTATTTTTTATGTTATTATTCGAACTTTTTTTGTTGCTGCACAGTTATTTTTTGTTTCAATAAAATTTTTTTACTGTCAATACATCAAAAGTTTTCCATTATTATGCTATGTGTTTTTATATTAATTCTGTTATGCGACGAAACATCACTGGTGTTACGTAGTTACTAGTTGAAGTTTCGATAATTTACATGAAATATACGTTTTTCTTTCTTTTCACTTCAAAGATCCGACTTCTAAATCATTGTCTGTGGCAAAATAGATTTCTGCATAAAAAAAAAAACACATTTCATTTCGTTAATAACAAAAACAAAGAGAAATAATAATTGAAGAAATACGCTATACCATCTTGAACTTTAGCTCGACGAGACAGATATTCTCCGATTCAAATAAACTTAGCTAAAAATTTATCTCATCTATTAATTACGCATACTTTGTATGAAATGCATATGATTTTTGTAAATAAAAATTCTGCAACACAAAACAGAGGCGTTGCTCAGATCATCGTCATGTACTAAGTAATCGTATTTTCACGTACTACGTCGGGATAGCCTAGTGACTAGAGCCGCGGACTTCTATACGGAAAGTTCCGAGTTCGAATACGAACGGCGACGCAAAAATTATCATAAAAATAAAAATATAAATAATCCTAATATTATCGTGTGGAAGGCAATGACAAAACCACCAGGTACAACACCATATGCGCGCTAGAAATAATATAGTACACTACAAAAATACGCGGGGTTGTACATTGCGTCATGACAACAAAGCGATTACAATCAGTTCTCTCGTGTGTGTGGAGACATTTAATGAATGAATGAAACTATAATAAGTACATAAGAAATTTACTTTTTGCTTTACTCTTTCGACATTTGCCTGCAAATCATTTTCAAGTTGATCCAACTTTAATAAATTTTCGCGTATCATGTTGAATAATTCTTCTTGCTTACTTAGGTTATTTTCTGAAAAATATAAAACAGCTTTACAAATTTCAATTCACATTTTTTTTTTTATGTATATTTTTTGTCTTTTGGGATTGATTAACTTCACGATCGCCAATAAAAAAGTTATTATTACTTTAAGTAATTGCAAAATACTCTAACAGTTAATTCAAGAAAAAACAGAAAGGAAACGAAGAGGCGATGGACTAAGATAAACATTGATATAAAATATAAAATGTTGAACAAGAATTAAAGACATAAAGAAACTAAATCGACAACGTTCAACAATTTGGTCGTCGAAATGTATAATGGAGAAATGTAAACAATAAAAAATAAAAAGCACTAATGTTTTTACTGAGTTTCCCATGCAGAGCATCGGATTTCATAGTTACACATAATGCTGAGACTACTCATTCATCTTGAAGTCGCGTAATAACGCATACGGTAAAATATGCTTGACTTTGACTAGTACGAGTATAATAAAATCAAATATACACAATTATTTATTTATTTAGACATAAATATCCGCTATTATTACGTCACACTCTGAATACTGAATACTTCAAACGTAATAACACTCACACACATTCATATATATATATATTATAACGACCTGTTCGATATATATACACTTATATAGAATCCCCACCAGGGATACCAATTTATATGCGACGCCACTCAACACTACTATCGACATATATATATATATATATATATATATACACACAGACGGGCGACGTTGCATACAATTGTTTATTTTTATTTTTATTTATTTTTCATTATTTAGTTTTATTGTTATTATTATTATATTGTTATTGTTATTATGATTACTATTGTTGTGTAGAATTAGGAATATGTGTGAATACTTAGATAATGTACGTTACCGACATTATTGCTGGTACTTGACGAACTCCTCTGTCCAACGGGATGCCACATGGGAGAGGCCCATGACCGATTATAAAATAAATCGAAAACGGAAGAAAATAATACGCGTTTGATTTCCGATAAACAATTTATTTTAATTTTATTTTGTTTTTCACGTAGAAATTACGATTAACTATACATACATATATATGTATACACATATATAACGTACTATTAAATTAATTACTTTACTCGCGTACTCTAAATTTTAATCACTTATTTCTTACGACAACGGAACTTTTCCTTAATCTGGATGGCTAGGCTTCGCGATCGAAGTCCCGACGGTCCATCCTCACTTCTTCGACCGACGAACGATCCGACTTAACGTGTCTGCTACTTCGACTTACTCTTAGACTCGACTGACTAAAAACTCACTGACTAACTAAACTTTGATGTATTTTTTTTACTCTCCATTATTCCGGAGGCGACACAGGTATTTTATCATTATTATACTTATTATTTCCTTTACTTTTGACGAAATGCCGGTTTCTTTTCAATTATATTTCTCGCAGATCTTTTCTCATCCTTAATGGTTTTTTGTCTGCTTTCGACGAAAATAGTTGAACCAAGGAAAGTTCCATTGTCCCTTATATTTTAGGGTTATATACTTATACATATATACATATATAGTCTTATACATAGTTATTAGTACGGCGGCCAGCATCAGGTAACATATACATATATATATACCCAACATACTTGCTTTTCTAGGAATTCTATAGATACTAGAAATTTCCTAAATTGACTGTTTTCGGTGGAACCCTCCGATTTCTCTTTTGGGATAGCCAATCAGAAAATTCGGAGCTGTTTCTTTTGGTCTTCGACCAAAATGCCGACTGAGTCCATTTTATGGAGGTATATTTACCTCCTTTTGTCTGCTCTTGCCATGTCAATTCTTAATTTATTATATATTTCCTCTCGGTATTTTTTTCTATACTAATTTCAACGAATCTCTTAAAACTCTAATCTTACTGGCGCCAGTGTGCTTTCCCCAATACATATATACCTATACTTATATCAGTCTAGCTCGATTTTATTTCCTTTTTATTATATTTCCTTTGGGAAAGTCACGTTCGCGACGCCGACCGGATGTACATACACACAGACATATATAAGTCCACTATTTCTTTTTCTCATAATTCACCTTCACGTACATGTTATTAAATTTAAACTTCGACATATAAATTTTAATTCTAATTTCAATTTATCAATTTTAACCGCTCACTAATACAAGTAATGTAACAAGCATGGTTGTTACAATATATATATATATATATATATATATATATATATATATATATATATATATATATATATATATATATAATAGACGTGTATAACATATATAATATACTCTACATAACTAAAAATATTGCATACTAAGACTAAACATCGAATCAAGTAATTTTGAAATATAATAAACAGTAAATTTGTAAAAATGATATAAATTTCGCGTTTAATATTTTTACATATATGCATGCGCATGCGTAATTCAAAACACAGGTAAATTTAATAAAGGTATAAATTTTTCACTTACTGAATATTATTTGTTGTTGCCGGAAAAATTCGAGTCTTTTTTTGTCGAAATCCGACATTTTATTAACTAACTCTTTATTGATTTCTTCAAAATGATTGACAAATGACATAGTAGCTATTCGATTCTTTTCTTGAATCATTCTGCGAACATATATCAACTTTAAATTGTAAATAGAAAAATAGATTTTTTGAACATTGTATTTTCTTCCAGTAAAATAAAACGTATTTTCTTGATTATTATTAATATAAAAAATTATTTACCCATTGGAAAATACGTTCACCTAAATTTCAATTAATTATATTCAATTTTTTAAAAATCGCTTATGAACAGTTTTTTTATTCGTTAAAATTGTTTTCCACAAAGAGTTAGAACGTGTTTGTAGAGGTAACAAAATGAACTAATGAAACTGATTAACATATTTAACTTTTTTTTTTTTTTTTTTTAATCTGAGTAGCAAATATACATGATTAACCATTCCCATTTTTACGAAAATTGTTTTAAAATTCAAATAACTATCGTATCAGCACTAAGTGGTGCAAATGACGCCGATAGCGGATAAAAGAATAAGTGCTAATCTGATGCCTCCATTAAAGCACAAGTTCGTGAGAACAGGAGAGTAATACGATGGGAATGAAATTGAGAAGGAGTGGTAGTAAAAGGAATAATCAAGTACAGTAGTTAATAAAATAACATGTATCGTTTAAGGAAAGAAAAGGAAACCCGGAGTCCATTAGATGATCGGAATAGCATCACACCACCACTTTTTTCTCAGCCGCCTTGGAAGATTTTCTATGAAGTATCTTCAACTGTTGCTGTTGTATTCTTCGATTATTTTTACATGTAAATTGGGGCGATTATTTAAAGACAGATGGTTAGTCTAGTCGCTAAATTTGAAACCGATTTCTGCTGTAATAATGGATGTATCAATTTTGCACGAGTGATGATAGTTCTTTTAGTCCCGTGTAGTTGCCATGTAAGCCTCTTATCCGTAATTATACCAAGGTAACACACTGAATTTGCTCAAGCAATTTCCTCATTATTGGTTTTTCAGAACTGGACAACCTGACTTTTCTATATTAAATGTAACGTGTTGGAACTTATTCGGGTTAAATAGTAGGCGCCAACTTTGTGCCCATTGAACCAATCGATTTAAGTGATTTTGGACTGCTGTGTTTGCGTACATTGCATCTGAGTTGGATGCAAGAATAGCTATATCATCGGCAAATGTTGCTAAGATAGTTTGACTTTATGTATAACAACGGTCTGTGCGGAACGAACAGAATTTTTTGTTCTTCAGAGAAACAATCATTAATTTTAACAACAAATGTTCTATCGGATAAGTAAGAGTGAAGTAAAGAATAGAGATCAGAGGAAAGAAGTTGTCTTAACTTGTAAAGTAGCTGTGGCTTGTGCAACACCCAACAATACAGGTCAACATACTTCCTTCTTTTCCAAAGTTGAAGAGATCGCATCAACTAGTCAATAGCACTATTGCATTGTAGAATGTTCCGTGCGAAACCCGAACTGATATGGTTTGATATTATTCCACGACTATTTAAAATAGGTTTAATACGATCTGAGATAAGATATTCTAAGATTTCTGATAACGAACAAAACAAGCTGGTCTATACGAGGAAAAGTCCGTTTGCGGCTTGCTTGGTTTGTATATCATTATTATGTTGATTTTTCCATACTTTATGAAAATATTCAATTCGTAATGTTATATTCAATATATAGCAGAACACTGTAGTCAACTTTGGTGGAAGATGTGAGAGAATTTCACCGAAGATATTATCTATATCAGGATATTTTCATAGAGACGCTTTACGTAGGCATATATATATATATCTCTGTTTCGAATAAAGATTTTTGTTGATCCTTGTGAACAAAATTCGGCATTATATGTTCAGGATGTTCTTAACACATTTCAGGATGTGGAGTAAAAACTGTACGCAGGTGTACAGCGGATGTGTTTGTTTTTTCTTCATCTATTCTGGCCTAGTTATTATTTAACTTTATATTGAATTGTTCTCTTCTACATCTTAGTAATTTTTTTTTTGTTATACAACAAGGATGTCGAATCACTGATGCCACTGGACGGTTTTATTTTCGCATTAAATGATTTAAATTTTTAATGTACATTTAGTTATATCAACAGGAACAGTGTAGGTTTTTTAACACTCAACGAATACAAGTAATGTAAGTAGACATTTTCTTTCAGTCTCTATGAGGCACGATAATTGTGTGAATCTGATGGTATTACTATTACTCCTGACAATGTTGATTTCGAAGAAAAAAAATGTATGCAGAGTATTCTTAATAGAAGCTGTATGAAGTTATTGTAGTTTTGGATGTTTTTTTACCATTATTGATGGAGGCCGCTATAATTTGTTTGTTAGAATTTACATCATTAGGCAAAGAATGTTAGTTTCAGTCAACTGTTCATCATTATCATTATTAATATTACTACTACCACTGTTATTATTATCATCATTGTTGCTTACATTAACTAGAAATTAAAAAAATATATATATTTTTTTATAAATTGGTTTTATATTATCAGAAGGAACTGATTATTTTGGCTTTTGCCAGCTGTCGTCACTTTTGCTATTCGTGGAGTTTGAATGTTGTATTTTAATGGAATAACCGGTAGAAGATATGGCTAACTGACAGTTCGATCCCAAATTAATACTAGTCGTTTTCCTTTCAGATCTATCTGATGACGACGAAGATGACATTCCGCGTGATAATATATTGTGACTATTAGAATCGTACCTATATATGTGGTCGATTTATCATTGTCGGTGTAAGGATTAGAAGTGCCCTTGATAACGTAAACTCCCAGTGATGAGAAGACGAGTTAGTCTGGTAAGGTATTCTGAAGAGGTTTTTGGGGGATGATACCTTACTAGTAGAGGGCGACCAATAATCTCGTTAATTATTGTACTTTATATAGTTAATTTTTGTTATTTTGTATCATTTGTAACATCTATGTCATTATCAATATCAAGTTATTTATAAACAACTAATAAATAAAATTAATTATTAAATAAAAATTAAAAAAGTAGTTCTTCAATCTATGCAGATATACTGTGAATAAAAAAATCTAGTAAATTCGGAAGATGTTAAATTGAGAACATATACATCACAATAATTCGAAAAATTAAGAATGACAAAACAAACGTAGATGTAGTTATACAAGTACCTCCTAGTTTAAATAACTTAATTAATATTGGATATGTACCAGGAGAATTGAAAATCTGTCGTGTCTATAAACATATAAATATAACACAATGCCTTAATTGCGCTGGTTTCGAACACAAAGCTAAGAATTGCAAGCTTCTAAAAGACAAAAATAAATATCATTATAAAAACAATAAATAGAATTTGTTGCCCTAACTACGAATTTTCTAATACAACAAAAACACAAAATTGAATGCAAATGATAAACACCATCAGTTGTCAAAATGTCCAACTGCAGGCAGAATATTAAAACAAATATATGAATAAATGGCACATAATGCACACCTAAGGAAAAAGTCTAATATAACTAAATTAACCGAATTAAACGGTTTAATGCTAAATGTGGGCAGAAGTAAATACCATCAGTCTGAGATTTTACAAAACATGAAGTATATCATCACTAAATCAAGTAAAACAAAAAAAAAACAACTAATAGGCGGTGATAACGATTACGAAAATTTCTTACAAAAAGATGTGGCAGTTACAGTATAGAAAAATATAAAGTACAAACTATTACAGAAACTGAAGATATCTTAATACTGAAAATTGAAGATTTCATTTTAATAGTACGTTACTTCTCAACAAATTAACCGATTGAAGATGAAGTCAAGACACTACAGAATTATTTAAATTTAAATAATATAACAGAAAAAATTATTTTGTTTGGTGATTTTAACACAAGATCATTGTTGTATACGAAAACAGAGCATATAAAAGAGTAGTAAATATTTTAGAAGGATTTATAATAAGGAACAAACCAACTGTTAAAAACGACTATAATATTAAAACTTTCTGTAATAAAAATGGTAGCAGTGTAATCGACTCGGTTGTAACCAATGAAAAAATCTGTGATCGAACATGAAAAATTGAGTTTAAATGTACGAACCTCTCTTGCCATAGTAAAGTTCAATTCAAAATTAAGAACAGCCCAGTGAATAAGCACAAGCAACTAATTAAAACAATTGATTATATAAAATATGAGGAACTCGTTATAAATAAGGACAAATTGACCACATGAAAATAACAGATGAAGCATCATTTCACAGCTAAATGAAATCATGACCAAAATCCATATCAGAAAAAAAATCGGAGTAGTGAAATTTGTAAAAGACAACTAGCAATTAACGAAATTAAAATAAAATTACAGAAATTAATAGAAATATAACGACTTACAGATGTTATTTATACTATTGAAAAAAACTACTGCAGATTATAGGAAAGAAATAGACAAAAGATAATTAGAAGCGTGGAAACAACTAGTGTATAACTCATAAAAACTTTAGTTTGAAATTTTTAAGCGGGAAAATTCTTTACTCGGCGTTATTCACATCGATTACGTTATACGGTTCCTTAATTTATTATCCAAATATTTAATCAAAACAGAACAAAGGAAAATGATCTTAAACATTTTTTTTTTTTTAAATAATGGGGTGTCTTTAGGAAATGATAAACGAGGTAAAAAAAACAAACAAAAAACAAAAATACAAAAAATAAATTAAATGAAGCAAAAACATCTGGAGAAATGGCGAACGGACGTACAGAATAGTAACAAGAATTGAGAACAGACTAAAAAATAAACTAATCAGTCCAGATTTCTTTCTAACACAATTTCTATTAGGACACGGAAATTTCGTTGACTACCTAAAAAAAAAAGCTTTATAAAAAATAATAAATGTAGAGAATTCAAAATCGAAATTGATTTACCAGATCACACATTTCTATATTGTATCAAATTCGAATACTTAAGAGCTGAATACAGCATCAGATAAAATTACAAAGCTATATAACCACCATATTAAAGGGAAAGAAAAATATGATATTTTCAGCTTTTCCCTTTTGGATATGTTGTAATTAGAAAAGATACGGATAAACCAGTGGTCAAACTGCCTCCATCTACAAGAATGTTTAAAATTTATCTTTTATCTGTATTTATTTATTATAATTTTATTTACATAAATATTAATACCTAAATAAAGAGCATATATATAATTGATTCGATTTTAAATTAATTTTACATAAATATAAAATTTAAAATAAATTATTAAAATGCAAATATACTTGAAACATACGTACTTGCTACATTCTAATCGTTGGTGTAATTTCTCTACAACATCGGCAGATTTATTAACCACTGCTTGTAATTCTACAGCTTGATTTGTTAATTTTTCTTCTACTTCTTCATGCTTAGTAACTAAATATTTGGACTCGTCCCGTTCCTTTAATGTTTTATTTAAAATATTTTTCGTTTTCCCTAATTTCATATCAAGCGAGTTCAACAATTCCTGGAATTATACGATGAAAATAAGGGAATAATATATTAATTATTAAAATATGCAATTAGAAATAATAAAAAATATCAAATACGTTTCGTTAATATTGTAGATTTAATTTTATAAAATTAAACAACCAAAAAATGAACACATATAAATAATGAGTACAAAAATATCAAAAATACTAGTACAAAAAATTTAAAATGAATAATGACAACAAAATTATTTATAAAATAATAATTATTTTAGTTCCGATTCCAAAGAGAATAACTTCAATAAGATGCACAGAACTATAAGCCTTATCCCCCACGCATCCAAAATATTGCTGCAAATAATAAAAAAACGTTTAGAAAAATATGTAGAACAATTTTTAGATAAAACACAGTTTGCCTTTCGTAAGAATCTATCGACCAGAGATGAAATAGGGACATTAAGGCATGTTGGAGAGAGTCTGATGAATGTAAATAAGAACATGTTCATTTGTTTTGTCGATTATACTAAAGCGTTTGATCAGGTCTGTTGGGATAAGCTTATTACTCTTCTTAAGCAAATAGAATACCCCCAAACGCATATTAAACTTGATATACAATTTATACACACGTCAAACGGCGGTTATTAGAGTAGACGGGGATATATCTAAACCCGCAAAAATAAATAAAGGAGTACGACAAGGTTTTTCGTTATCTCCATTCCTTTTTAACGTATACACGGAACTTGTGCTTAAATTAACTTTAGCAGAAACCACATATGGAATTCGCTTAGGCGAAGAAAGACTTCAAACGATATCATATGCAGATGATCAAGCTATAATTGGTGAGTCTCCGAAAATACTACAAAAAATGGTACGGACCTTAAATGATACATGAAAGCAGAATAAATGTTAATAAAACTAAAATCATGATGTTTGGTAAACATCCTAATCGTTTTCAACTGGAAATTAATGGTCAGAAAATTCAACAAGTGCAAAGTTTCAAGTATCTTGGCCAAATAATAACGGAAGACTTGTATTGCGATACAGAAATAAACTGAAGAATTAGATTAGCCAAGCTAAGCGAAACATATTATGCCAAACGTCAATACCGTTAAAACTACGTAAACGTATTATTAAAACTTACGTGTGGCCTGTAGCGCTTTACTGTGCTGAAACGTGGACACTGAACAAAAGGAATGCTCAAAAATTGAGGGCTTTTGAAATGTGGTGTTGAAGGAAGATACAAAGAATAAGTTAGACCGAAAAAGTTTCGAATGAAGAAGTTCTCCAAAGAATTGACGAAAAACGGACCTTATTACATTCGATAAAGAAAAGATTAACCTGGATGGTCCATGTACTACGATATGGTGGTCTGTTACGCGATGTAATAAAAGGACAGATTCCAGGGAAAAGAAGTCGTGGTAGACCACGAAATACTTTCGTGACAACATTGTTGCATGATGCAGGCACGGATCAATACTGGAAAATGAAAAGAGCTGCAGATAATCGGTTGGGCTGGAAGTTACTTACTATAGAATAAAATCAGTCCTAGGACTGCCAAACTTATGATGATGATGAATTATGTTAGTAGTAAAAAAAAAAAGTCATCAATGTAAGTTTCAGTGAATATTAAGTTACAGTAAACCAAATATTCTTGTGTATTGTTGTTTGATGATACATAATAAACACTTCAAAAAATTCAAATTTTCGCAGGAAAAAAAAGTAAGTATAAACGACACGCAAATATTAAGAAAATAGTTCTTTCTTCTAAAACGGAGACATATGTAGGCTCAATCATTATTTTTACTTTAGTAACAAATATTCGTTGTTATTTCTTATTTCGTAAATAATTTTATTATTAAATTGTTTATTATAATTAATATTTTTGAGTAAAAATTTATTCCATATCGCATATTATTTTTGACAGAAACACACTCCAGTACAAATCTTTTAAATTTATAAACTTAAACAATAAATAGATATAAAATTATTAATTAATTCGAAAAAAAATGATTTTTTTTTTTAAATAACAAAAAATACCTCTTTCTTATCCATTTCTTCCTTGATAACTTTGATTGATGATATCTTCTCCATAATTTCATTTTCTTGCTCTTCTAATTTTTGTAACATGTGTGTATAATTATCATGTGCGATATAAACACCGCTCTTTTCTCTAGTCGCTTCCAGATCGCGCCTTAACCTTTCTATTTCTTCTGTATATTCCTGTATTTGTTAAACGTTTTAAGGATTAACTATATGACTAACTATATTTGAATCTATTCGCACAGACATATTATACAACATTTAATAGACAAAAAATATATACACCAATATATTTTGTATTTTACATGGGTCCATTATTAAAAAGAAAATTAATTGTAATATTCTAATAATAAAAAATAGAAGGAAAATAGTTCGATAACAGTTCTCCCGCGCTTCCGTTTAATAAGGTAAATTTATGTATTTTATTTTAAGATGCATATCAAAGTAACTTATATTATTTAATAGTCCACATAATAAAAACTTCTTTAATCGAGTCAGTCGCCATCTCAACGCGTTAATAAAAAATTTCGCAATGAAACGTTTGCTGCATATGTCTAGGAGCTTAGTCCCTTCGAAGATACAGAGTATTATCTCTGGAAAGTGACTCGAAGAATCAAACGTATAATAACCCAGCAACCCCTGCTTAAATATGAGGGTGGAAGCACGTCATTTAAACCGAGTTTTTAAACCACACGATATAGCCTCGACTGCCAATATCAGTATAAATTTTAAACCAGATGAAAAAGTTACAGTATTTACACCTTACGAGGTTGCGACAGAATTAGATAAAAATATGAATCCACAGAAAGCTCCGGGCATAGATGGCGTGCCTCCTAGTGTTAAAAGAATTATCTAAAAAATGTATAGTTATGCTGACATATATTTTCAATGCATGTATGCGGCGATTAGAATACATGCCACCTTGCTTCAAAATAGCACAAATTATAATGGTCAAGAAACATAAACTGGAATATGAAGTAAGGTCATACAGACCGATTTCGATACTACCATCTGTATCAAAGATATTTGAGAAATTATTACCCAAACGTCTGCCGATGGTCGAAGAAAGCATAGCATACCGCTGCATCAGTTTGGATTCAGACGAAAACACTCTACAATCGACCAAGTGCATAGGATTGTATCCATAATCAATAGGGCTTTCGAGAAGAAAAAATATTGTCCAGCCGTTTTCCTGGACATAGCACAAGTCTTCGACAAGGTGATGGAGGCCTCGCGTATAAATTAAGCCGACTACTGCCGGGCAACATTTGCCGACTGCTCATATCATATTTAACAGGACGTCAATTTAGAGTACATCAAGGAAGTAGGACAGTAGAAGCCGGAGTTCCTCAAGGAAGCGTACTCGGTCCGATCTTGTATCTGGTGTGTACACAAGATTTACCGACGGACACGCAAACAATATCGGCTACTTTTGCTGACGATACAGCTATTCTAGCTGTTGCCAGTAGTCAGTCCGATGCAACAAATAAATTGCAGAACTCGCTAAATAGAATGTATGAATGGGCAATAAATTAGAAAATTAAGATCAACGAAGAAAAATCAAAACATGTGATTTTCACGTACCGGCAGAGGCGCATTGCCAAGTGTACTTTGGGGACGAATCTGTTCCTCAGGCTGGCTCTGTCAAGTAGCTTGGTATGCACTTAGACAAGCGTCTGACGTGGGAAGTGCATGCCAGAATGAAAAGCAAACAGATAAAGAAAAAACCCAACAACTTTATTGGCTTATCGGAAGAAACTCACAGCTGGACGTAGGACACAAATGCCTACTATAATGGAGGATTATAAAACCAATATAGACCCGTGGCCTGCAATTATGAGGCTATGCCAGTAGATCTAACAGAGCAAAGATCTAGGCCAGACAAAATGTAATACTTAGAGCAATAGTCGATGCGTACCGCTATTCTAGAAATGACGATGTGCATCGAGATGTACGGATTCCATTCGTGAACGAAGAGATTCGAAGATACGCAACTGCTCATAAAAAGAGGTTGCAGCGACATATCAACGTGGAAGAAATGCAGTTGCTCGATACCGTACATAACGTCAGACGTCTTAAGCGGCGCCACCCAACGGATCTAATTGTACAATTATATAAAACAAATTATACCTTAAATGATTATGTCAAAGTTATGGTCGATGGGCCATTGACTTTAAACACATAGGATTTACTAATAAAATTAGGGTTTGTTAGATTAAGCTACAGTTTATAAAAGTTGATGCTTATTTAACTTAGTAGATTAAGATTGTATCTTTATTTATTAAAAAAAAAAAATAATAATCATGAATTCGTTTTGATTTACCTTTGTTTTCACTACAAACAGAATAAATATATTGCAATAATTTAAAATTATTTTTTGTTTAAAAATTAAGTTTAAAAACGTTCTTATGTTGCTTAAACAAATAAATTACCACACCTTAAGTAACGCTCTTTTGGTCAGTTTCTGATTTATTTCAGGTTTATTTGTTATGTTTTTCGCTCTATGGGCATAATCCAAAGTACTCAATGTTTCTTCTAAATTAGATAAAGCGGGCGATATAGTCGCTATTACAGATGTCTTTGTACGGCCTCCTAGAGAATCTTGAAGTAAGCGTGTTAATTTTGACTCCCTATAATTGAAAAAATAATACACAGTTATTACAGATATAAATTCTCACATTGAAATTCAAAATATATAAAAAAAAAACCTGCAATCTATTTTTATATTGTGTAAGCAAGTAAAGCGTACCTGTAAGGAACGTGAGGTGTGTGTTCCACAAGCGAAGTTATAACACGTCCTAAAGTTAGTAACGATTGATTTATATTACCAGCTTCGCGCGCACGTTTATCAACAGCTCCAGAGCGTCCGATATTTTCACTACCAGCTAAGTCCACTAGATTTAACTTTCCTGTTTTTAATAACTCTTCACCGTCTACTGAATTATCTTTGATGTGCACAGTTATGGAAAATACGGTATGCGATCGACTATAACAAAATTATAAAGTGAAATTTATCATATATTTTAGGTAATAATGAAATAATTTTTCTTCTATATCTCTTCATTATTACTTATTATATATATATATATATATATATATATATATATATATATATATATATATATATAATTTTAATGAAATTAGGTAAAAATAACAGAAAAGGCATTTCATATAAAACTGAATTAATTTATAGTCGCTGATAATTTAAAATATCGAACATATAAAGTTTATAACACCTAAACAATCATACTTAATTTTCAGTATCTCCTATTTTAAATCATTTTGTTTGTTTTTGAGTATGATGTGCTAGGTAGGTAACTTTACTAGTTGTAAAGCGTTGATATTTATAACATAATGAACATTTTATTCCGCATGGAAAATATAAAAAGATACTGAATATCGTCCTTGATCGTATTCGATCACATTGTGTGAAAAACATCAAATTATTCAAAGCTAGAAATTAAAATTTTGTCATTAACTGTTAACATTTACAATTAGCAAAATATATATAACTTAAAAAATAATCTTAATTAACGTATAATTCTCTAAATTAAAAAGAAGTAATAAGAATATGTTTGAATAAATAAGCACTACTAAGAAGAAAATAATTTATCTCAATGAATTATTTTACGAAAGTTATTATACATTACGAAGTAATATTCACAATCAGCTAACACAATTTAGTGGTAATATATAAACTTAGTTACAACAAAATTTTAATCTTCTTATTCATTATGAATGTAGGCATAATGGGTGATTAAAGATTATAATTAATAAATTAAAATATATTTAATTACCTAGAATGAGCATTCATTAATGTTGCTGCAGTTATGCGCTTCAACGACCCTTTTTCCATTATTTTATAAACTTCATGCTTGTTATGAACAGTTAGTTCTTCTAATCCTTGAATGATGACGGAACCTTTTCTTGTTGTATCTTCAAACAATCTAAATGACAAAAACATAAAGTATTACAAAAATGTCAATCAATTTTGACAGGCTAAAATTAATGATACATGTTTAGTATTTTATATATACTATTATTACAAAATTAACTACACATATTAACTTAAATTACAATTTCCATAAATGTTCATTCGTTCTATATTCGATTAGAGCGAACTACATTGCTGAATAGCATCTCATCGAAAATCCTAATGAAAAGTAACTGTGGTATACATTACATAAAAGAAACAAATAATTTTACTCATCTAATACGGTTAAAGTAATATTTTTTCATTAAAAAAAGGCAAAATTCCGTTAATACTCACCTTAATTTTGATGTATCATCATTAGGAGATAATAAATCGAAAAGCTCCTCATTATAAAGTTCAATAAAAGACGCCCGAACAGTGTATTCAGCCTGAAGTAATCGTAACTCATCAAATAAGTGGCTCATTGCACGAGGAATGATACCCGAAAGAGGATCCTACATATATGTAACAATAATTAATAAATCAAAAACTGTACTTATTTTAAATTTCGTTCAACGTGCAAAATATTTAACATATGCATACCGAGACTTAACAATTTAGTTACATCGGAATGGAATTCTTATTTTTTTCCTAACCTTTTAAATCGTATACATAATCAGCATCTGTTACTCCCGAATAATTTCTTTTAAAACAGAAACAGTATTTAACAAAATTCAATACGTATTTATAAATTATTATAAATGATAATTCAAGTCCGAATGTAAGAAACGAAAGCTGATTCATAAATGTATAAAATACTAAATCACTAGAATTTCAACAAAACTTACATCTTCCCAGGAAACCTGGTTATTAGTTTTTTCACCTTCCATGGTGAAAGTTTTACCTGTTCCTGTTTGCCCATATGCGAATACAGTACAATTATATCCTGCCAGAACTTCATCAATTAATGGCCGTACAACTGTTTTATAAACATCAATCTATAACGAATTTTATTGTTTTATTTAAACTAAACGTTAAAATACTAATTTTATAAGAATGTTCGCGTATTTTTATCATTTATAAATAAGTACTTACTTGTTTCGAATCTGGTCCAAAAACTCTATCAAAAGAAAATGTTTTTGTATGTTTTTCAACTGGTCGCTCTTTAACAATCACCTCTTTGGGCGTACAACTCACAACAGCATATGATTTAGCAAACCGTTCAGTTTCATTCATGGGCCTAAAATTTTTCCATAAAGAATCATATTTTTTTAAAAAAATTTATTAATTATAAACAATTATACTGTATTAAAATAACTGTCATAATTACCTTACTCGTACATAAACCTGTACATTCTTCTCTTTTTCAGATTTATTCATTTTTACTTTATTGCTATTATTAGAACATTTATCCATTTCTTTGAATTGCAATAACAAAGTGTATAATAAATTAATACAAATTTTAAGCTAAATCTCAACAGTTACAACAAAATATTCTTGTTGAGAATTTGAGATATTTTCAAAATAACGAACTTTGCAATTTTCAAAATATCGATTACATAAAAATCGAAAACTAATAATTTATTAAAAATGTAAAAAAACATTTAATTAAGAATGAGATAATTATAAAATAATGATAAAATAAAATGTTTGTGCATTTCTGATATAATTAAACATGTACAATTTGTTTTTTTTTTGTAAACAAAGTAATAAAAATATTGAGCATTAAAACTGAAAGTAAATCATAAACCAAAGATGAAGACTAAAATTATATGTACCCAACCATTCTTAACTAATGTAAACTCGTGACGTTGTAAACAAGTAGAAACTATCTTAAATAATACATATGAAAAATATTAAGTTATTTTAACTAAAAAGATTGTAAGCTCATGAGGTTTATCTTGAATTAAATTATTAGCTACAACATCAATGGATGGGACTATGAGTGACTAAATTGTAATCACCTATGATAACAACTACTGATAGCCTAGACAAGCTAGGCGTAGATTATAGGAGGGATAAAATATATATATATATATATATACAATCATAAATAATCTCATGTTAGTTATCAGAAACCTCGATAAATATGCAGCCTTTTAATTAGAATTGTAAATATAGTCACATTTTAAAAGTTTTCGTACACTTTTGTTATTAGAGCAAAATTTAAATTTATAGGAATATTATTTTGTAAACAACAAAAAACACAGCAGATATTTAACCTGTAGTTAATTATAAACTTGAATGTAATTAGAGGTCTGAACATGAGTATGTTGTAAAGCAATGAGAACTTAAACTTCAAGAGTAGTTCAGAGGACGTATTATTTGTGTCTCCCCACTATTGAAGGTCGGCTAGCTTTGTCCATAGTTAATTGTATTAGTTCTAAGTATGTTGTTTTGTGTTTTTACTTAGTTTTCATCTATTCGTTTTAGATATGTGATCCGACATATACTATTCCCAACATTCATGTAAAATTCTTTCTTTCAAAGACTTTAGGCGTATAGTTTGACAACATATATTATTTAAATTTATACACTTCTCCGATGTTCCACGTATTGATCTTCTAATGCGTTTGTGTTTTATTGAGTTCATATTTTTGCTTGTGTTTGATTTTTTTTTTAATTTCTCCCTTCCGATGTCCTTATAAGGTGCTTTTTTCCTATTCCTACATCAACTTTGGAGGTGGAGGTGGAGGCGAAGTTTAGTCCTTATAAGGTGCTTTTTTCCTATTCCTACATCAACTTTGGGGGTGGAGGTGGAGGCGAAGTTTAATCAATTCTTTTCCAGCATATTTCATATCGTTTAGTAATTTAATATTTTCTTCCTGCCCTTTCAGTTATTTTTTTCTCATTTTCAAATGATGTTATCTTATATATAGATTCAGATTCTTTTGATACTTCTAAGTCTACAGTTCATATTCCTTTTCTAATGCTCTTTTTGCATACTATACTTTTAACAAAATATTAGATTTCCTCTGTATTTATATAGATAACTCTAAATCTGACGTTTACTTATGAGGAACCTTTGTGATTCCTCCTTTCGATGTCATTAAAAAATTTACACTTTTACGTATTTCTTTTATTTTTAGTGCTGGGTCAGTAGCTACTTTCATCTTTTTCCGTTTTATTCGACTAAATTACCTATTAACAAATTTATAATTTTCTCCGACCCTGTTTGCTCTTAAGTTCCTCAATTATTTCGTAACGGATTTCTTACAGAATGCAGAAATTTCTATTAAACTTACTTGAATTCTGGAAAACATGCCGATATCAGATAGAACCTTCTTGACGATAATTACGCTAAATTATCTATGCCTGTTGGGTTATTTGTTCTTTACATCAAATCAGAGCATAAAGAATAGTAGGATTTTTCCTGAAATAATCCATTCAACCTTACACGTCCAACCTGATCTTCCAGTTTTGCCTTGATTCTACAATATACAAATTCGTCAGCCTTTTCCGCCATTTGCTACGCTTTGTAAAAAATCGTTTCCTGGATCATTCTCTTTAAAATGAACCTTGTTGCTTCTCATTTCTGTTTCATCTCGGAGATACTACTTGTTTCGCAAATGTCGCATTTTCTTCGAATGCTTCCGGTGACATATTATATAATCAACTCATCCTCTCACATTTCATTTTCCTATTAGGTAAACCGTTTGGGAAGATTAATTTTTTTTTTAAATGTGCAGCAGGTTTAATACTGTTTTTAGGTTCTGTGTCTCCGCCCTACTTATAACTTCCACCTATTTGATTCTTATTCTAGTTTCTATATCTATAATCCGCATCTACTAATTTATTACTGGAAAAATTTTCAAATGAATTGTCAAAATCATAGTTTTTGATTTGATTACTTCATATTATTAACTTAATTTTTTTTTTTGGTCCGTTATTACAAAAAAATTACATAGGATTTTCCTTACAAAATAATTTTTTGATGAAAATATTAGTAAGGATACAAATAATTTTTAAGATAATGGAATGTAGAACATAAAACTTTTTAAACCAACCAATTCAAAGACTTAGTATTCTTTTTCATTTTAATTGAACTTGTAAAGTTAAAAATTAAATTTCTTGGAACCTCCTATTACGACTATCTTCGTGTGATGGGCAATTGATTCTAATATATATGTGATAAGAAAATTGTACTAATTTACATAAAACGTAGAAAATACACGATATAGACTATCTTATAGCAGTTTGGAAACTAGTTCAAAGTCCCAAAAATATCTTAGCCGCGTCTAGAATTAATAACAATTGGGTATTTTTTCTTTCAAATGACACAGTCGACAAACTCTTAAATGACCATGGCGGTATTTACATACGGAAAACTTTTATCCAAGTAAAAAAATTAAAACCGAATGTCAAAATAATTCTTTCCCCCCCCAATATTTCATCAATTCCTATTGAAGCACTGGAAAATCATCTAAAAGATAAATCTGGCATTGAATTAACTTCCAGATCACTCTTTTGAGAGTCAACCCTGGTGATAAAATGTTCAGCCATGTAGTTAGCTGGAAATGACAGATATATTGCAAATCTGATAATTTAGTCTGCAATTTACCAAGTTCCCTTCCCCTCGAATTCAATAATAAAATTCGTGTCTTTATTACGTTTGACGAGATGACATACTTCAAATGTTCCAGACGAGGTCATAAAGCAGAAGACTGTCCGGTTGAGCTAGATATCGACGTCCACGGGACAGTAATCGCATTGTCCTTATGTCATGTCCCCGAAATTTATACCATCGTAAAATCCAAACCGAATATCGCTCTATCCAGCTCGAACGTAAATAATAATGTCATTAACAACCCAGTATACTTATATAGGTTCAATGCAGAACTCTGTTTTAAAAGGTAACGATGGTTGTAAAAGACTGCACTCTGACACCAATTGTCAAGTTTCAGCTCCCTCGTTGTGGATTTTAATAACTTACACCTTGAATAATCACTCCCCCGAACACACACAAAAAATGAAAAACATTACAAAAGGCACAGTCGGAGATGTACCTGAGAACATGTAACCTGCCAAATACTACTTCAATAGAAAATGACCCGATAGAATCTGTTGCAAGCTCCCCTTCAGATTCAGAACATAAATGTTCCCCAAACGGATCAAAAAATAAGGTAGGGATTATCCGATTACTTCATTAAACAACTTTTCTCCTGTAACCTGCCAAATACTACTTCAATAGAAAATGACCCGATAGAATCTGTTGCAAGCTCCCCCTCAGATTCAGAACATAAATGTTCCCCAAACGGATCAAAAAATATTGTAAGGATTATCCGATTACTTCATTAAACAACTTTTCTCCTTTTATTTACATGTGCAATAAATCGGTTCAACAAATCTACTGACAGTATCGATAGCAACATGTTTTACAAAATATGTTAAAAGAAAATTACCCACTGGTATAGGATCACAGCAGCAAATTCAAATTTACAAAAATTCTAAACAAGCTGAAATCGGAAACTAGAAAACAAAACATTGCGTTTTCCACATGATCAACGGCTTATTTATTCTTACATGGAATCGTAATGGGTTGTATACTCATTATGAAAATGTAAACTATCTGATCCCAATTTACAATCCTACTATATTATGCCTCCCGGAAACTCATTTAAAAGAAAACCAAAAAGTTCACTTTCCTAAATACTCCACCGTATCATGTACTCGACAATAATAATTATGCTCATGGAAAAGTACTAATCGCTTCAAATCCTCTACACGATATCGACAAAATTAAAAACCAAAAAGAGAGGACTATAGAACAATTAATTTATAGACACAATTTTATAATACATAATATGGATCCCACACACGTCAACTTTTCATACAAATTATGGTCCACAATTGATTTAGTTATTACATCAGCTCACTTTGCAAAGAAACTTCACGTATTCTATCACCCAGACTTAGCAGTAATTGATTATACTCCTTTGGTTATTCTTGACATCATTCAGGGAACCACATATTCCCAGTCAAATTACAACTCATTGAATTATAATAAAAACGATTAGAAAAATATTCAACACTTTGTGATGATAAAAAACTGAATACTTTAAGTGTCGAGCTGTTTACTTCCAACTTAGTCCAACTCGCTCAAGCCTGTACTTCACTTGGATCAATGCAGTATCTTGTTGGTCAAAGGAATGCACAACCTCCATATGTGAGAGAAGAAATGAATATTTTAAAATTAAACAATTTTTAGATATTAATATTAGCATAATGTCAAAATAATAAGAAAATTAAGAATTAAAAAGAGGTATGTATTAAGTTCGATGAAAACAAATTTTTCACATACAATAAAATCTCAAGCAGTGCCGCAAAGAAATAAAACAAAAAAATCACAATAATGCGTATAAAATATTTATTTTTTAAAAAAGTGAAAAAGTGAAGTGTTATAACGTACACATATAACAATAAAAATTTTAACTGGACAGGTACATTATTCGTTTACAACAACAATATCATATTTTACTATTCATGCTCAAATTTCAATTTTGTCAAATGAAACAAAAATGGCACACTATAAAAGGCAAAAATCATACAAGAAACATTGAATACTACGATTTTGAACAGCATGTTTGTTTTTATTTACTAATACATCCTAAAGAACCATTTATGACTAAATATTAATTAAATTATATTTCAACATCAGAAAATTAAAAATTAAGATATATTAATTAAAAAAGAGTTTTCGTATATAAACGAACATTTTAACCTACACGATTAATAAATATAAAATATGGACGGAATTAATTAAAACTTAATCAAAAAATAATACTGATAAAACATATTTAGATACTTAATACTCGATTTTAAAAGATCAGTTACCACGCTCAGTCTTTAATCGGAAGTAATGAAAAAAACGGTTAATCATGTGCAGAACGATATTATATATATATATATATATATATATATATATATATATATATATATATATATATATATATATAAAATTTTTAAATAATAATTGAATTTGACGAGCGATTGATATTAGAATTAAAAAAAGTATAAAATGATTTTTACGGTTTTATTTTTCAATATTTACTTATATCATATGAATGTACATTTACCGTAGGTAACTTTTTTAACTACTTAAAATAAATAACAACATACTTAATGAAACTAAATTTAATTTTTGTTTCATGGTGAAAATAACAATTCGTTGAATTCAGAAATAAATATTTAAATTACAGACACCATTTTTTTTTTTTTAATAAGTCAAACAACAAATAACAGAATATTTTTATCTGTATAAATATTAACATTTCCATTAACGTACCAGTAGTGCATATTAGAATAAATGAATGAAAATAAATACTGATTTTGATAATTATAATTAATCAGTTGAAAACAAACTATATACTATATTTATCATACAAAACAATGAAATTTCAGATAAATCGTGAAGACATAGAAATGTATAAATTGTTTTACTTGTTTACAGAAGTGAAAGTTTATTAATCAGTAAACCACGTAACCTTTTTCTTGTTTGTAACGACAACCTTGGTTTCAAAACAAAAACAAAATTAATTAATTTTCTGTTAACTAACAAAATAACAGTAATTATTTCTATTTATTTCATTCAAATATATCTTATTCAAAATGCTTATTTATAATATAGATAATAAATCTAAATGTAATAATTTAAGAAGTTTAGAAAATATTTTTTGATAATGGTGAAAAAATATATTAACAAACTGCATTCAAAATTGTGAAATAAATCACAATAGAAGATAACACCTTAATCAATTTTTCAAATTATATCATAACTATGTAGATAATTGATAAATATGTAATATATAACAAATGAACGCAAGAAATTGGTAGACAAACAACCAAAAAATCGAAATTTAGGTAAAGATTCAACAGACTAGCCTGCAGAAAACGAATTGTTACATATATTAACACATGTGTTTTTTCCTTCAAAATGCAGGGCCTGAAGAGCAATGTTGACGGTAACTTAGCTGCTAGAAGAGTTTCACAAGCCAAATTAGTTATAGCTGAGGAGTCAGACAAAGTATGCTCCACTGCTAGACGGCGACAAATCTGGCAGTACTGGATACAAGCGTATAAGTTGGATACAACATATAAGTATGGTTGCGGTACTGCGATTGGGAAGTCAAAGGGAAAACACCCTTATCAGTTTTTCCCGAGTATCATGGCAAGAAGAAAATAAAGAATAAGGAAACCATGCGAACCGACTAATAATCGGCAACATACCGATCTAGGTCAGGTAGTGTTAAATATGCGACTGAGCAACTACCGGGGCACATATGAGAAATCGGCATCTCGAAGACAAAATAGATAAAAACAAATGTATGGTATAGCAACGTGGAATGTAAGAGGTTACTGCAGACCGGAAAACTGTATACACTTAAACAGGAACTTTTGCAGCAAAATATCGCGATGAGCAGTATTTCAGGGACGCACTGGAAGGACAAATATCATCTCGAGGTATCTGAAAAGGAGCAGCTGTACTAGTAAAAAAAATTTGAACAAATATATATGCGAACATGTAACTATAAATGTTCGCATGATTAAAATTACAACAAACATCTGCCATTTGAAAATACATATAATTCAATTATATATGCCTATCATAAGATGCATCAGATGAAGAAGTGCAGGAAATCTATAGTGAACTAGAATAAATAATAATATATATGACTAAAAACGAAGGTGATTTGGAAGATATAAACGCGGAAGCTGGAGAAAGAAAAAATGATCAGTTGAAAGGATTGACAAGATCGTATAGACTAAGAAAAGACAACAAAAGAGAAGAAAGGTTAATCCAGTTTTCTATAGAAAACGGTTTTAAAATTATTCAGTGTTTGTGAAATTCATAGGAGATTATCAACATAGATCTCTCCTGAAGAACAGCATGAAAATTAAATTGATTATATATTAAAGGGAAGACGATGGAGAACTTGTATAACTGATGTTACAACAAAACCAGGTGCTGATTGTGTATCAAACCACAGGTTTGCAGACGCAAGATTTAAGTTGAAGTTTCAAATTTTGTTAGTAGCAAACAAAAATGCTATGATGATGCCTGTAGATGATAAAAAATTTTGGTCACGGCTTTTGAAAGGCAATATACCGCAATCGACCGATGACCAAGATTGAACTTAGAACAACACAAAAAATAGGTCGTGGAGACGTTAGACAAAACTCACAAGACTATGGCAATAAAAAAGAATCGTTGAAAAGTCACGGTAATTCAACCGGGGAGCGTATATATATGTTTCACTGTTTATTTTACGACTTTTGATTCGATAACATGGAACAAATTGTCACATATACAGAATGAAATAGGAACTCCAACATCTGTTAGAGATTATTAGCAACCTATATGAAAATAGTGTAAATACGATAAGAGTTAACCATATTAGTCCACATTTCTTTAAGCTTGATGCAGGAATTAGACTAGGATGCATTATATCATCTATTCTATTCAATGTATACACTGAATATAAAATGAGCGAAGTCCTCGAAAACTGGGAAGGGGGAATAAAAATATGATGGTACAAGCTTAATAATTTAAAGAGTCATCAATAAACTGAAGAATGTGAGTGAAAAGTATGGTTTACAAGTTAGGATAATTGACAAGGCCAAAAATAATCAGGAGGATACTACTACTGAATGTGAAGGATATGAGGTAAATAATTTGAATTACCTCGGGTCACTGGTTTGCAAAGGATGCGAAAAGGAAATACGTAGACGATAACGAGGAACACAAAGTTAAAATTAATCAAATGCATTCCTTTGCAGGAGACCAAAGTAGATGGAAAAGAATTTGGTTAGAATTTTGGATAAAAAACCTATCACAAGGCAGTGGATGATTACCGAGGAGGTAGCAGTGTAAAGATTTGGCAGCTCCCAAGCCTCACTGGAGGTGAGACAGTCGTATGGTTATCAGTTTCCGGTTATCTTCACCAGGTGCATATATCGATCTTCGTGATTTTAATTTGTGCGTTTGTGGTATTGGTTTTGTCTTTACATTAATTAGTTCGTAATTCACACTAATCGGAAATGATGCTTTATTGAAAGATAACCTACCTCGCTGCAATCATCCCTTATTGGTATCATAAATGTTGAAGGTAATAGCAATCTTAATTGTCTACCCAACAACAATAATATCGTGACGACAGGAGATAACTCTTTCCGCCGCAATCATCCCTTATTGGCACAATAAATTAGGAGATAACAGCCTTAACACCTCTCCTCCCTTTTCCCAAGGCACAAACTGCATTATGTTTCCAGTATTCTTCCCTCTTTATTATCACTGGACAAAAACTAATGTGACTGCTGAAATATTTTTACATTTCAACGTTCAGATACTCGAACTAATAGAGTTAATGAAATTAGAAAATAATTGCGAACAAATGAAAAAGAACAAATTACAGTGGAGAACCATCTACGTCAAAAATACCCAAAACATAATCAGAAAATCGAAAAAAGCAAGGACCGATTAAAAGCCACGAAAATATCCACGCACAATTAATTTTCTTTCGCATTTCCTTGTAGTTTTTTTTTCAGCAGACAACTATATTCGTTCACAATATTGATTGCAACAATTGTTAGAGTGCTTGATTATCATGTCAGCTCAACAATCGATGAAAGTTTATCGAAGTTTTGATTATTACATAACTCTACAGAGAAGGCAGAGTGACATCTCATTCGGTATAACATTATACACAAGCGCATCTGCGTTGCATATAGTTAGTGCCTTCAGTGATAATCCATTTTGTACGTAAAAATAATGATGATGATGATGGTGTGTGCGCGCACACACACACATACACACATTTATAATTAAAGTTGCTTTTTATATAAAATTTCGAGCTATGTGTAAGTTATATTATCAAACATATTGTATATAACTACATACATTTAATAGACCCAATTGACGGGTACCCATTGATGCTGATTGGCTAGTGTTTCCAAACTTTCGACTACTTTAATGAAGGTTCTATCGAAGTCATCATTTATAATTGTCAAATCAATGTACTTTTCATACGTTCGTTGTAAACAAGCACTTTCTTCTAAAGTTTTTTTCAGATCATCTTCCTGAAAATGATTATAATTAGTTTTGCATGAAAATTATGATTACGAAAAAGAAACAAAGATCTTAATAGATAATTTTGATGAAATGAGTAAGTTTGTAAAAAAATATACAGAAATACCTCATAAAGCGATGCAAGAGATTCCAAAGTTCTAGCTCGTCGTGAACTGTATCGGATAGAGCTCTGTCGATCAAACTGTGTAGGAAAAATAATTAAAAATATTTACGCAAGCCAAACCAAAACATTATATTTCTAACACGCAAATGAAAAAATAATTAAAAGCGCAAAAACGCGATTATTATACAATGAAAAATTTCAATTATAAATATCAGCATTTTAAATATGTTTAATCAAGTTGAAAATAAATGCAAGTAGCAAGAAAGTAAATCTATATAATAAATTACGTAAGCAATACCCTAACATTTTCTTTTTATCAAGAATTGCAAAAACTGAATTCTGAATAACATTAAAATAAAAATATTATGAATTTTTATGGAGATTTCGCGATACGATATTCTTGATCATATATGGTGTTATTTTAGTATACAACGCGTAATAAACTTCGTATATATTTCTCGTCGAATTTTAGTAATTTATTTAATTTTTATTAGTCCTATTGTTATTTATCGCATTTTATTAGATCTAATAATTTTAGTTAAATACCCACTTTTATTCAGTCAGTTATGCTTGCTTGACTAGTTTGGAAATATATCACATTTTATTCCGTGAAAATTACAGTTATTGCTTGTGTAGTTTGTAAGTGTATTGTTCTTACATGATCATTTATAGTTTTAAAATATATAATGGGTAACATCAAATAATACGTTTGCGTTGAAACGATGTATCTATTTTATTACTATAAAATATTTCTTCTCTTTTTTTGAACTGTTTATTACACACACACATATATATATAAACAATTATATTTCTAATAAATTCGATTACTCATGTGGTAATTTGTATAGAATTAAACATATTTAATTTCATAGCGTTCTCTAAAATTAACAACAGCTTGTCAAATATAGCAATATTATAAAAACATAGAATTAAAGCCTATCTAATGCTAAAGCATTTAGCTGGATATATTTCCGTTGTTTATTAAGTAATTATTTAAAGAAATCCTATTTCTACATTTGAATATGTAAAAAAATATATAAAATGTTAAATTACCACACATGCATCGCATTTCACGCATTCAAACAGTCTTAAAGTTATTAAATTATTTTCAATTTTGCGTAAGCACAGGAATAATTACTACGAACAAATTTAAACCAGTTTCAATGATTTTTTATATGAAGCAACCAAAAAAGCAAGTGGGTGCACATGCAGACGCCTATGCACGTAAATATAGTTAATTTTTACCGTTAATGTTCTGCTTGAATATCCATTATATCTTCCATAATCGTACAAGTTTTTCAAAACTTCCATACCAGGTGCGGCAATAAAAATAACATAAGGCATAAATTCGGATGAATTGTGTAGTATTTTTAAGGCCTATATAAAAAAGTGTTAATATAAAAGTTAGCTGTTAAAAATATTACATGAATTTAAAGGAATTCAGAACATGTTATCCACAATTAAATTTATGTAAAAATGTATTAGTAATAGATAGTTAGGTTAGATGCATAATGCTTGAAATTAAATCAATATTTACATGAAGACAATTTGATCTTGAATATACTGACCTTGATAACCGCCCCCCCCACACACACACAAAAAAAGAAGGAAGGAAACGAATTACAGTTATTAATTAGTGTAACTTTTTGCATATTTGTGATAATGAACTTTATAGTAAGTAAAAATACACTAAGAACTTATACAAATACAACATTCTACAAAAATTGTAAAACATCGAAAAAACTATTAAAATGCAGTTTGCTTATATTATACAGAGAATATCGACTTGTATTGTTATTAAAAATTGAAACAAAAATAGTTACAACTGCTAGAATTTTACTTTACCACCTAGTAATAACAATAGATTAAATCATCTTCTTTAATTGGTTGTCGTTATTTTTATTGCATTTAAAATTTTCCAAATTGATCAAAGTAGATTTTATTTTAAAGATTTTACAAAATTGGCAAATCTGATCATTCCGTATTTCTTTCCATACGTTAATTTTTATTTTATGCTTCTGCGATAGCAAATTTAATATTACTTTTGTGCGATTTTCTTTTCATCTTCTTGTCATTTGTTATGCGTATACATGATGTCTGTCATCAGTTTCCTACTTAATTTTTCAACCAAGCAGCCGTTAACTGATGTATTATACTTGCAGATACTATCTCAAATAATCGTTTTTCAGCTCTCAGCATCAGATAATTATTACGCTTATTTCATTTAATGAATTTCGTCATACTTAAACACATTCACTTATTGTACAGCATAAAGCCATGCTGATGTACTTAGTATCGAAGATCTCTAAAGGTTTAACAGAATTTATAATGACCAAAAAGTTTTAAAAATTATAAAATAATAATCATCGCATCCTTATGTACATTATATTATGTACTATTAAATCTTAAAATGTAGTCCGTTATGAAAAGTGTTTATTAACCGTTTTAAATACAAAATTTTTACATTCATGATAATTATTAAAAATATTTATATATCTGATCATATTTGAATTGGTGAAATTGTAATTATATATTGGAAACAGGAAAAATCAAAATATTTGACTTATAATATTTCTTTTTAACAAAATTCTCACAAATCGCTGTGTTAGTAAAGTTTATGAGATGTACAATAATGGTGACTACATTTATTTCATTGAATGTTTTATAGACGAATATGTATGTAAATAATCATATATTTAAAAAGTTATTTATAGTAACTGCTTTGGTATGTTAAAGTTCACATTTTACAGATTTTACAGTAAGAGCCTTAATGCAAATTTGTAAATATGTAAAAAAGAAATTCTTTTAAAATAAACCAAAATTTGACATATATAAATACACCGGATACATAATAAATTAATAGTGCTAAACTGTATTTGGATATATCAGAATTTATTCGATTACGTTTTCTATGATTATAAGTTGTTTACTTTCAACTGATCATAGGACAAATTCTCTAATATAAGCAAGATAATTAAATTTTACGTTACATAAATTTTTTCGGTTTTTTATTTTAAAAAATTCATTTTTCGTCGCATTACAGAGTTTAAATATAAAATTATTTCATTCTTATTTTTAAATTTTAATTCGCTAAAATTTACAGTATTCGATTAATTTAAAATTTAATTTTAAAACAATAATTGATATCAATAATTCTAAGACACAAACACTTAGGACGTGAATACAAATAATTACCGGAGCACTACAATCCAAAACGCACATTTTTCCTTCATTAATAACATTCCTAATAGCGTCTAAACTCGTACCGTACAGATGACCATTATGTTCACCATATTCCAAAAATTTATGACTTCTTATTTCATTTTCCATATCTTCTCTATCCAAAAACCAGTAGTTTTTTCCATTCTCCTCATAATCGCGAATAGGACGGGAAGTATCTAAAATAAAATAAAAAATAATAATATTCATTTTAATATAACGGCCAATAATTATCACATTTTAAAAAATCACAACAAAATTAATCTTTCGCTTTTGAACTAATGATTCAGATAAAAATAAAAACTAGCTTTAATGACGATATTTATAATGCATTTTTGTTATGTAAAATAACTTTACACTCCAATAACCGGTCCTACTTTTAAATAAACTTTATGAAATTATTGATGACAAACAGTATTCGAAATATTGCTTTTAAAAAATGTAATCCATTATATATCATTTTTTAGATTTGTAATCCATTTCTCGTTTGAATAGCGGAATTTTACTAACCAAAAGTATCCTTATTTTAAAAATAAACAGTATAGGATTAAGATGAACTTGCAAAATAAAACGCATAAAATAGACATGATAAACTTGAAGAATATAAGGAATGCGTTAGGAAAATTCTAATTCATATCAAACGAATCGTTAAAGTTTTATTTGTGAATATGACAAAAAGGCTCATTAGATAAGAACTGTCCGATGTAACTGTTGCATAAAGGTATGTAAATTATTTTTTTAAATACATATTTGAAGTCTTCAGGAGAAATTTATTATTTTTATGATTTTTTAAATCAATCCTAATAAAATCTGTATTAAAAATAAAACCGCCGAAATGATTATATAGAATTTACTTACGAGGAATAATTCCACCAAATTTATCAGGATCACTATTAATAAGGCGACCCTTTAATGTGCGTCGTCCGACTCCGTACGGTCCAACTAGGGCTAATGTCCTTCTCTTAAATGGAGGCATTCTCACTACTTCTTCATACAAAGGAAGATCAGCTTTATCAAATTCAGTATTCCATTTAGACTGATATATCTTTTTACGTTTCCTTCTTGCTATCTAATAAACACACAAATTAAATAACACATTATAATATTTCATAATGTGTTGTAAAATAGGTCATTTTTAAGCATCATTGTATCAAGCATTATAATATTTTGCTTTATTTCATTAATTCATATTTCGTATTTTTTCTAAATTGTTTTTACTCGTTCCTTGAAACATTTAATATTTCCGCATACTTATTTATACAAATTTTAAAGTATATATCAAGAAAAACGTTTATTTAACAAAAAAACTTTATGTATAATAAAAGGTTGTTGGTTTATTTCTGTATTCCTTGTATGTGCGCGCAGTTGCCATTTTAAGCGGGAAAATAAACGAAAAATAAATGTTAAAACATTATATCACATCATTATATTTGTTGTGTCAAAACAAGACAATCATCGATGGCGATGCACTAAAATAAAAATAAATTTATTAAAATATCTTTAAACGAATAATGTACATGTAAACGGGAAACAACAATATTACAACAAATATCTACAAGAACTCAACGAGCAATTTGCATATTGCATTCGTTAATCATATATTACTATAATTTCATACAACCATATGGATTTTCATATGTTAACTTCTTTATAATAAATCCTAAATAATCATGTAAAATTTTCACCAGTTATACAAGCGATAAAATTCAATCATACCAAACCGAGTAGTACAAATATAAAGAAAACAAAGTTGCCTTTATTATGAAATTGAGAATAAAGCAAATATTACATTATTATACATATTTTACCCTTGTCCCACAAATTCCAATTGTATGAACGTAGTCTGCTTCCGGAGGAACATACGCTTTACGTCTTTCTTCCAAATCCAATGACGGAATAAGGCCGATACCGTCCTCGCCCACTTTTTTGGCTTGCCACCATATTGGATCCTTCTGATCAACTACCTATGATGTTAATTATGCGTAAACAGGTAGAAACATTTCGTAATAAATAAATTAAGAACATAACATGCCGAAGAGTTAACTTACAAGTTAACCATATATAAACAAAAAGTGAAGATATTGAATAAAGAAAAATTCTGTAATTGTTTATAACTGTTTTAGATAAATTAAAATAGTTACTTGCAAAATATCCCCGGATTTAAATTCTAATCCAATTTCCGGACACGGAAGCAATGAATCAACAGCTGGCTCATAATTGAATAGAGCTCTCATATAGCACTAATCAAGAAGATAATCAAGCATTAAATTTACGGTCACAAGGAATTATAAAAATTAGATTTTACATACTTTTGTGTACACTACAATCAGAATAAATAGAAATGTTTTGTTCAATCAATGTTTATTACACATATAGATAACATGTATTCATATATATAAAAGTTTGTATTATTTATGACATATAGATTAGTTTCACATTACATAAGAGAAAATATTATGAATTACACCGCACAAAAATATCTGGCGACGTTAAACAAAGTAGTAGACGTTTAATATTAAAACGAAATACAATCAATACCAATAAAAAAATATCTAGTAACTTTCTTCAATAACAAACTAAATAATTTATTAGCATGCCTCAACGAAGACGTGTATAAACCATTATATGATTAACTTGCGTTTAAATAAATTATGGATAGGTTCTGATTTCGCAAAACATTACGATAATGAACAATGTTTTTATATTTAGGAACGTTTTCAGAGTCATATAATAACCTAATGTTTTGACAATTATTAAAAGAATTTCAATCATCCACAAATATTAAAATCGGATCTAAATAACCCTTTAGTATTACATTTACAAAGTAGATAAATACCTTGTATAAATATAAATTATGAAATAAATTTATACTGGTCACATAGATATGGTTTGGATTTTGTTTCTAAATAATTATGGGTTCTGCTGCACACATTTGGTAAAAATATATAATTAGAATATAGTTAACATGTTAAAGACTGCTTTAATTCCAACCGTAATTAATTTTTCTGGCTGATATTCTCGCAAAAGTTTTTTTAAATACCTGATTAGTTTTTATTGGTAATTCATTTTCAGTACCAGGAGCAATTTTAAACTGTACTGTAGATTTTGATTGAACAACTTGTTCCATCAATTCTGCAGGAGTAATGACATTTTTGCCATTTACTTCTAAAATAACATCTCCAGGGTGTAATAAACCTTGTTTATGAATTGTGCTACCAGCTAAGATTCGAGCAACTATGACATTACCATTCTGATCTTGTTCCACAGTTAAACCCTTTGAAATATATTAAAAACAAATATTTAAAATAATTTGTTAGAATAACTATAATTAAAAAAAAAACATCTTTTTCTAAAACTCACCAATGGCTTATCAAAATCTTTTCGTATGTTAACAAGTTTATAAATAGATGAAGTCATTTTGTAATAAAACTTTATTTTATTTGTTACAAACGAAAGCAACAAACTCTAGTCGTTTCAATTATACCTATCATATCACAAGCACCACACCCACTTTAAACTAAATCATATTATGGTATTTGTAAACAATTTATCATGATTAAAATGAAGAATCCGATGAGTAATATTTTTTTAAATATGACGTCATAATTCCGTTACTAAAAACTAGAAAAATTAACATAAAAAATAATATACTGAATAAACAGTTATGTTGTAAATATACAATATTTTTTTATTTTATGAATATTAAATTTGTATTATTCATAATTTCATTAATTGAGATTGGTTCAGAAAAATTTAATGCAATTACATGAATGACTTGCGTGTTGTTAAAGCTAAAAAATTTTTATAAATGATTCTTATAATTTGTGAATGTTTCTAAAGTTAAAGTAATTTACGTAGTTTTACTATACGCTTAAATTTTCTTCAAAAGATAATAAATATGACATCTATACTTTTGCCTGAAGAAAATTCACCAGGGTTCTCTTTTGATAATTGTTTAAGGTGGGTTGTATTCTGTTAGGTTATTTATTTGATCGAAATTGATTTATAAAAATTAACGTGCATATTAAATTTTTACTAGGAATTCATATTTACAAAAAAATGGGTATCTGGTGAAGAAACCTTTGAAGACTGGTACGACAATCGTTGGAGCTATATATAAAGATGGAGTTGTACTGGGTGCTGATACTCGTGCGACTGACGATACTACTGTTGCTGATAAAAACTGCGAAAAAATACATTATTTGAATAAAAATATGTAGTAGGTTTCTTCCAAAACTTAAGTACATATAAGTTGGGTATTTTTATATGAACAGTAACTTAAGTATGATATAATTTTTGAGTGGAATAATTTTCGTGATTTTTTAATAACATATATTTTTAGTTGTTGTGGAGCAGGCACCGCTGCAGATACGACTATGGTTACAGCTTTGATATCTTCCAATCTGGAATTACATCGTTTGAACACAGGCCGTATGGTTCCAGTTATAGTAGCTTGTCGCATGTTGAAGCAGATGTTGTTTCAATATCAGGTTAGACTATTTTAATCATATGATAATGTACTACGTACACATAAATTATATTCTCAATCCTGAAAACATTGATATACTGATTTTTCTATTCGAATGAGTTTGCATTTCAACGCATTAATGAATATATGTAATTTAAATCACGAATGAAATTTCAAGCGTAATAATATTAGTTACTTATCATTGATGAGATGTTAAAGTTGAATACAGTCACTCTATTTTAACTGTTTACACCGTTTTTTTATGACTAATAAAAATATTTAAATTAGGGTTATATAGGGGCAGCATTAGTGCTGGGTGGTGTAGATTCAACCGGAAATCACTTGCATTGTATTTATCCTCATGGATCTACCGATGCATTACCATACACAACTATGGGATCTGGTTCTTTAGCGGCTATGGCGGTGCTAGAAGCAAACTGGAAGCCTGATTTATCGGTAAAACTAAATTGTTTTTTTTTTACTTTTAACACATTCATTATTTTTTTAAATTTTAAAACATATATTTAATTGCCTATTTTATTTATATACAGGAAGAAGAAGCTAAAAAATTAGTACGAGATGCTATTGCTGCCGGTGTTTTAAACGATCTTGGATCAGGTAGTAATGTCGATTTGTGTGTAATTCGCAAAGATTCAGTAGAATATATTCGACCGTATGAAAATCTCAGTGTTAAGGGAAAAAGGTATTTATTTATATTGTCATTATGTCTTACACTAATAAATTTTAAAAATAAAATGAAATATAACATAACTCGGCATTCCTCGTTTAGTTTCGTAACACGTGTTCGTGTAAATGTTACAAATATTTAAAATTCATGTAGTTTTTTTTCTTCATTCTATTTGATTTTTTTTTTTTTTGTTAACAATAACATAGATTTATACAATATTACGTTTTTCTTAATTAAATAACGCTCTTTAAAGAAAATAAACGTAAAATGTATATTAAATTTGCTTTTAATGTATAGATCTTAAATGATATTTACTTTTACAGATTGAGGACTAAATCATCGTCATATTCAGTAACTTATTTATTAAGTATCGTGATCTTTATGGTAGCACCTGTGATATCACTTTACATTTCCCGACTTATTGGACTCTAGTTAGAGACGTTTAACTCGGTGACCTACCTATGTCACTTTTCCAAATTATTTGTCCAGTTAGAATGCATTTCACGAGGATGTACACAGATTTCCGCATAGTATGATCATAGTACTTTAATATTTTCCGTTAGCACCGCATTTAAATTTTTGGTACATTATTGTATTCTCAGTATTCAGTGTCATGTCCCGCTGGCGTATGTTCCATGTTTGGGCTCTATACAAAAACTTTCAGTGTTTAACCAGCCTTAATTTTGTTATCCGCCTTACGGTCAGATCCTTCAAGATTTTATCTTCCTATTGCTACCTACGCCAGACTTCATTTAATCTTCGCCTCTTTCCCTACTTATCAGAAGGATGAACAAATTAAATATATTAAAGATTTAATAACAGCTTTTATTATTATTGAATAATGTCCAGTCTACAAAAACAGAATCATTTTACTAAATTTACATTTACAGGCAAGGTAATTACAAATTTAAAGAAGGAGTTACACCTGTTTTATCTACAAAGGTAATTCCATTATTTGTTGAAGAGGAAATAATACAGAAAGTTACACAGAAGATATCAGAAGGCGATAAAATGGATACATCTTAATCAAGAAGGTTCACATCATCATGTAAATTTTACTATTTTATTCAAAAAATATTTCAAATTTATGTGTTGATTTGGTTAAATATAATAATTTTTTTTTATTAATAAATGTATTTTCGGTGAAGTACTTTGTTATGCACAGCATTCAGTCATTGGCATAAATTAAAACATTAGTAGTGTAAGTTTTTTAAATATACGTATATAAGAGCACAAGCTTAATTAAATAGTTAAATAAAATTATAAATGTAGTGCTAAGAGGAAAGTGCGGACGAGGTCATTTGGTCCCATAACCAATACCTCTGTTTGTAATAGTAGGTATTATGTCAGGTTTTCTGACATAAATCGTAAGTATGCCGCTGTCCAGTGGTTTCTATTGGCCAATTGAAAACTGTTTAATAACATTGAACAATTTCACTCTGAGGTCACGATGAATGACATAATGACAAGAGTAACGGTATGCATATGAAGTTCCTTCCTAGCAGACAATATAATTAAGATAGCTTCTTCAAAATTTGCTTAAACTTCAATTTTGCACAAATTTTCCGCGGAAAACGTGAATCGGGATGAATGTCAAGATATTCAGCCGAATTGTATTGTGGAATAAATTGAAGACCAAGTTGGCCCAGATATCGCGAATTCGTATGCTTTAATGTGCGTTGAGGTGTTTATTTTAATATGCAGTCTAAGAGCCCACGCGACAAAATGTTCAATGCGTGCTTAAGGTTCACTGTTTTTTTATTACCTATTGAAAGGACAGCTGTGTCGTCAGCTAACATTACTGTAGTAGTCTGTTCATCAAATGGTAGTTCTTTCGTATACAGTATGTAATAATAAAGGTCCAATCACTTCCTTGTGAAAATCCTGTTTGTCATCTCTGTGTAATATATGAAAGTTTCAAACAAACAGACGACAAAAGTGAAACTCATTTGTAAGAAAATACATCTACATGCACCGTACTGTAAGTAAATACACGAAAACATAACGTGAATTATCTTTTAATAAGAGTACAAAAATATTTTAAACTTAAAATATCGCGGGTTTACATCAGTCACGAGAAAAAAGTTTATATAATACATATTGTTTATGAAATGATCATGTTCACATTTTATATATAAAAACAAATAAAAAATAGGAACTTCGCTTGTTAAACTTGATTTTTTAGTTTACAAAAAAAATTAACTAACTTCCAATTATGTATAAACTGTCATATACTTAATAACTAATGATAGATACAGTATTTAAAATAAATAAAAGTATTTTATGATACTGTATAGAGTATTTTTATTTTATTTATTCTTAACACATATCATTAAGGAAGCATCATAGATATACTTTTTGATACAATAAGTTTAATTCGTGTTTTTTTTTTAACTTTTTGTTTTAATTTCTAAAAACAAGGACATTAAAAAATAAAGATTTAAGTAGTACGTTACATATTTTAAGTAGTTTTAATAAAAATCGATAATCGTGTGCCGTCGATATTAAGTATTGTTGAAAATGCAAAGGTAAAACTTTAAAAGATTTATGGTTTGTGTATAATAAAATCCTATGATTCTTCCCAACATGTATAAACTGTCATATGCTTAAAAACTAATAATAGGTACAGTATTTGAAATAAATAGAAGTATTTTTATTTTATTTATTTTTAACACGTATCATTAAGGAAGCACCATAGATATACTTTTTGATAGTGTTTTTTTTTTAACTTTTTGTTTTAATTTCTGAAAACAAGGACATTAAAAAATACAGATTAAGTAGTACGTTACATATTTTAAGTATTTTTAATAAAAATCGATAATCGTGTGCCGTCGATATTAAGTATTATTGAAAATGCAAAGGTAAAACTTTAAAAGATTTATGGATTATGTATAATAAAATCCTCTGATTCTTTCCAACGTGTATAAACTCATATGCTTAAAAACTAATGATAGGTACAGTATTTAAAATAAATAAAAATGTTTTTGTGATACTGTATAGAGTACTTTTATTTTATTTATTCTTAACACGTATCATTAAGGAAGCAACATAAATATACTTTTCGATACAGTATGTTTTTTTTTTAACTTTTTGTTTTAATTTCTGAAAACAAGGACATTAAAAAATACAGATTAAGTAGTACGTTACATATTTTAAGTACTTTAATAAAGATCGATAATCATGTGTCGTCGATATTAAGTATTGATGAAAATGCAAAGGTAAAACTTTAAAAGATTTACGGTTTATGTATAATAAAATCCCACGATTCTTTCCAACGTAATGAAGAAACTTCAATCGCGGAAAGAGCGACCGTTCCGTACGTTAATGGATGAAATTTATGAAACACATAAACAACGGATAATATCCATATAAACTCTGCTACAACGAATAGAATATTCAAAAGTTTCATTTTCCTGAAAAATTAAGAATTATTTGTGAGTATGGATAAATCATTTGTACGCAGCTTTATTTAAATTAATCATATACGTACCTCAATAGATTATTAATATGCTCGATTAATACTGCCGTTAGTGATGTTTTAAATACGAGAGCCGGTAAGTACTGATGCAAAAACAATGTTTTATCAACGAAAAAATATGGTATATAGTGAAACAGATATCCCAATAATAATACTTCGCCAATATTAATAAATTGATGCCAGTTTTCTGAAATAATATTTAATTCTATATAAAGTTATTTAAAAATATTAGTGTATTAACCGATTATAACATATATAAAGAAGAAGGGACGTATTTTCGATGAACTAGCTTAGTTGCAGACCTCTGCTCACATTGTAAAATATTTTAAAATTATGTAAAAAAAGATAACAGAGTATGAATATCATAAACAAATCTGATTTAGACAACTGTCAGATTAGCATTCGATGTTCTAAACGTAAATATAAAAGAATGGTAACTTTCGTTATTGTCTTATATGATTATGGTTAATAAATATTACAAAACGAATTAAAACCGGTTGCCAACAAATACGATATTCGTTAAATTACGACAGAATGAAAAATAGTAATATAAGATATGTTAAAATCCTAGGAAGGTTTAAAATGTTAAAGTACTATTTTATATATATATATATATATAACAATAATAATTATTTTCCTATATATAATAGTTTTGAAATGTATAAAAAAGTATTTTTCTTACATAAACTATATTTTTATAATTAATTAATACGGACAATTTAGAGTAATATTATCTTTAAATTGATGTGATATAAACTTTTAGTAATTTATTAACTTCTTCAAAAACAGACTGTTCTAAAGTTTGGAAAAATTCGCACATAGTGTACACATGATTTGTAGGTTAGTTGACAAAGTTTAATTCTGGCTATTTTATTAGATAGCAACGGCTTTTAATGAACTTTAATTACTATATAATATAAATTCAATTTTTGAGAATACCTAATGCAAGATGACTTTATGTACAATTATGGTCACTTCTTAGCCTAGCTATACTGGTTTTAAGCGTTACTTTTTTCCTTACTCGGAATTCACATTCTAAATGTGGTTCAAAAGATTGGTAAAATATTTCTTCGAATTTTGATGTGAATTATTTCCAGTTTGATTTAAAATTTCTCAGCTGGTGTTATCTGATCTTATCGAATGATCCTATTGCAACTTATTTCAATGAATGCTACAATGGGCAAGGACTCCGTTTCTGAATCCATAAGTATATAAATTCACTGATGAAGCAGCAGTTTTAATTTTATGATTGAAAAGTCTGATATGGTCACAAGGGAAGACTTAGAGAATCCATTTTAATAAGTATATTTTGTTCATGTATATACCTTACGAGATATTTCGGTTAGAGGAGAAAAATACCGCTGAATTCTGGAAGATATTAGGTTGAACGTATCTAGAGTTGATTGGGCTAGATTTCGCATAATTCATCATGTCAGTAAATAACTGAAGACAGACGTCAATACCTATTATTTCGTCGATTAAGTACGTGCCGATTTGTTATTTATTTTAGGAGTATGGCGCCTTTATTTTAATATAAAACTTAATTCTGCCGCCTATGCTTGTAACGATAGTGGATCACAAAGCATTAAGCATATATGGAGGGAGGCATTTTGTATCACCTTAGATGTGTTTCGTTGTATACATGATTCCTTCGGTCTTACCTATGTTTATGTTTAGTACAGAAAACCTAAAAAAAATTGTATATTTAAAGCTGCTAGTTCGACAGAGGATACTACTCCATTTATAAATAAATCATTAATGTCAGATTGCTTAACTATCTCTTGGCCTCCAGGAAGTACTGCCATCTAAGCTTCGATGTATATATATAGGGTGACCCAAAGAAAACAGACGTGTTGTTTGCACTTGGTAAGGCTGCTACAACGCAAACCGCGTGCTCCACATTTATTTTACATACGAGAGATTCGTTTTTGTCCAATTTCAGTTATGGCATTTTATAATAAGGAGCGCGCGTGTTGGGTGGAACGTTATTTTCGGCGTGAATCGATCACGACAGTACCAGTACCATTTTGCAATTCAATTTTAAGGTTGGTTGAAACTTTCGGGTGAAAGCTTCTGCAACGGATAAAAAAAAAACGTTCTGGATAAAGAAAAACCGATTCGTACCCACACAAACATCGATCGAGTTCGTGCAGCGATTTTATGTACGCAACTAACTGAGCTTGTCCAAAGTAGTTTTACATGGTTCCTGTATTCAATATCGTGCTTGTATATTGGAAGGAGAAATTCCTATGCGTTTTATGACCTCTACATATATTCTGTAAATTTTTCATTCAACTGCCTAATTCGTCTTAAACAGAAACTAAAATTTTAATAAATACTGCTTCTAACTTTCACAACTTAGACACAGATTTAAATATTTTTAAAACAATCGGCAATTTTCTTTAGATTAAACGATAGGTTACTTCACCAGAAACTTCCAAAACGATAATTAACCTCTATTTCCTCGTCAAGAGTACGTTTCATATTTCTTAAACAGTTATTCATAATTTTCATTACAGCAAGAGATATAATTAGGAATTTCCAATTTTAAAATCTTCCACAAAAAAGCTGAATGTATTAGTTTGCCTTTTGTAAATGTAATCTACGACTTGCAGCAGACAGTGCAATAGGCATTCTAATATAAAGACTCCTTGTACATAAACGATGTAAAAGAGTAGATTTTTTTTTGTGTATACATTATTTCTTTTTATGTCAGTCCATTTATCGTACTTATTTATTACTTAAAACATGTACTTCGTATAAAAAAATTCCATGGATTAGCGAACGTTTAAACAATAATTATAACCTGGTAAATGATCAAGAATATTTTTTTTGACGACAATGCGGCTACTATCAACGTATTAAAGAATTAATAAAAATACCTGAATACAATAGCAAAAACCAATTATAATAGAAAAAAATCAGTGCAAGGTATGAATATTTAAAATATAATTTCAATACATTATCACAATCGCATTTAAGTAAACATGTTTTATTAAAACAATGTACGTATCAAACGATACTTACCCTTTGAAAGATCATAACACAGACGACGTCTACGAAGCAGGTAAAAAATTCCTAATAAAATGTATATCAAAATTGCATTAACACCCGAATACCACACGATTATATTTCCAAGTAAATGAACTTGCCCCTAAAAAATGAAATACAAATGAAACAGGATACTATAAAAAATATTTACTAATACCTGTAGCTACTGTAGTTTATAGGGGCTTTAGTTATTGGATCAAATGACTTCATATATGTTTTCTTCCTAGATTTTATTATACATTTTACATTTAGCTATTATCTAACTATTTAATTATAAAAAATCAATTGAAAATTAGTTAAATCACTAATATTTATTTTCTTAAGGAAAACACAAAGCTTTTCGGCATTTACGCCATATCAAGTGAAAAATTTAAAAAATCATAATTTTAAAAATATGAATTAAATATAATTACTTAAAAATATGTGATGGTAATTGTGAAAATATGATCCAAAAATGATGTCTGGTTCTGTCGGTCTATTTTTTTTTTTTTTTGATTTGTTGAAATTTAATATCAATATATTTGTTTATTAATTTAGTTTTTTTTATATTAATTTTTTCTTCAATATTATTTTCCTGATTCTGTAAAAGTTGTATACTGTTTGAATTTTAAATTTTTCATTTACTATTGCGATGTATGATGTCCAAACGTAAAATATAAAATATAAAAATATACAACCACAAAATTTTTTAAAAAACACAATTTTACAAATAAAATGAAAATAAATATTAAAAATCTGATATTACCATCACATATTTTTAAGTAATTATATTTAATTCATATTTTTAAAATTATGATTTTTTAAATTTTTCACTTGATAATGGCGTAAATGCCGAAAAGCTTTGCGTTTTCCTTAAGAAAATAAATATTAGTGATTTAACTAATTTTCAATTGATTTTTTATAAAAAATCACTACATTCCACATTATATAAAAAATTAAAATATTTAATTATAGTTAAGCTTGTACTACTCTAAGCTTTAGTTATTGAATCAAACAACTTCTCAAATGTTTTTTTTTTTCTAGATGTTACTTATACATTTTATCGTTAACACGTATTTAACTATTTAGTTATAGTTAAGCTTATATTACTCTAAAATAGATGTACAACAATGTGAAAATATAATTAGATAAGACTAAATCATTTTATTAAACGTGATAGAATTGTTATGCATTATTCAACGTGTTTAAAATAAGTATTATAAGGATTCTAAAAAAAAAAACAACCGTATTATATCTAATATTACAGTTGAAAATTATACTTGGACCTGTACGTGTATCATACTACTATTATACTGTACGCTTTACACGTCAAAATCATTGGATAGAAATAACATAAATCTCACAAAAGTATAACATAATGAGGGAGATGAAAGAAAAAGTTGCTTTTGAATAATCATTACATATTTGTTAAATACTGCAAATAAAATAGTACAGCTGATAAGAAATAAACAAGAAACATTAATGCAAGTGTGGTTGCAGTAAAACATAATGAACAAGATTGTAATCATCGGAAAGTAAAAGTAAGGTTCTATAGAAAGGAATACACTTCGGCTTCTACTTGTACAAAAATATATAATACACCAATTTCTCGGATATTCCGGCTTTATCTGTTAAATGAAGTCGAGATTAAAATATATAAAATTAAGTCAACCGAATTCAACAAAAAAACAGCTTCTTGTTGTAAAAGTTTGTTTTGAAAAGCAAGCTGCATTATTTGTTTTTTACCATATTGGACTGAAATACTATAGAACTTCCCAAGTTCATATTTTTAGAGCGATATTAAAATTTATACGATTTTCTACCCTTTTACATTATAAAATTTTTTCTAAATCCTAATAACTTTAATCGTTTAGTCGCAATGAATTTTAGTTTTTTAAACAACTTAAAGAAATAATTAATAATAATGGGATGGAATGAGAACAATCAACTAATATTATTAATATAAAATGATTAACGGTGCTTTTTTATATATATATATATCTAACTTCGTGCTCGACGAAAAAGATAATGATGTATTAGGGTTTCCAGGTCGGAGATCTAATAATATTCCAATTTAAAGCTACAAGTAAGAGTAATACTAAATTGCACTCGAAAATATAAAAGTATATATAGAAAACAACTGATTTCAAAATAAAAAGATAACTTTAATAATAATAAAATACTATTCGTCATTTTCGTTAATTATCTGACGATAAAGGCAAAAGTGAAGAAATAAAACTAAAAATAAATTATGTATAATCGTTTAATAGTAATACTTTAAGAAATTGAAATATTTAGATAAATGAAAGCGTACACGATATAAAATTGGACGATATATTTTAGCCTTTTAAATGAGTAACTACGTCGTTTGATCGTGTTTGTTGAATTTATCATGAGATACATGTTTATGAAAGAAATTTGCATGACACACGACCTTTTATAACCTATGTAAATGTATTTTCATTCAAAAATGATAATAACGAACAATTTTATAATAATTAGTATGTCGTTTCATTTCGTATTCTTTCGACCTTTTATTTGACTATTGTATAACTACTTAAAAATTCTTCTTCCTTATGTAAAAATTTTTCATAATTGTTTTTTACTTTCTCGCTACATTTACATATTGTCACGGTGGTGTGTTCGACTGTCAACTTGACGGTCGGGGGTACGAAACCAGCACGCGACATAGTAAGTTTTCATCATTATTTAATTCTTAATTATCACGGAGAAAGCAGTGGCACCCCACTCCGTATAACATCATATGCATTAGTTCCTTGAATGTTAGCTAATTTTGTACGTAAAAATAATAAACGTACAATAGCTAGTCACGACGATGATGCTACATTTACACATGATACTAAAACACGCTCTTAAACATGAAAACTGAAAATAGAAAAATATATTATAGTATTCTTTTTTTTTTTTTTTTTTTTTTTTAATGGGCACAGTTTTTTTCACCCAGATTGGTATAAAAAAACGGATATATTCAACTTTAATATTATTGTAATTATAAATAGCTAAATATACATCAATGTGCTTAATAGTAAGTAGGTAAGCAATGGTACTTTGAGAGAATTAACTTGATTCTATAATAAAGATTGTTGAGAGCTGTAGTAAGAACATTGCAAACATACATGAACTGCATCTGCTATTTTGTTGTCATCGGGAGGATGAGGACAAAAAGGAGAATTTATGCGATTATGTCGGTATAGGGACGATGGAAGACGATTTTGTCCCAATCGTAATCTACATAAAGTAGTAATGAAACATCGAAGTATATCATTTGGTACTTTTATGTCACTAAACTACGATTTTATATTAAACGTTGAATCCATCTGTAATATGGAGGATAAGGATTAGACCAAATATTATTCCAATATTCCTTATGAGCAAAATTAATGAGACACAAAATATCTGTTAAAGGTTTATATGGTATGAGCACACCACTATTCGAAGCGGACCTTGCTTCTACATCAGCAACAGTATTGTCAAATATACCAGAATGTCCAGGAATCCAGAAGAACCTAACGGAAATATCAGATTCTAACAGTGAGGAAACCAACATTCGGATTTTATATAAATAAGGCAATGCACGGGAATTAAAAGATCGGTTAAACAGCTTTCCGAATCGGTAAGAAGAAGAACTGATGAAGCTGGACGATATTGATAACCGTATTTTAACGTTTGGTATATTAGGTGTAGAAATCGAAGAAAATCGTAATAGAACGAATTTCTTAATAATGTTTAAAGAAAGAACTACGAAAGCAGCAAAAACTTTATTAGACTTGGAACCATCTGTATAAATCGGAAGGAAACCCGTCCAGAATTTTTCAAGTAAACTATTAAAAATAGAAGTATTAAAACCGGAAGGGGGATATATAGTTTTATGGAAGGTTTCGAAGTTTATTTATAATTTAGGGTGATAAAGGAATAATTAAGTTGTGATAATTGGAAAATCGTTTAGATTTGATTCACAGAGAATAGGAAGCTTATATGGTGAAAACCTCCATTTGTTATAAATTAAGAAATTATTATATGCTGACTGATATGTAGTTGTGAAATTTTTTACAACAAAAAATTGAGCGTGTACTGTGGTGTCAAAGTACTAATTGTCAGGTAATGGAATGCGTAATTAATTTTTATTATTCACCATCCTAGTATGCTGGAAAATAATTTGTTAATAGGTAAATAATTACTACCTAGAGGATTATTAATATCACTCCAGATACTATTCAATGATAAATTACTGGAGACAAGTGTTAGATCCAATGCGTTTGATGATCAATTTAGTGAAAAAACTGTGGTGTGACTTCCATCGTTTAATAGTACCAACTTAGAATGATTAATAATGTTTACATTTTCGGCGGAAAGGTTATGCCTGTTCCAAGAAGAATGCAAGGCATTAAAATCACCATCGCAAAAAATGTAGGCATCAGATGGTGTGCTGTTAATAAATGACATAAATAAGTTTGTAACAAAAAAGGAAGAAGGTGGGCAGTAAAATGAAAGTATAAATAATTCTTTAGTATTGTGTTTGATAGAATTGCAGACGTCATTACAGTGACTACCATTTAAAATTGATTGAATATCATGACGGCAATGAGGGATGACACTATGTATTAAAATAGCTGCTCCTCATAACATTAGGTCTATCATCACGAATATAGAAATAACGTTAAAGGAAAAGTTAGAATCTGGATTCAGCCATATCTCGCAAAGTAAAATAATATCAAAAGTATTAGTTGCCAGAAAAGTTTGAAGGTTAGGTTTATTTATTGAAATTCGACAGTTCCATTGTAAAATACGTAGGGTTGAATACATTGCCAATTATAAGGTTCGAAAGATAATTTTAAAATTCCGAATGAGATTACTAATTGGAAATATATGTCTAAGTAGGTGTAGCCAGAGTAGTGTATATTCAATCATGTGCTCACGAAGGGAAAAAGAGAAAAAAAAACAAATATATAAATAAAAGAAAATAATATGCCTACGTAAGTATCTAAAATACATATATATGATACTCATGCGGTCACACGCGCTCGTACTCACACTCACACACTTAAATATATGATTATTAGTTAACAAATTAAATGATAAATAAATCTGAATTATTATGATTAAGGTGTTGGTTTCTAAACATATTGTTTTTCTTATTATTTTTAATATTACTATTGCTATTCTTAACGATATTTTGATTTTGATTTCTAGTTACAATTAATTTTTTAAAACTGTGCTGTTTTTCTGTTTGACGTTAGCAGAAGGAATATATATATATATATATATATATATATATATATATATATATATATATATATATATATATATATATATACGCAACCGATAATCTAAATGTAGATAACATAGCACATACGACCGCATTTATTATTGATATACCACATATAAACGTAAAGTATTTTATTGCCGATTATTTTCAAGCGAGTTTAAATAAGAAAATAGCAAAAATATAATCGAAATGATTATGAAATGCGATCAACATATTATATATTTTTTCGTGTTTATTAAATGTTATTTTTAGTTAATATAACTATTTAAGTATAACCAACCAAAAATAAGAAAAATAAAATTTAAACGTACGTTATGTTCCGTGCTAACCCAATACGCGATGCCACGAAACATTAACGGCCATTCTAATGGGTCACTACTGTACATATGATTTTGAACGTTTTCTTGATACGAAAATAACATTTTATATTGTAATTCTAAAAATTTATCCCAAAACGAAAGAACAGTAGCTCTGAGAGGTATCATTTCTGCGTTTACCATGTCCCTTTCACGTTCTTTCTCGTCATCACCTGAACAAAAAATTGAACAAGTGATTTCCTTAAAATAATTGATACATATATTAATATTAAACGGGTGTAATTTACACGGCTTAAAAATATTCACGTTGTCTTATGAATATATTTATATTTGGTAATCATATCGTCATTCATCATAATTCCTCAATCTTGTTAATGTTGGCGGACAGCTAATTTGAAATGTCAGAATTTTCTGGATAGCGTCGCTTTTTTCATGTTACTATATCTAGTTGCTTGTGCATTGTGTTGTATTTGTTTGATATATTTCATTCTTGGCCCTCCTCTTGTTTTTTTTTCTTCTACGCTGCCTTCAATTATCTTGTTGATTGTGCCTGAAAATATAAGCTATCTATTTATAATTTATTTCTTTTAATTTTCCTAATAAGCTTCTATTTTCATGGATTAATTTAACTAAATACTTCTATGTTACTAATTTTCTCTGTCCATGCTATTCTTTCCATTTTCCTAAAACACCGAGTTTCGAACGCCTCCAACTGGCTTTGTATCTTGTTATCTGTCGTCCAAGCTTCCGAACCATAAAGCAAAACGCTTCATACGATTGTTTCGATTAATTTCTTATTAATTTCTATATTCATGTGTCTTGATGTTAATAATTCGTCCTTTTTCATAAATGGCAATTTCGCCAATCTTATTCTTTCTTTTATATCCTGTATACTCCTTCCATCATTTATTAATCTTTATCTTTTTGCTTGTTGTACACTCCATCAATGTTTATGTTTATTTTCTTATTTATTTATTTTATATCGCATTTTATAATCGATGCATTTTTTTTTGTTTATTCTCATGTTGTATGTTTCTAAAATTTGATTTAGAAATTCCTGTATTACAGTCATCTTAACATTGTTTTATCACATGTTCTAAGCATATATTAAATAGAGCGGGTGTCAGGTTATATTCTTGTCTTACAACCTTTTTTTTTATATTCGCTTCGTTTTCCGTATTTTTTATCTTTTAGTTTTAACATAGCGCATCTAAAAGTCTTATATCTCCGATCAATATATATTTTTTTCAATATACTCCAATTGGGTACATACAGATTGATTGATTTTCATCTTCTTTTCTATTATTAATCTTAAACTTAAAATTACTTCTCTGGTACCCTTTTCTTTTCTAAAGCCGCATTGATCTTTACTTAACTGTTGCTCGATTTTGTTATTGATTCTACAAAGCAGAATTTTTGTTAATATCTTTGGAGCTTGTGAAAGTAGACTTATTATTTCGTGAAATGTTTCATTCTTTTTGGGCATCATTACTGTCTTATTTAAGCTAAAGTATGTTTGGGAGCTTAAATTTTTCATATATTTTTTTTTAATTACGTCATATATTTTAGTTATTGTTTTCATCTAATGACTTCAGTAGCCCGCGACTGATATTACATCCTGGCGCTTTTCTTGTTTTGAGTTCTTTTAAAGCTTTCTGTTGCTCCTTCATTATCCACTGATATGTTTCTATTTAACTATCTTTTTGCTTCTCGTTTAGTATATCTTCTTCTACTTTATACGTAGATCCTCTCTGTCCTATATATATCCCTTATTGTTTCTTCGTTTATGATTAACTTTCTATTTTCGTGTAAAATTTCATTTGTTTTGTTTATAAAATTACCGAAGTATGATCCTATATGTTTATATGCGTTTTCTATACTCTCTTTTTTGGTGTGCTTTCACGTCTGTAAACTGTTCTTCTAAATGTGTCTGTTTTGCTTTCTTTGCTTCTGTATTAACTTATTTCTATATTTTTTATACATTAATTGGCCAATTGTTGTAATGATATTTTAAAATTTTGTTTTTCCCCCATAAAGTTGATCATTGCATTTGTAATTTATGATTTTTTCTAAATTTTTATCCCCTTCCTAGAACTTTTTCGCTGCTTCTATTCTTTCGTACCATTTCTGATTCATATTACATATTTGTGAATGATGATTTAGACTTTTCTTAACACCTTTTTTGTATTGCTTTTGTACCTTATTATTTTTTTGGTATTCTTGTTTTGTACTTTGCATAGTTTTTTTTTAATCCTTTTTCTTATATTTTAGTTGTTTTCATAAGCACCATATTAAAATCACTACCCATGTCAGCACCTGGATGTGTTTTGCATTGTTTCATTTGGTCCCTATACCTTTTTCTTACTAGTATGTAATCTATTTGATGCCTTCCAATATCTCCAAGAATTTTTCAAGTGTATATTCTTCTGGCAAGTAGTATTTCCAGTTATCATTTCATCTTCTTTGCATAAGTTTACTAACATTTCAGCTCTTTTATTGCGTCTACTTAATGCACAGGATCCAAACATTCATATTATTTTTCTTTCTCCACAGATACATTACAGTTTTCAAGTATTATCAGATTCTCTAGTCTATTATGGTATCTTCCAATTGTATATATTTTGCTTACTTCTTCATCAACATTCGTATGCATATATACTTATATTATTGTTGTTATGGCTGGTGCTGTTTCTATTTTAACTAAAATTATTTTAGTACTGATCTGTATATGTTTTTAATTTCCCCCCATTTTTTTTTATGCATTATGTCAACTCCGTTTTTATTATTATCTTGTCCTTAGTAGATTACACGATCATCATACCACCAGAAATCACCACTATCATTCTATCTTGTTTCTGAGATTCCTAGTATACCTACATCATTTCTTTTCATTTCCAATTTGAAATTATCTATTCCAGGTTCCTATTTTTATGGTTGGTGCAACTAATTTCCTTTTTAAAAACATTTATATTATTACAAACAATTAAGCTAATTTGAATTCGACATAGGATACCGATTAATTGTGGAATTATACTTCTTTTTTATTACATACACAATATGAGGTAAAAAGATATAAAATTATAAAAAATTACACTTTTAAAATTATTTTTGCTGAAATGTATATTGTTAAAATTACATCGCAATGAAAGGAAAAACATAGAAGAATAATTTTTCATATATCATAAAATGCAGAATTATAAATGGAAATTAACCTAAAATCTTAATTACATTAATAGTCAGTCAATGCAGATGCAAGGTATTGTGATCAAAATATTCTCGTTTTTAAAAGAGAAAATATTAAGGTCAATAGAAGATCAGATTAATGAGTACTAAAGCCTAAATTAAAAAAATTACAAAATGTCATTAAATTGGGACAATAACATTATAAAAATAACAATATTATGATAGTACATTAAGTATACCTTATTTTTAATATTTATTGTCGATTAGTTAATTTATAATTATGACAATTGATTACATGTTATTTTTAATCATGGTTTGAAAATTATCGATTTTTTAATACTTTTACAGAAACGACTATAAAAATTTGTATCTAAAATAATTTTTCGTATACAAAGTGAGTGCACGATTCAATAAATGCATTTCGCTATGTTGATCCTTTACCAAGTCATTAATAACGACTTACAAATTACAACTAAGATATAAGTAATGCAAGAATTTCAAAGAATTAAAAACCACCAATTATTAAAACAGCTTTAAAAATTATAAAATACGGTATAGCCATATTTTACTCTCGGAACGGGCTGAAAAAGTTTAAAGAAATGACGTAGTAAATTATATTATTACTAATTAAAGAGAAACAATTTACTCTTTGTGTATCTATGTTCTTCGACATTCCATACAGTATCATCTTGTTGTAAAACTTTATCAGTTACAATTTCATGTTGATAAAAACCCCATTCGGGTAATTGACGTCCACTAAATTTCAAAGCTTGCGACGAATTGACATGTATTAAACGGACCTGAAATGTTTACTATATTCTTCGTAAGAACTACATCGACAATATATCAACCACACAATTATGGCTTATTTGTGAAATATTCGTTTAAAAAACTCATAACTACACACTATTTGTCATCTAAATAATAATTCGTGATTATTTTTTATTTTCGATTGATATAACACATAACATTTTTTCGATCATATTAAGAATTATTTTTAAAAAAACTGATCTATATTACATTTAATTATAAAAAAACAAAATATAATACAAGCACTAAAAGTTTTTTAATCGCGAAGCTTTTCGACAGTTTCATTTTCAAGCGCGATTTTTGTTCGCGTTTGAAAATCGCGATTAAAAAACTTTTACTGATTGTATTATATTTTTTTTTTTTATAATTAATTAATAAAATCACTACTCTTCAATATATTCAACTTTTTATATTACAGTTGCAACATATGTACGAATTCAATGTTTTGATAGATATATTAGCGTATAATGAATAATTAGAGCTGTGTTTACCAGTGATTGGATAGTATGCCAAATATCTCCAGTTTGATCTCTGTTAATTACGTCAACTTTCCATAAATTTTGTGCCGGCATCGATACGTTATAGTCAATATAACAAGATACCTCCTGGGATATTTAACACACAATATTAATAGTTTTGCATACAATTTTATATATCACAAGATTTCGTATTTTCTATTATTGTGACAAAATTAAACTCGTTTGATATATATATCATTTTTGGCAATATATAACTTAACTGAAATATATTATCGAGAAAATTACAAAATCTATTGAAAGCAATATCACAAAATATAATTAGAGTAAAATTAAAACGATATATTCGTTTGAGTACATTACAAGTTTATCGCAGTAAATTCTCGAATAACATAACATTTATTTTCCAACCGATTAAAAATCAACACGATAACTTTTTGACAAAATGAAGTGGAAAATATATATATTTGTACTTTCTTTAATTATAATAAAGAATAAATTATGCACATAGATTTTAAAATTTGTACATTCATAAAATCATATTTAAATGTATTTTTACAACTATTTACTACATCCTGAAAATGTTTGGTTACTTCAATACGCCAGAAACACAAAAAACAAATATTTTAATTTATATATATATACCTTTGGGGCCGACCCCAGGTGCTTTAGCCTCACCACTTCCACCCCGCACTCGCGTGAGCTGTCTCTGTTAAGTCAATGCTGGATGGAGACCAGGTAACCAACCCTGGTGGAAGTCCAGATTGGGGAACAAAAGGGTGTAAGGGGGCTCTATGAAGGGTAATTATATAGAGATTGTAGAAAGGCCTTCATAGACTGGGTGTAGATGAGGCAGGTCTATTACCCTAGGACGGCTGCAGAAGAACTATAATAATAGCCAATGGCAGCGTTTCACAGCTCTAGTGAATAGAGCTACTATCCTCCAAGACTAACAATCTTGGGAGTATATGGTTTTAGCTAGAATATGGCTAGCCACAATAAAAGCATGATGGAAAAGACAAATCATATAACTATTGATGCAACCGCCAGCAAGCTATCATATTCTGGAAAGCTTGCACCAACATGTTCTAGAGATTTTAAAAAGATTAGAAGTCAACAGAAAAACTGTTTCGCAACAGTCAATATAAATTCATTACAAAAAGTAGGGGGAACTAAAACAATTGATAGATGTTCTGAAGAAGCATGGTATATGTATCGCTGCTATACAGGAGACAAGATATACAGATGAAAATGTGTTCGAATCTGAGGGATATCGAATATTAAAAGGAAAAGTAGAAAAAATAGAAACAAACAATGCTGCGTATTTAGGAACAGCTTTTGTAGTCAGCTACCGGATCCTGAATTCTGTCGTGGATTTCCAATCATTTAACAGTAGAATTTCTTTACTGAGCATTACATGTACAAATAAAATATACTCGTTAATCAATGCGCATGCTTCAATAAATAAAAAAAAAAAAACCTAATAAATAATGCAGATATTTTTTGGGGGGAAGAATTGGAAGAAGTCGTTATAAACATCCCAAGAAACACACAATTGTATTATTGGGAGATTTTAATGCACAAAAGTATAAAGATATTGTTGGAAGATACCCAGCACATTTAAGGACTAACAAGAATGTAGAAAGACTAATAAATCTGTGTAAAGCTGCCAACCTGATTATGAAATTCACACCTTTCAAACATCTGCCGAGGAAACAGAAAACATGGCCGTCTAAGGAGATACAAAATGTAAAAGTTATAAGAAATGGTCATCTAGATTCAGACTATTACGTTTCTAAAATTAAAATTAAATTTCAACCTAGGAATACAAGAAAACAAATAAAAATAGAAATGAACAAGTATGATATAATGTCTAAGGCAATAGAGCAAAAGAGCAGCTGGATACACAATTTGATGAATATCAGTGTGGATTCAGGAAACATAGATCATGTGTTGAACATATTTTCAACTTCAAGTCATTAATGTTGTATTTGAAGAAAAGATATGCATCAGAAAGAGAAGTAATCAAATACAGGATCGATCGAATAAAAGCATTTTATTTAACAAAAGAAGTATATAATGAGAAATTCTTATCAAGAAATGCTAAACTGCGACATTATACAACTGTGATCAAACCAGAGGCGTTATATGCAGCGGAGGGCCTAAAAATGAACTAAAAATGATTAAATGAACAGCTTGAAACCGCAGCAAAAAAGACCATGAAGAGAATAATAGGACCAGTGAAACAAGATAAAAAATATATAAGAAGTAATCAAGAAATATATCACAACATGCGAAAAAAATTAATTTTATGGACATATACAAAGGATGGAGGCCAGCAGGCTCACCGGAAGATCGTTTAAGTACATGCGAAAACTAAAAATGGATGGTACATGGTACACAGAGACTAAAAATGGCATGGCGGAACTAAATATTATGCCTGAAGATGTAGAATTAAAGAGAAGACTGTTTGATTGTAAAGGATTTGTTGAAAAGCAGAGAGGAAGAAGTGGTATTTTGTGGACCGAAGAACGAAAAAAAAAAACAGTGAAAGAATGAAAGCAGTATGGAAAAAAATGAAGAAAAATGGCATGGCCAGACGTAGTCAATCAGTGGTTAATTAGAAGTAATAATAATTATATACCTTTAAATCTATTATGTATAATACCTGATTATGTGGAGAAACCGGAGCTGCTACATCATGAGAATTTAAAGCTCTACTAGTAATTCCATGAACTAACTGCACTACATCTCCATGACGAATTACATCCACAGGTTCGCTTACTACTAAATTATTCTTATCTGGACGTTTAACAATCCACCAATTATTGACATCCTATAACATGAACACACACGTTAATATCAGGATCATAATTGTGAAAGTACATATTAAATTTTAACACAACAGACGCATTGATTTTATCATTTGAAGCGCATTTCTTTTTTTGTGCAACAGTCATACAGTCAATGATTCATTTTGTTAATCTTCAGGCACGTTTTCCCAACGCTATATAGCTCGTATTATGGCAGATGTTTTAAAGAGTACTAACCACAATATCTTTGTATTGTAATTATGATTTTCTAATCGACTTCTGATTATTTTCTACAACTCTGCGTATAATTTTTTTCATATGTGTTCTGTATTTGAAGGATAGGAATCCATTTTAACCATAGAAGTCAACCAAGAAATCGCTGACAGCAAACGTAAAATCTTCTAATACGCTTTCTTATTATAGGCCACGTTACTCCGCCACTAAATAAGACGTGATCACTAATTCACAAACATATATTTAAGTGTGGACAGTTAGATATTCGTTATTGAACACACGTTTAGATAGCTTTCGATAAGTACTGTGGTTCCCCTTTTTCAATATTTCATCGTCTAGAGTTGCATCCTATTTATAACACTGCTTAAACATTAGAGGTCTTTATTGTTTGTATATTTTCAAATTTTATGTTGATTTATGATGATATCAAATTCCCTACATTACATCTTATAGATAATTTTCATTTTTGTTAAACAGAATGCAATTATTAATATAATGTAGATGTAACCAAAAAATATTGAGTTAACTATTCGTTTTATATTTTGGTCAGCTTATATAAGCCTCCATCATATCGGAACTTCATTCTTATCAATCCATGATTCTCATACTGTTCAAAAATCCGATGTACTAAACGCATAGAAAATCAAATAGCGCGAGCGAACGAGCGCATTCCACTTTCAATCCTTAAAATTTCTCGATTAATTGTCCTGTCACAGAAATGATACTCACCACGCTGCGCTCTTCCCGAAAACCGTAGATATTAATAATTTTAACAAACATCATATCCTCGGTACATCTACTTACTTAATACATTTCACTTTGTTTCCTTTATTATGTAGATTAGGATCATTTCGGATTTTTAAAAATATTGTAAGACTCTTTTCTTAATCTATACCTTCTTAAACATGTAATTCCCACTTATTTTATGAGGTCTGCAGCTTTGTTATATCTTAATTCGCAAATTATATTGTTGACTTCTTCAAATGTTCATAGTTTATGAAGTTCTACGGATAATTTTTTCCACATGTTGTCTATTATGTAGATACTCCTCTGATATAAAAGTGATATTGTTTTTTATTGAATTCCTAACTCACATAAAACATTTATTGAATTATAGGTGCGTATTTTTTGTATCTATACTTCTACATCATTCATTTCCTTCAAATTTCACACCTTATCCTACTTCGATTTTGCCTAGTAAATACTTGTTTTTTTTTTTTTTTTCAATAACGAATGAACATCCACTTTTTCTATCACATTAGTATATACACCAATCTTAGAGTTTATATTGTTCTGAGAAGTTCTTACAATTTTTATTTTTATAAAGTTAGTGCATATGTGCCTATAATCGCAATTGTATCTTTATATACATAACCTCATGGCTCGTACTGAATTATTTTGTTACATATAGCGATTTGAAAACTGTGTTATTCTTTTATACTAGAAGTAGCGTGTTTCCAATGCAATGTATATCCTGCTTCATCTTTAAAGATTTTGCTTTCGTTTAAAGAACATGGAAATTATGCCATTATTCACATTCATTCTATCTCAAATCAATGTTATTAAATTATTTCATAATACTAAGTACGAATTTGAACTATATCATAAATACATAAACAGGTTACAACGCTACTATATTTAACGATCAATTTTATGTATATTCTATATATTTTCAATATTTCGTACCTTAAATGTGTAACAAGTAACCTGTTGCTGATGTGAACTACCCCGTTTATCTGAGTATCTTAAAGGGTAAACATGATTATGGGAATGTAACCAACATGTACGTCCGTGGGCGTGCCTCAACGTAATTTGAGAACCATGAGCTACTTGTAGCGGCTGACCTTTTGTTATAGATGCTAAACCACCCTTTATAACAAAAAAAAAATATGTTGATAGTAAACAAAAATATGTGTAATACATATTATTATTAATGGATATTCATAGTACATAATGTCAACTTATTTTCTGAATACTCTCACATCGATTATTATCGATTAGAATGGTATAATCATTATTTTTTTTATCATATAATAATAATTCGGGTTCTACTATTTGTAACTACATCTTACAATCTAACAATCTTCACATCTTTCATTAGAACTATCAAACAATTTGTCATTCTTCTTGGTTGTTCACTCCATCAATTAATTACATCCTTTCGTCAATAAAAATCTTAATATCCCATATTCCTTATCTTTTGTAATGTATTCGATACAACTAGTTTAAAATTAAAAAATAACGTTTTGAAACTAAGAAAAAATTTTCAAATTAAATTATCAAGTTTAAACAAGTTTTAAATCATTAAGTTTAAATGACCTGCTAGTTTTATTTTATAACATTTAATTAATACCAAATTAACAACCTCAATAACTTGTGACAGAGTGACGTTCCCACATGTAATTTTCATAAAGTCATCTATATAAAAAGGAATTCAAATATAAAAATTTGAAAAATTAAATTCGTTTTTTTCGGTACTTACTTCAAGGCTTGCCTGAAATGCACTAGTCATTACACTATCATGTGGACCAGCTTTTGTTAATACAGAAATATGAATATAAAATACCATTAAGTACAATATTATCGACACGCCGAACATAATGACGAATTGCAAAGTTGCGTACATAAATAGTGCCAAATCTGAGAATGACCTATTCGGTAACACATTCTTCCAAAAATCGTGCCATATGATAAAAGCGACCAAACACCACGAATACCAACCTGTATATTTTACACTGAAAATATCAGCGAACAAAAATTTACAAACAACGCATTTATAGTTACAATATTTTCAAATAAAATCTTTAATCATTCACCTTTTACAAACCATTTCAATAGTTGCACAGATTATGAATTAAATATGAGTGTGAAATAATTATATTGATTTCGGAATAATTTACAAATGGGACCAGATTACAAAACAATAAACTAATATTTGTAAGTTTAGTTATTTTATATGAGGTGAGATTTCCGATATCTATATATATATATACATACATACATATATATATATATATATATATATATATATATATATATATATATATATTAGTTTTAATATTTACCATAAAGACAGCGTCAAACACACTGAAGATAACACTAGCCAAACCCACCGATGAAATGAATAGATATTAGCTTGTGAATTACAGTATTTCAAAGCGCAATACAAACCCAATAATGAAAACATTATCAACATCGGTTCCATCAATATGAATCGACTTTGAATTAATAATGCGTTATCTAAATGTGTATACAAATATAAATAATTTAAATATATCAACAGTATACAAACAAAAACCGAACCCCTGTTTCCGACTAGACGTTACTCATGCGAGATGAATGAGTAAAGCTTATTTTATTTTATTTTTTAAGAAATGAAAATAGTATATTTATAGAAATAAATTAACAGATGTTGTTATGTGATCTTAAGATATTATCATATGAAATAAATTTACAAAATATATAAAGAAAATTTTAATCATTTTAATTCATTTTTTATTGTTTAAAAACAATAATGAGTACGTTTAAGTAAATGACAATGCTAACCACACAATAACAAAAATGAAGCCAGTGTCGCTGTCCGTGATTTAAATCCTAGTTCCAAAATGATGTGATATACCAGCGGAATAATAAAACTACTACACAACGCAGGTACACATCTTAAGGCAAAGAGAGGAACATTTGAGCTGTAGCGACTACCAATTTTATCAAATTTAAAATTACCTGGATGAAAAAATTACAAGAAATTGTTCAAAACATAAAATACAGTTAATCACGATTGTATAATGCATAATTGTATGTATTAAATTAATCGATGAATAAAATAATCTACATTCAGCATAGATTGAAATCGTAGAAACTTATTTTAAACATACGTTGTAGCTAACAAGTGGGTTCCTTTATTTCACTTTGAGTTATAGCGCAATTATTTTCAAGTATACATATACACCACTGATAAAGAAGGAACACAACTACCAATCGTTCACATTACAACAGTATATAATAGTAATATGATAACTAACAATTATAACAAAAAAAATAATAAAAAAACATCTGTACCTCGGAGCGCAGGGAAAAGTGAAATTTAAAGACGTTTTAACTAACTTCCATACACAGTTTTTTATTCTAAGTTTTTACACGATAAACACATACGCATATATATATATATATATATATATATGAATAAGCCTACGTATGTGTATAAGTCGACGCGCCTAACACTAAAAAACGTGGTTTGAATCACGAGTGTTGGTAGCGCGGTCCATACGAACAGAATATATATATTCGTCCGTTATTTAGTTCACAAACGTAACGCAACAAAACGTGGTGTTATATATATATATATATATATATATATCTATATATGTGCGTCCAAGTGTACGTATTTATATTATATATATATGTATACACGTCGGTCCGTTAATTCGGCTAGCTTGTTTCCCGGATTAACTCCCCATATATATCGCGCCAACAGAAATTTCACTTCAAAAAGATAAAAGGAAGATGTGAGGAAAACATGAAAAGTGAATACTAGACTAACGACTCGCATGAGTCGGTTGGCCAAAAAGATAAGATTAAGTCACGTTCAAATAGATTTCTATTTTTTTTCTTTTTAGTAATTCCTACGGATTATAAAGCAACTATCGATTAAAAAATATGTTTACTAAGTATTTTTAACAACATCGGGATTAACTAATTTGCAAATAATCAGATATAACTATTTTTGAAAGCTAGAATCTTAAAAATACATACATATGAATTCGTTACATTTTATCTTTTCAATTATTTTATATGTAACTATGAACATACGAAAAAATTATAATTTACCGTCGAAGCCAGCAAAATAAGCCGCTATAGCTATTAATTGCTTCCCAAAGGGTGGATGAGAATCGAAAAAGAACGTCCTTTTCATATATAAACTGACATATTTTCCATAATGCAATTCATCAAAACTGAAAATAAAAACCCACAAATAAAAAAGTCTAGTAGTCAGCTCGCTTTTAAAAAAATCGATTAAAACAATATTAAATATATGAAAAAAATTTGCAAATAAGCGTAATGTGCTTTGTAGTTATAATACAATCTAGTTTTTAAAATGAACTATTAACTAAAAAAGGTGAAATAACAATTATTACACGATATAACGTGGCTCTGTGAGACGATAAAATCTTGTAGCTACAGCTAATATAAAGAGCAATACAGATATTACATCGAATTCCACTGTAAAATACCATCTTCCATTAAATGTTTTGGGACCGAAATGTATGTATTCAGAACCCATACGTCCTTCATTCTGCACAAAAACAAAATTTTTATTCTAAAACAGTTAGCAATATTTCACAGTAGTATTAAAAATTTGTAACATCCAATACCCACCTTCTTATCTTTTAAATATTTGTTCGATATGGGATGTGTAAAAATATTGGTTGGAGAAACAAAATTGTTGTTTTCAGATAATTCATTAACAATTATTTCATTCTGCTGGATTTCTTTTACATTTAATTTCTTTACGTTGTTCCCGCGTATTGTTTTAGATACCATCATTAAGATAATCACATAACTATGATCTAATCACAAAAATTATAAATTTCCTAATTAATAACTCATATTAATTCAAAGACACTGAACGCATTCCACGTAGATCAATTAAGTACGAGATACAGTACAGACACAGACAGTAATGATCTTACAATAAAGGTGCCGTTACAATATCTGGAATTCTGGAAACCGGTTTATAGTTTCGTTGTACACAATAAACTGGTTTCATGCTATATTTATTAAACAAGGGAACTCTAACTTTTCCACCGTGAAATTTTACAAAATATATGAAAGAAACAATTACTTTTTATTTGAATGCATTAAAATTGGGGAAAACTATTAATATAAACATCGCTACTTGTAGTGTTTAACTGTTTACGCTTAATCTGTAAACAAATCATTTCGCTTATCACAGATACTGATAGGTAACTAATAACTAATGACACTGCAATAAGGTCTGTTCTCTTTGCGTTAATGAATTCAAATTTATATCTATTATTTAAAACACCGCATAATAAACAAATCTAAAAGCTGGAAGGAAATTTTGTTCAATTTCTTTAATCAATAAGTGCATGATATAACAAAAAGATGATACCAGTGTTAATGGTTTGTGATGTATAACTTGAAGTCTGTAAAAAGTTAAAATGTCCCAGAAGTATCCAAAGACCATTGTGGTGGAATTTTTTTATACATAAATAGACAATAAACAAATTATTTTCTATCATCTCCATCTATGCAAGAATTATCATTACATTCAATACATTCTTAATTCACGTGTTTAAGTTTGCAGTCTGAATTGGAAAGTTCATTCTTGAAAATATTCTGTTCAATTCTTAAATTGTCTAAATTTATTTTACTTACTTTCGACACAACATTAATTCCATCACTGGTTAAGTGGTTATAGCATTTTTATATATTATTTTAAATGTAGCTTTGTGTGACAATCATCTTAAAAACTATAGTATTTTTTTAGCTTATTTGCCGTCACTGTTATTAAAATCAGCTCCAATTTCATTTTATACTGAGTAACTGCGCTGTCCTTGTTTGTTTAGTTAGCATTTATTATTTAATATTTATTATGTTTACTTAATGATATGGTGATTACTAGATGTTTACGTACTAGTATGATTTGTTTACTCGATGAAATTATTAGTGATGGATGATGAATTAGAAGAAAAATTAATATGTCAAACAGTTGCATCACTTTTTAAATTACTTTTAAAACTTGCGATGGGAATTCCAGTCAATACTGCGTATTTTGCATATACTTGGCGAATGTTTCGTGTTTACGTATTAAAACCTGAAATTTTAGCTTTAAGCTTATTAGTTGTGCTAATTATTTTATATATACAAACTATAGATATATATTCCAAATCAGTATTACAAAAATTAGGATTAAGTTTCGAAGAGCGAGCCAGGCTAAGGAAGTCTCAGTTATTATATGGTGTTGATTCGAACAATTCTAGTTGGGAACATAAAATCGGTAATGTTGCTGCATTTGCTATACAAGGCAGGAGACCACATATGGAAGACAGATTTGTCATTAAAGAAAATATAAATAATACTGGGTTATCCATGTTTGCGGTATTTGATGGTCATGGTGGCGAGGTAATTTTTTGTGAAATTATACATTTGAATGGTACTAGAACTATTATGAATAATTAATTAGCATCCTGATTATGTTTGTTTAAAAAAAAAACATGGAAAAGTTTATACAGGTATATCCATATTTTGTCAGGAATTTTGGTAAAGACAGTGCTTGTCAGGGTTAAGATTTAAAAATATAGATTGTTCTGGACTAGTAAACAAAAAACAGAGTATAAAATAAATAAAATAAAAATTCATAGTATCACGAATTATATTTTATAGACTGGTCTAGTGATGATGTTCTGAAAATATAATTTGTGGTACTGTATAGAATATTTTTTATTTTAGTTTGAAAATCTATCATCAAGGAAAAACTACAGGTATAATATATTTTTAAAAAGGTAGAAAGTTCAAATCACGGAGTTAATTTTCGTCAAATTTTTGTTGATTAGTATCGAGTGCTTTTAGCTTGATATCGTGATATAATTTTTTAATTATTGTGAATGTTTGTTATAAAATTTTATGCATAATTAAATATTACATGATATTCATTTCGGTTTCGATATTAAGTTTTTATTTTAATTCTCTATGTAGAAAATATTTTTAAATGTAAGATAAATTCTTGCAATTTCCATTTAAATGTCAAATTTTAAAATTTGTAGGTTTGTATTATTCGTTTTTTATTTTTAGTAAGAGATTTTTAACGAACAGAGAATATCATTTTTGTAATCAGGAAAATAATTTATATTGTTTCTCTGTTTAGTTTGCAGCTGAATATGCAACTGAACACTTAATAAATAGTTTGAAAAGAAAAGTTATTGAAATAAAAGGCTTGGATAAACGAGATGTTCGGAAAGCACAAGATGCCATCGTTTCTAATTTTAAAAACATCAGTAAACAGAGTCCAGAGACATCAACCGCTGAGATATCTAAGAATAAATTTAAGAAAATGTCAAGTACTGATGATATGAAAAATAGCAATATAAGTTCCATCGATGATGATTTATTACAAATGCTCGAAAGAGTGTTGCCAGTAAGAAGAGATATTAAAATTTCATCATCATCATCGAAGTCAGTCATAATGGTAACGAATCCTGCTGAGTTATATATTGATGCAGAAAATGGAAGTGTTAATTATGGAAAGTTATTAACAGATGAAGTTCTAGCTGTAGATCGTTCATTAGTTGATAATGCAAGAAAAAATTCTAATATTGCAGGTAATATATAATATACAACAAGTATAACGTTAATAACATACATAAACCATTTAAAAGTGATCTTCACACTGTAACATAAAAAACTGTCGTTTTGTCAAGGATTTAACTTCGAATTGCATTTTTCATATTATATGTTTTCATTGAAGACATTGATCTTGATGTTTAATATAATACATTTCACTATAGGTGAATATCAAGTCTTTAAAAAAAAATTAAGTTTCTTTCTGATGTCTAATAATTTCTTAAAAACTTCAATTATTAAAAATTAATATTATGAAATTAAAATCAGTAAGGATATTCCCACAAATAATTTTAAAATAAAATAGTTTGTAAGGTTATGGGCATTTCAGTAAGAATATCCAAAGTTATAATATAGCATTAGTAATAGAAACTTAAATATGAAGATATTAAGAGTGTACAAATCTGTAATTGGACATTAAGCTTAATATTTACAAAAAATTGTTCGAATTACTTATGATTTATACTTAATATGATTTGTTTGAAATCGTAATTTCATTTGACTCATTCAATTCGTTATAATGGAATAAACAGCTGTTTGAAGAAATTATTAAACCTGCTGAAGTAAAATAATTTTGAGTGCAAGTGTGCATGTCAATAATTCTAAATCTAAGAGCAGTTAGGATAAACTTAAAAATTGATTTCAATGAAGTTGTAACTTATTATAGGCACCAACGGAAATTGAGCTCCAAACTGGAAAACATGTAAGTAATGCTCTATAGTTAATTCTTAAATATTGTCGTTCATGAACAATTGAAATTTAATTTTAGGTTGCTCTTTTAGAAGATTTCTTAAAAATTATTTTAAAACCTTTTAATCAAACAATCTGTTATTCTAATTTATATTTTTTCTACACACCAAATACGATTTATGTATTTTATTATCAAAATTTGTGATTATCATACATTTTTTAGGGACTACAGCTTTGATTGCTCTACTAGAAGGAACTCAGCTAATTGTTGCAAATGTAGGTGATTCTAGGGGCGTTATGTGTGACTCTAAAGGAAATACAATACCACTATCGTTTGATCATAAACCGGATCAGGTATTTAGTGTTTATTTAATATTATATTGAAGTAATTGTTATAAAATATCCTATATAAAATGATATAAATATGAAAAATTTCAAAAAAAGAAAAAATCGAAGGCTTTTACATAAACTTTACTTGTAATAGACTTTACTTATTGACATATTCGAAACATTTATTAAATTATTGAATAAATATATATAATTCATAACTGGTACCTTCTATCGCATCCACTAGTGTCATTGCTCTCGCATCAAATAACCCATCATTTTCCTTACTTTTATTGTTCTAATTCACTTTTTTTCTGTATGTTTTAGCACCTCCTGATAACTTGTTCATTGTGGAAATCTATGTCTCGAAAGTCTTCAATGTCTAACTTTCTGATCATACTACACTATTCCCCATCGCAAACGCCAAGAGTAATATTACAGCAAAAAAAGTTCTGTAATTTGTCAAATGCTAAGCGTGACGTTTCAATTTTAGTTTTGATTTTCAAGTTCAAATAACATTTGTTTACTATCTAGCAACCAATATATTTAAATTTCTTCATTTTTTATGATGTTTCAAATTATTATATTTATTCTTGGATCTTTATATCTTGTGTTGATCCATCTAGAATTTCACTGAAAATACTCTCTAACAGCAGCGGTGCTTGTTTTGGTTCCAGATTAAGTTTTTAATTAATCACGTAGGTTTTGAATTTCTCCGTTTTTTTAATTGAAACATTTCACATGTCTTAGATTGTCAAACGTGTTGCAAAATCGATGAAACAAAAAACTATGTTTTGCCAGTTTGTACATTTCTCTATCAAGATTTGAATATTGAAAAATCGCCTTTCCCGTCCAAACCATTTCTTATTACGAATTGCGTTGGTCCAGTATTTTGTTTCACTATAATAATTTTGAGATCTTAGCTTTATTTGGAAATGTTATAACAACTGACTGGAGCCAATCCTCTGGTAATATTTCAGTGAATAGTAAATGTAATTCTTTAATATTAACATTCATTAATATTTCCGCTGGTAAGTAATTTGGCCTTGTTGCTTTAAAATTGTTTGTCAAATATTGGCTTCTGTTCTTTACATCGACAAACATTCTCGTACCTCATAAGCCGATTCAGTTCTGTTAAGGTGTGCATTCCTTTCGTGCCCTGAATTTCTCTAGTTTTTTTTTGTTATTACGTTTACACTTTTATCTACAGTACCAATCGCTATTTTTTTTTCATTGTTTTTGTTATCGCTCTCATATTCCTTGTGTATTTCTTCTAGACTCTCTGTCTTCATATATTGTACAGTTAACCAACTATCATTATTTTTTTATATTTTCTCTTGTATGTTACGTTTAAATGAAAGTACATTCATGATTATTAACTGTTAATAATTATGAATTTTAGACCACAATTTATTACATATTTTTAATTATCGAATTATCATGTAATTTGTTTTTTCATTATTTCGAAATGAACTTTGCATTCTTTTTTAATGTTATGGGAAAAATTATGTTATTCTGAAACTTATTTTTACAGATGCGTGAAAAGAAACGTATTCAAGAAGCTGGCGGTTTCATAACATTTAACGGAGTCTGGCGAGTTGCAGGCATATTAGCAACATCGCGAGCACTTGGAGACTTTCCTTTGAAAGATAGAAATTTAGTAATTGCTGATCCTGATATTTTAACTTTTGATCTATCTGATCATAAACCACAATTTTTAATATTCGCCTCAGACGGATTATGGGATACATTTACTAACGAGGAAGCTGTCGCATTTATTAAGGATCATTTACACGAACCATTATTTGGTGCAAAAAGTATTACTTTGCAAGCTTACTACAAAGGTTCTGCCGATAACATTACAGTATTAATTGTTGATTTGTCAAAACACAATTGGAACGATTCAACAAACGTCATTAAAAGTGAATCCTAAAAATCATACTAGTTGACTTCAGTATTCTGTGCTGTGAATATGCAATGTGCGCGTAGTTTAATTGCTTTTATTTTAGTATGTTGTTTTTTTACTAAATATTCCTTATATCACTATCTTTTATTAAACTTCGGTTGTTTATTTTTTTAATTAAATAAAATTCGACGAAAACTAATTTACATTTATTACAAAATATTTTAATTCACAATATAAATAATTTAATTAAATTCTAGGTAAATATTATACCTGAAAAAAATTTAAATATATAATTGTTTTTTAAAACGCAGAAAAAAGTAATGTACATAAAAAGTTGTCACATAAATGACATTAGCATTTGATAAAATTGCAAATTAGTTTCATTCAGTATTATAATTTAATTGTCGTTGTGAAAAATTATAGTTTGTATATTCCTTTGAAAAAATAAATAGTTGTTTGTATTGATCTATTCCTTTATAGATTTCGAAATAATTTAATATAAGATAAGTCTAGTCGTGTGTGATGAAGTAGTATAAATAATTTTAATTTACAAGTATCAACTCCAAGTTAATTTATTAATGATTTGTCTATTAATACATGTAATCATAGTTTCTGATCTGTTTTTCTTGTTTGTTGAAATAGTTAATTTTATTATCTTTGTTTTAACCGTGTGTGTATTTGTTTTATTAAAATGTTCATTTTGGTTTAACATTTATTGTATAATGAAATATATACCTACCAGTTAAGTGCAATGAAACCCGACAAAACTACGTTTAATTAAAATTTTTCTCACGCGGTTAATCAAAAAGGCCAGTTTTGTTTACTTATTAAAGTAAAAGGGAAATCATTCTATGGCGGTTACACACGAATATAAAAATTTCACCCATGTCTTCGACCTAGGAAACGAGTGTGGTTGCCATAATTACAGAATAGTAAACAACAATGATAAAACAATCTCCATCAAATGATCAATAAATTAAAAGACAGCAGTTCAAAGTATCAGAATTTGATTTAAATAAAAATGGTGTAATCTAAATCGAATCACAACTACGGCAGCTGTTATTTAATGTATAAATGAAGAATGAAATAGGGTCGTAATTTTAACCCTTATTTTATTTTTAATTAATTATCCGATGATTAAAGTGTAGTTAGCCGACTAATATAATGTATTAGCCGTTTCCAGGGCATCCGCACTATTGAATTATTGTACTGTTATTATTTATTAATATCGCGCTTTGGAGATAGACTGGAGAGTTGACAATAGCAAATATACAAGAAAATAATTGCCGTCTTGTATTACCATTCTTTATCTAATCATGCTTGGCACATGCATCAATGTATCGAACAGTAAATGCTTGCTTTTCTACAAAATTTATTTCACTTATGCTGTAAAAAATATAACAAAGTGTATTTCTTTATGTACCTCAATAGCTTAAGAAGTCTTATTGAAAGAGCATCAGATTACGAAGGATAATGACAAATCAACTGAGTCATTAAATAATTTGAATTACAATCGCTAGAAATGGTGGACCAAGACTTATTGTATTTTATTCGTAACATTAAAAACCTTCAAACATGCTTAAGATGTTGATTTCAGACTTCACATTGATCAGAAAGATCATTCCTGTAAATTTCCTTAATCGCAAGGCTTTAAGAAAGAAAAAGTATGAGGAAAACACTACTAGCAAAATAAAGAACATAAAATACAACAGTGACAGAGAACTGAACTAATACTGACATTACATAGTGTATTAAACATTTTGATCTAAATTTATGGTTGTATTACATATACAGTGATGTTGAGTTGAATAATATCTCAAATATTAGGAAAAAGGCAAGATCATAGCAGTTAAAAAATCTAGAACAGGACTTCACATTAAAGAAGTCTTTACTCAATAATATATTTGAGCTTGTCGTATTAAATAGGATCCAGAACCCTCTCAAAAACTCAGAAACTCAAACGAACGCATTTGTCACAGTTGAAAGGTAAATGATTCTCTGCTCCACAAAACCAACTTATGCTGGTCTCTTCGCAACACTTCACAATTAGCTAGCGTAGATATGGATGCATAAATTTCAAGATCGTCAGCAAACAAAAGAAATTTTGAGCAAAAGTTCTTTCCAAATCACTGATAACAATTAGAAAGACGAGCGAACCCAAATTTGAATCTTGTAGAACCAGTGACGTAGACGAATATGAATTAAAATGGTAGCCATTATACGCCACACAAAACAATATTATAAAATCCTTGGGTAGCCCAAGCAACTTTAATTTATTCAGCAGATGCGAGTGGCTAACTATATCTATAGTCAGTGTAAATATCAATTTGTGATTCGCGATTTATGAATCTAGAAATCTGATCAGTGCATGTAACTAGATTTTCCTAAACACATGTTGCTCAGGTATGATTTCAGTTAGCAAATAAGTGTTCAACTTATTGTATATTATATATTTTAATAATTTTGCTGATGTACAGAGTATTAGGTCGATAACTGGTGATTTTCTCACGATCACCTGATTTGTACACCGGAATTACTTTAGACGTTTCAAGAAAAGTATGCAAAGTGTCCTGTTAATCCGAACACAATTTATATATAAGCGATGGTGCAGTAGCAATGGAAGATTTGGGTTTCAAATTCTTAACTGTTTCATTACACTCATAGGAAGAGATAATTGAGTTTAATATTACTAACTGTTTTTAATGTAACTGGTATTTAATATATGATTACAAGACGCTGAAACAAAATAACTAGCAAAAGCACTAAATATATCCCCACTAGTTCCAAGATTTACTTAATAAATTTAGAAAAAACACGAGTGTCTCTCTTGTGTTCCACACACTCCATAAACCCTGGGTGTAAAAAAATCTGTTATCTGGATATGTAATATTATAAATCACAGTTCAGGAGACGTCCCATGTAACAATAGACAAGTTTTACACCGGATAAGTAATAACATAATCTGGTTTAGTTAATAATCATCGATAAACTAATAATACCAGGATATCTTCAACGCATATGTTAATTTATCATATACAAGGAGAGGTTTTCTAAAGGTACAAATAATTTTAAAGTCCTGTAAATTATTTGATATTCAAATTAATGAATCTTAAATTGAGGTGCGAAAAGTACAAATTGATGGGTGAAGCATATACTCATCATACAATACAGTTACTATTATTATTGCTATACTATTGTATATTCACGTATAACCGTTTGTACTTATACGTCTAGGCGTGTATGAATACATTCATACACAAAAGGAATATGAAGGCGTATATGAATATATTTATACACAAGAATATAAAATTTTTAATTTATTTTTGTCGGCATAGTCAACTAATCACAGATATTACGTTCACGGGATGTCATGCAATTTTCTCCTCTTGTGTTTATTTTTAATTCATAGTTACTCATTTAATTTTATTTAGACATTAATTTGGAAAAACGTGTACTGTGTAACTTCTTTTCCTCAATCCGTAGATTAATAAATAATTTTTATAAATCATGATCCTAAGAAGTTAATTGTCTTCGTTCTGCCCTTCTTTTAAGGTTTGCATAACTTGTTGTTTCCGTGTCCTTTATTATTTGAACTATATATTTACTCCTTGGTCTTGCTCTATACGGTTTTCCTTCCATTTCTACTTCAATTACTTGTATGAAACTTGGATAACTAGAATATTCATTTAACCATTCTACTTTTAAGCATCTTGTGTTTTTAAAAACTTTTTCGTTTGTAACTGTTTTCTTTTAAATATTCGTTGTTTTATACGCTAATATTATTAATGTGCGCATACGTGCTTTAATATGCAAATCATATACTAATTATATTTGAATTGTGTGACACTTTGTTTGCCGACAATATGCTGGGAAATTGATTACTGGTGAGAATAAAATGACAAGGGAATCGAAAACCCCTACAAAGCCACGACATTCCAAAATTATAGTATTAACATAACAAAATTAACTTTGAAATTATATATTTTCTTTCTTAATATTGTCAATTCAAACAACCGGTTTTTGAGACTGTGCTTTTCTTATTTGTAGTAGTATGTTGCTCAATTCTTCTCGTTTTCTTTTAGCTCTTAAATGTGTTCCGAGCTGAAAATATATGCACGTAAGATTTAGAACCAAAATTTAAGCATTACTTTCGAACCAATGCGATGTTAGATTAATCTTTAAAAATATAAAAATTGCAGTCACACCAATAAAAGTAAATTTAAACCTGAAGATTTCAGATAATTCAGATCTAAATCAAAAACCTACTAAGAAATGCTAAAATTGCTAGAAGCTTTACCATATATAATGATTCCACAATTTAATTAGTTTTAAATATTTTAACTCTACATTGGAGAAATGTAACAGCTAAAAAATAAATAATTATCTATGATAAGTATTAAAACTCTTATTATTAAAAATTAAAAATACAAGCAAATATGCAGATTATCATTAGATGATGATGACATTAACTGATGGAATATTAATATATGTTTTAGGAAATTCAGTTTATTGATGATAGAATGAGCAAATTTTAATTACTTTATCAATCGTTAGAATTGAGTATGCTGAATTGTGTGATTTAAATATTCTAAAAGTTAAAGTTAGAATTCTTATTAAAATTAAGTTTTATCAAATGAATAAAAAGCACCATAACATTAGACATGCACATATAAACTTTAAAGTATGTATACTGAGGTAAAATATCTAGTAACAGCAAACAAAAGGTTTGAATAAATTCAAATTAAAACAGATACCATTAGAATTCAAGATAAAGATTGAAATTTTGCCGATTAGAAGAGTGTGGTCTTATGATTACATTTTAATTTTTGTTATGAGTATAAAAATAGTTTAATCATAAATAATATATACTGTTGAATTTATATATAAATGTTTAATAAATAAAACGGTTTTGCCGGAAACCGTTTGGGCTCATTGGAGGTATACTTGTACAACTCAGAATCGATTGGGGCTTGGATAAATTGATGTGTTTTGCTTCCCTAAGCGACATAAAAAATAAAAAAAAACGCGGAAAAAATTTTTAATTGTAAATTACAACCTTTTAAATTTTACTTATAAGTATGTTTATAAACATACCTAGGTTAGGTTAGAATCGGCGTTTATTTCGGCTGTATAGCAGTAGAATTAAAAAAAAAAACGAGAATGACACATTTAAACCAGAATAACAAAATACCTAGGTTAGGTTAGATTCAGTTAGGTTAGAATCGGCGTTTATTTCGGCTGTATAGCAGTAGAATTAAAAGAAAAAACGAGACTTTCAAAAATGGTTTCCGCGGATTTTTAACTTCGTAGCTCGTTATAAATCATAATTTGTGATATTAAAAAAAAAAAAAAAAAACGAAAATCGGGAGTGTACAAGTATTCTTCAAATTTACCGATGTTTGCAATACGTATTTTATACAAGTTATGAATTAATTAGGTACCTGTCAGTTGAGTAAAGAAATACTATATGTAAAAAATCGCATAATGGAATTGAGTTCGTTATTTATAGACTATTTTCAACAATTATTTGTTCTCAAATTAATACATATGATAAGAGTTGGATAGCGTTAATAGTTACACCTGACATACAATACCAGATAAAACTAAAATAAATATTGACAATGTTAAACATTAAAACAACTTACTCGTCTCTTTAAAAATTTCAATGCGCGCTTATCTTTCGAGACTTTTAATAATTCCATAGCCCTCTTTTCAAATGGAGCATTCCCGACTACTTCTCTTATTATCTCTCGGATAAATTTAACATGTTTAGTTTGATGCTGTAATAAATTAACAAATTATCAATAGATAATTCATGTTACACCATAAAGTTTTAAGTACGTTATGAAAACCAAAATGTACCCCTTTTAAATGAGAAGGTTTAATTTTCTTCTTTTTATTTTCTAATGTTGGCTTCACAGCCCTGATTTTGACTGTACGATGACCTTTCCTCAATCCTACAGCCAATTCGTAACGAGGAGCCATCTGAAAAAATTATATACTAACAACGTAAACTAATTACATACATTATATTAGAAAATTATTTTGCTTTTTTTTTATATCAAATATTATACTTACTATTTAAAGTCTTATTAATATTCGTACAATCAATTATTAAATACAACTACAGTGCGAATATTTAATTGTAACCTATTGCCATAAATACACAATTAAAACACGTTTCAATTCATTTAATCGACAACATTTTTTGGATTTCAACTTTGACCAAAAATGAAATTATTTATACATTTAATCAAATTTTTAAAACCTGAACTGTAACTTCAAAAATTATAATTATTTTAAAATTTAGTTACTTTTTATTAGGCGTTATTAATAACATAAATATATTACTCATAATTAAAAAAAATCCAAACAAAGTCTGGCCTTATCTTTTTTAGATGTAATACCAAAAAAAAGTTCACCGGATTTTGTTTACTGTTTTAAAATAGGAGGGATAAAGTTTTAGTCTAGAAAGATTAAAATTTTCTTTATGAATACTGTAATGTTTTACTTCATGTCGATTATATAAATATTTTAAATTTGACATGCATGCATTAGCAAAAATAATGTTTCCAGCAACTGCTGTGGAACATGCTGTCTGCTGCGATTTTTTAAATCATTCATCAAAATCTCTGGTGGTAGCTGGTGCTAATGTACTAAGAATATTTCAGTTAATTCCAGATATTAGTGTTTCTAGCAAAGGCTATCATCAATATACAGGTGGCGCGATTTTATATTGAAAATATACTTAAATTGATAATTTCATATTTAACGGTTATTGTGTCTTTTGTTAACAAGAATGATTACGATAAAATTTTAAACTAAAATAAAATTTTAAAACATGCGAATACTACAAACTCCTTATGATGTAATTTTTATTACTTCGAGCTCACATTAAAATATGCGTTCTTTAAATTTCAAATTTTTGCTGTTAATGAAGATCGAATGAATATATTTCTCCGTATTTACATAAGACATGATTTTATTGACACTTCGATGTAATACACTTTTCTAACACTAAATTATTATTTTTTTTATGTATTCTCATTATTGGATGATATTGATGTATCAAAACAGCAAATGTTAAAAATTTCATTGATGACCACAAGTAATATTTCAATTATTACAGAGACTAACCCTCCTAAAATGAAAATGGAATGTTTGGCGGAGTTTACCATGTTTGGCAACATTATGTCTATGCAAGCTGTTAGTTTAGCTGATTCATCTCATGATGCTTTACTACTTAGTTTTAAAGATGCAAAACTAAGTCTTGTAGAGTATAACCCAGAAACACACGATTTACAAACATTATCATTGCATTACTTCGAGGATGCTGAAATGCAGGTATCTAATTTAATAATATAAATATAGAACATCTTAATAAAGTATTTATACGTCGGGTAGATCTGTATTACATTCTAATTGTATATTTACCTCTATATATACCAATTTTATACTACTTTCTTTGCACCCTTATTTTTTTGTTCAATTTGTACTTTTTTGATAATTTTTATACATATTGTGTAGATGTCGCATAGAGGCAAGCTAAATTAAAGATATTCTAAACATTATTTTATGTTTAAAATTCGAGGATTTTAAAAAATAAATGTTGATGGAAGTAAAATATTAGTTCTTTTTTAAGATATTTTTTAACCTTCGAACAATTGTGCTCATATGAAATTGAAATTTTTTGTATACCTTCATTTGTTAAAGCATTCAACGTAATCAAAATTGATTATAAATATTTTGGAAGAATGGTATTTCATAAATCGAGTTCTCCATGGAATCATATAACTTTTTTATTAAAGCAACAAGATGAATTAAAACACATAAATCTAAATTCTTATTTTTCTTATAATTTTTTTGTTAATTTATTCTGTACTAATTATATATTTAAGGTTTAGATATGTATTGATGTTTATAACATCACGACTCGCAAAGTGAATTGCTAATTTTTAACCGCTTTTTAACTGTTTCCCTGTTGTGTAGGATGGATGGGTAACTAATCATGAAATTCCAATAATAAGGGTGGATCCAGAAAATCGATGTGCTGGTATGTTAGTCTACGGACGTAGGCTAGTTATTTTGCCATTTAGAGTTGATACGCTGCTTGAAGAACCTGAAGTTACGAATGCAGAAACAGATGAAATCAATATTGGTTGCAATCAAGTATTGTCGTCATACACTATCGTGTTACGAAATATTGAACACAAAATCGACAATGTAATAGATATGCAGTTTTTGTATGGTTATTACGAACCTACCTTATTAATTTTATACGAACCTGTAAAGGCATTTCCTGGGTTAGTTAATCATATATAATAATGCCCTTAATTATATTTCTATTGGCGGTTAAGAAAAAGCCGAATTAATTTTAACTCGAAACAAAAAAAGTGTATAAAACTGTGTATTATTATAAATTGAAAAATTGTTTTTTTTTTTTTAAAGTTGTACGCAATTTTTATCGAATTTAGGTTGTTTAACTCTATAATTTATATAACGTTAATAAGTATGACATGAGTTGAGATATTCACTAATGTCTATATACTAGCACATAAAAGAAACGTTCACATAGAAATATGTATGTATATAATATTGCGCTAGTTTTGAGTATACGTATCCATTAATTTGTACGTATTGTTTGTTATGTTAGTTTTCCTAACTATGTTTAAATGTTATCAGCACGTAGATTTACATTTAATTATTATTCCTGTTGCATAAAGATAGGTAAAATTTTGTGGTTTATCTCCAGTTAATAACAAATTATTAATAAACGAGAAAACTTATTGTTTTTGTCTACGATTTACTTTTTATAGAGAACGCTTCAATTATAACACCGTCTTTTCCTTTAAAGTTAGCTCTGTACTCGAACATAACACGGACAGTTTCCTGGATAAAGTAAATTCTTCAAATCTATTAAATTAATAATAATGATCATTCTAACTAATTACTGTAAATCATTATTTCATACAAATAATGTTTCAGGTATATACATTTCGTATTTACAAATGAGAGACAAAACAAAATATATATTTTTTTATGAATTAATGGATATGATAACTGAAAATTTTATCAATTTTTACAGAAACTTTATATTACAAAATAGTGCAACAAATTTTTGTTGTTCTCCGTTTCTCCATGATAGTAATATATCTATTTTATATTTAAAATTAATTATTTTTTGCTTATATTATTTATATATACACACACATAAATATATATATAATACGGCCAACAGAAATACATATATGAACATTATCTTGTTATAAAAATGTGTCATTGAGTATAATTATATATATATATGTATGTATGTATGTATGTATGTATACATGCATAAACAGTCCAAAAAATAAGCATACATATTGACGATATTAAAATACAAGAAGTTAGTCAATTTCATTACTTGGGTAGCAAAATCACCAGTGACGGGAGATGCGGGAAAAATATTAAAAACTGGATTAATCAAGCAAAGAACGTATTTTACGATCGAAAAAATATATTAACAAACAAGGCTATAAACATAAATCTCGGGAAAAAAATGTTTAACCTTATTGTTTGAATACGACACTATACGAATGTGAAACATGGACGATCAGTAAAATGGAAGAACAATCAATAGAAACATTCGAAATGTGGTGTTACAAGAAAATGTTGAAAATACAGTGTACAGATAAATTAACTGGCGAAGAAGACCTAAAAAAAATTGGAGAAGAAAGAACATTATGGAAAACAACGAAGGATGAATATGATTGGGCATATTCTAAGGCACGATAGTCTACAAAAAACAATATATTCAACAGCTAATAGAAGACACTGGTAGCACCGGATATGCGGATATGAAAAAGAACAGCAAATCGTCAATTGTGGAAAAAATTACGATGACTACATGATAATAATTATTATTATATATATAAATATATATAAATAATATGTTAATGTATTTATATCTCTAAATTCGATTGAGTGTTTCACTTTTGTAATTGCTGTCCTAAATGTTGTAGTGTACATTTATTTGTTAATAATTGTGTACAATTAGAATTCACACTGATGTACATTTATCATAGGCGTTTAGCAGTTCGTCGCGATACATGTTGTATGGTCACTATTTCGTTGAATATTCAACAGAAAGTTCATCCTGTAATATGGTCCCTGTCGAACTTACCATTCGATTGTACCAAAGTTGTCGCAGTTAATCGACCAATCGGCGGTGCTTTAATATTCGCAGTAAATAGTATGATATACATTAATCAGTGTGTTCCACCATATGGGGTAGCCTTAAACAGTCTTGCAGAACAAACTACCAGTTTTCCTTTAAGTATGTAGAGATATATATATATATAAAATATCATCTTATGTTTACGATATTTAGTAGAAAAATTATTTATATTAATGACCTCTTATACTTCTACAGCATCGCAGTTTTGTTTAAAGGTGGTGACATAACATTTATTCCAATTTTTTTGTTAAAAACTAAACTACAAATTTGAAAAGGAAAAATTACGATCATTATAACTGAAAAAACTTTTGTGTGTACGCAATTAAAATTTCCTGTTTAATGAATAACTCCTGCTTTTATTAATATTATTTAGAATTATCCTTAATAATATAATAATAGTATTTGTAATAATAATAAAATGAGAAAAATAGAGAATAAGATTTTTAAAAAATTGCGATATTTAAAAAAAAAACGCAAAGTGTAATAAGTTTCGAAAATTGATACACACTCACCAAAGACGCGTAGTAACAATATATTTATTTTCAGAACGTCAAGAAGGTGTAAAAATTAGTTTGGACGGTGCTCAGTCGAGTTTTTTAACTAATGATAAATTAGTTATATCTCTTAGTAGCGGCGAATTATACGTGTTAGCGCTTTATGTAGACAACATGCGAAGCGTTCGTAGTTTTCATTTTGAAAAAGCTGCGGCCAGCGTTTTGACATCGTGCGTGAGTGCGCAATTTTTATTATCGTTTTTTTTTATTCTTGTTTATCTTGCCTGTTATATAAAATTTTATTTCACTTTCATTTATTTTATTTTATTATTTTTTTTTGTTTTGTTTCAAAGACTTGCATCATCGAAGATAACTTTTTATTTCTTGGATCTCGACTCGGAAATTCTCTACTTTTAAAATTTTCGACAAAGGAACAAAATGCTTTGGCGATTGCAGAAGTAAAATCGTTGAATTGTCCCGCTGCGAAGAAAAAGAAAATGGATACGTTAGGTTTGTAATAATTTCGTTGATAGGAGTCGTCGTTAAACTGAGACGGGTAAATTTTTTTCCTTCTAGGGTCTGCGCCTAGCCTGTCTGGACCATCAGTAGATGTTATCACAATTTAATCACTTAGCATCATCCATAGATGGTGTAGCTAATTACTATTCACATAGCGGCTTTTCATCATTGCGTGCCATTAACTAGAGTAAATGTAGTGGTTTCGTCCGTTGTAGCCGGCGAACCTCCTCTAGATTAACAAGTAGGATAATTGCTGTCTAGTTGGTATGTCTATCCGACCTATCAGCATCCTTTTTGCTGTTTTCTTAATAATTTCTTTCACATATGGTACATCTAGATCAAGGTCTAGTGTCTCATTGCTTACGTATCAAGGGACATCTGCAAGTGTTCTCTTTATTCTGAAATGTCTCTATTATTTTTGACCATACTGGCAGAGTAATCTGTTTATAGAGCAACACCTTGTTATTTAGGCTAAATTTTGATTTTCTTCCTAGTAGCTAATACATTCATCTTACTTTTATACTAAGTTCTGTTCTTTTAGTTGTAATATGCTTAAGCCACGTCATCCTGCTGAGGTATTTAATTAATTTTTTAATCGGTACGATGTTGTTGTTCATAATAATATCTTTTATAATCATGTTTCTAAATGTAACGCGTTTATTTTGTTTTATTAACTTTAATTTTCCATGTCTCACACCAAGAGGTGATGAGATTTATACTTGTCTGCAATATTTCATTCGCTTAATTAGGACAACTGCTTGAACATAAGACGGCTGTATTGTTAGAAAATGTAGCAGTTAGTGTATTTTCTGGTTTCGGTAAATCAACAGTGTAAAGTAGGTACAGTGTAGGGCCTAAAACACTCCCCTGAGGCACTCCAGGGTTAGCAGGATTTATTTCAGATAGCTTGTCGTCATACTTTACTCGAAAGTACCTTTCGCTCAGGTAGGACTCGAATAGTTTGCAATAATGGTAAGGGATTATTTTCCCAATTTTATGTAACAATTCCGCGTGCCAAACTTTATCGAATGCTGGCTTAATTTTATACTTTGTGTGCTATTCTATGCACCTGCTGTATGATGGGGTGTTTTGATCTAAACTCGTATTGGTGATCCGGAATAACTTTATTGTCCTCTATTATTGGTATTATGCGTCTATGAATTAGTTCTCATATAGCTTGGACAGCACAGACAATAAGGAAATAGGTCTGTATGACGTTACTTCTGTAGGTTGTTTATCAGTTTTATTAATCATTATTATGTTTGAGAATTTTAATTGTGCTAGGTAGTAGCTCAATCTAATTATCGCAGTAAATATATATGTTATCATTACTATTCCTTTTCTTGGAAGCTCTTTTAGTACTCTAGTTGTTATGAGGTCGTAACCAGGAGATTTTATTGGGTTTAGTTTTTTGATTACAGTTTTTATTTTTCCCAGAGAAGCAAGTTTCATTCGATCTTAAAGTAAATTAGAATTTTGTTGTGTTATTCGATTCACCGTTATTGATCAGAAAAATTTGAAATGAACACTTAAAATTAGAAAACACAAATAAATTCTTTAATTATCGTCGATTACAGAGTACGTGTTTATTTCTACAAGTTCTTTTAAAGGAATAAACATGTCATAAGTGTATTTAAAATATTTTTATATATAAAATTACTCGATTTTTAATTAATTTATTTTTAGGCGACTGTATGGCTTCTAACGTCTCAGATATTCGCGATATTGACGCCTTGGAAGTATACGGTAGCGAAAAACAAACCTCTGTCATTCAGATAACATCTTATATATTTGAAGTAACTGCGTATTTATTTGTTTATTGCGCTATTCTCTGCCTCTGCTTCAAAATTTACGTATTGCGAACACTTAAATTATACATATCTTTTGTATATATATATATATATATATATATATATATATATATATATATATATATATATATATATATATATATATGTATGTATGTATAATCATGTAGTCATCAGTCCTAAGACTGGTTTGCTAAATATATATATATATATATATAATTTAAACAACTATTTTATAGGTATGTGACACTTTGTTGAATATCGGTCCGTGCGGTGTTATGACAATGGGTGAACCGGCTTTTCTCTCAGAAGAGTTTTCTAACAATCTCGATCCGGATGTAGAATTAGTTACCACGTCTGGACACGGGAAAAATGGTGCTTTGTGTATAATTCAGCAGTCGGTTAGACCACAGGTAATTTAATTTTTTATAAACGATCAATTTTTAAATACATATCGTATTTAAAATTTTTATAAACAGTCTACTAAATTTATGAAATAAACAACTCGTGTGTTTGTTATATGTATAAAATACAAAATGTATAAAACAATTCGCGCTTAATTCGAAATTCGGACGCATTCATTATGAATAATAATTGACGCGTAATAATCGGTTTTCTGTAGTAGATGTATGCACAAAATGACAAACATGCTGTATTATGTACTCATTTATAATATTTCAAATAATTTTCAAATCAAATCATGTTTATTTCTTCTCGAATAATAGTTACATATGAAATTATTAAGCTTTTTAACATTGGCTCTGCGCATGCATAATTGCGTAAATGCCAATTTACTAAATACAATAAAAATAACAATAACATTAATCTACGAATGAATAAACAAGTAAGTTAAATGAAAAAAAGATTTTGCAAATAAAATAAAAATTCTTTATATGAAATAATATTAATTTAGACTTAAAAAAATTAAGTATTAATTTAATTGATAAAAATATTACTGTTATACTATACACACACATCCACACAATTGTATCCCACACATATACGTATACAACGCCCGTTGATATACGCTACCGAACGGGATATGTAACTTTAACATCTTATATATGTACTTTCACACGCACTAAATATCACATACCGGAAATAAGAAGTATGGTAAAGTATTCATATGCTAGTACTTAATTGCGGTCAAGCCAACCCACTTTTACTGTGTGCGATTGTTGATTATTTTATTTAATCAGAATGAACGATGTTAACAGCTTTCGACGCCGTCGTTTATAGTCGAGAAGATCAATTTTTAGTTCTCTGGGTAAATTATTGAATACAACAGCCTTGATAAATAGCATGGAATCTCACGTGAGTTTTATTGAGACGTGCTCGCTGATTTAGTCTTACCTACACTAATCGATATATTAAATTTATGATAATTCTTTAGTACAAAAGTCAGAAGTTGCAGTTTATATAGTTCAGATACTGTTAAGATCCTACATTCTAATAACGTATCGGTATTTTCTCTTATATTATGTATAACAGATTTGTGTAATACCTCTACTGTTTTAATGTGATATATAGCTATACCACCCCAAAGTACCATACCATAGGATAAAACTGGTCGGTACAACGCTAAATACAATCGTCTCAAATGTTCCAGCGAAAAAAACTGCTTTAAGTAATAAAATAAATAATTAAATTTTCTTAACTTTTTAGACAAATAAAGAGAATGCGCGTTTAAGCTTAATCTTTTATCAAGTAATACACCGAGGTATTTAATTTCATTAGTCCTAGTCAGTATTCTATTATCCAATTTTATAAGCAATTGATCCTGATCTATCAAGTCTTGATTTGTATAGATTACGTATTTCGTTTTCGTATAATTTACTATTAATTTATTGTTGCTTAACCAATCGGATATTACGTGAACGGAACGTTTTAATAATTCGGGGTATCTATAATCCACCGTCAACACAGTATCGTTTAGCAAAATAATTTTCCATGTAGTTGCAAATCGTACAGATCATTTATATAAATTAGGAAGAGGTAAGGTCCTAATACTCTGTCCTGTGGTACACCAGAGAACTGTACTATGCTATCACTATATTCATCATTCTGAATAGGCAGTCAGCAATCCCGATCATGTTTTTTGTTAATACTCTGCTGTAGTGCCGTTGCGTTCGGACTTGCTTTGCTACCTCCGTATAATGTATCGTTCCTTCTCCATCTAGATAATGTACAATTATAACCCCCATATAGCGACGTTCCGATGTCAGCATCTTTGATCAAGATGTGCATAGTCCCCACAGTATCATGCTGGGTAAGTTGTAAATGCACCCCCATTAAAAAAAAAAGTTTGACTACGTATGTTCGAGTTTCTAAATAGCTTTTAAATCAGTTGCAAACACTACCCATAAACCCACAGTTAAATAGCTTTTTTAACAGTATACAGAGGAACATTATTACCCACATTTATGAGCAGACATCCCTATTTTGTAAGGTAACTATTATGTAGGACCAAAAATCGTTTAAAACAGCGAGTACTTAATGAATGCATTTAGATTGTATCTCGTTAAACAGATACGATTACTAACGAATTTGTAGCGATAATAAATCCGACATATTTATATAAACGTCAATGTGTATCAAATTGAAATATGTGTGAACCTTTTCGGTTACAGTGTTGTACTGCAAAATAGTGTTTTTCTTATTTATTTTTTAAATCTTCCGTGACATGTACTGCTACAAAGGCTAAAAGCACGGAGTCTATTATTCCGTTATTATAGGTGTGAAGATAATTTAGTGCGAACGAGGAAGAGTATTTTCATTTTTAGGTAAAAGGATTTCATTAGGTACGTTAGAAAACTGTAATGAAGAGCGAGTAGAGTTATACAGAGAACAGTGGAGCAAGATATGAGCTATAGTGATTTGAACATTGCAGGATGAACAAGTAGGGGGATCGATTTTTGATAGGATATAAGAATGAGTCAAACGAGTGTGACCTGTGCGGACACGGAACAACATCACTTCATACTGTCTTGTGTAATGAACACGTTGAATAGGCCAGATGCCATTATGTTGAGATAAACCGGAAAATCTGACTGTTGATTGTCCCTTAAATTTATCGCACATGCAGCGACGCATATCGGAACATGTTGCTGCTGGAAGTAATTCTGCAGGAGACATGAAGGCGCGATCTGCTTCTTCTTTCGTTCCATATCCCTATGTCTAGAAATCCGAAGTACATGAATCTGCAGACTTTGCTTGCTGATTGTAGAACTAATTTTCGCAGCCAATGGATGCACGAATCTGGAATTTTCATTTTGCTGTTTGATCGAATACAGCGAATCTGTGACAATGACAATTTCCTGCTCATTTTTAAAAGATGAAATTAATATAGCCTGCAGAAATGCAAATAGTTCACACGATAGGACACTATAGTACGATGGAAGTGGATAATATGCCGTCATTATACACGACAGCACAACCACAGCGATCTTCATTTTTTGATCAATCTGTATACTATATTGAAAAGATGCTGTATTGAGAAAGGAATTTATTGATTTTCTGTTGAGATATGTTTTGGTTCTCGGATCAGTGTGCTGCAAGATCAGTATTAGGAATGAAAAGGTTTGTGTTCCAAGTAGGTAACACGAATGGATCGATAGGTGTAATTGTTGGGAGATCAAAAAGCTGAATATCAAGTACCGCTGTTTTTACTTTGTATGAAAGATTTGTATTTATATACACGGTAATCTTGAATTTTTCATGATGCCCGTTATTTGTAATGCTAGTTGTTTAAAACTAAAAAAGCGTGTGTAAAATTTTAAGATGACATAGTGGCGATGTAGATCTATGGGTAATTCATTTACTTCATAATACAGTTGGATAATTGGCGTTGTTTGTTTTCGTAATAAGTGGTATTTTGTAATACCTAACGAAATATTGTTAATTATATTTAACTTAGGAGCTGTTTAACTACTTCGTACGTTAAAATTTATAATTTTCGGTCAAAAAATGATATCTGCGACTTAATATTGTTCGCGATAGACGACGTATTCTGATTAATATATTAAATACGTGTTTGTTTAAATTTAAAACTTTTTTGATTTTATTACTTAATTCAAATTTTGATTAACGATTACCGGAAATCGTTTAAAAACTATCTAGAATCGTATCTAAAAAAAAAAAAAAAATCTGGCTTCGTCTTTTTGAGTCTTACCGACGTTGCATCTCAAATTTAAAACATTGTTTTTCTTCTTTTAAATTCAACTTTTTATAAAATTGCGTATTTAAAATATTTACAAAATAGGCTACTAAATTTATCGAATATACAATAACGGTTCCGTTTGTTATATGTGTATAATGTAAAAAACGTATAAAATAATTAATTCGCGTTTAATTCGAAATTCAGCTGCCTTATGTGAACCCGTATTTATGAAAATTATTCTTCTGTGCCGTATTTCCAGTTGTATTTGTTTTATCAGTATTAACGATTTGTTATTTAGGTAATAACTACGTTTAAATTACCGGATTACATAGATATGTGGACCGTGATGGGAACCAATTCCTCGGATGATCACGGATTTATGATACTTAGTCAGAAAGATTCAACGACGGTGAGTTAAAGGAATTTTTTAGCTAGCTTAATAATTGAAAATGTATTTCGTTCGTAATAATTTTTTTGTTATGCCGTTAATATCGAATAAAAAGTAATTTTCGTTCGCGTAGATACTACAAACGGGTCGAGAAATAAATGAAATCGATCATTCTGGCTTCGACGCGCATAATTCAACTATATTTGCCGGAAATTTGGGAAATAATAAATTCATCGTACAGGTATATAAAATTTACATTATGGTAATTTTTTTTGTCGTTTAATTATTTCAGGCGAATATGATTAATTCTATATTATTTTTTAATATTTTTGTTTATTTATTTTGTCTGGCTTTTCGCCCTTTTGATAAATTATGAAATTATAGTACTTATTATCTTTCGGCTAACACATTAGGCCTGTATTAAATATGTGTATGGTTTTCCAGAAGAATATCCTTTAGATTGTCGGACGGTAAATCTATTTTTTCATTCCGTATCCATGATGTATAGTCAACGTGGTAGTGGATATAAAATTATTTATTTTACACGCTTAACACCTTCGTCATTCGGAATTGGACCTCGTAGTCTATTTAAAATTGTTATCGTATTGATTATTTGTACGTGAAATCTTTCTTTTCAAACTTTATTATTATTCTTTTTCATTTAGAACGCGTAAATAATGCCAGTTACTTCTGAGAGATTTATTAGAATAACGTTAATTCTCTAATTAACTTATTAAATTAATATATATATCTTAAGTTTTCACTAATAATAAAAATTACATCTCGATTAACATCTTGTTCGTTCGCGATATTCGTGCCGGATTTTTATTATTATAGGATAAACTCGATTCTGTTTTAATGAATTACGAAAGTATCTAATAAGCAGAGATATTTAGAAACTTAAGAGTGATTTAATTCGATCGATATGATTTTTACAATCGATAATATACATTTATGTATGCAAAGTGATTACTAACAGTAATAATAAGGCGAAAAATTTATTGTCTGTATTTTTAAATATATTTTTTCCTAAGAAAAAGTATTACCTTTTTTTTTTTTTAAGGTTAGTCCGAAAGGCGTACGTTTAGTTCAAGGTTTAAATTTAGTTCAAAACATACAGTTAGATTTGGGTTCTCCTTTGATACACGGTTCATCCGCCGATCCGCACGTTGTCGTACTAACGGAAAATGGTCAGGTGGTTTTACTTACGTTAAAAGAAATAAAACAAGGCGTAGGTCGATTGAAAGTACAAAGGCCTACTAATTTTAATCTGGTTAGTTTATTGTGCTCGTAAATTTAAAAATATATTTTTCATGTTAATCATATAACCAATTTTAACTAGTATATTCTCGAATGACAAATTTAAAATCGATACGAATGACACTATTGAAAATAAATAATAAAAACAACAAAGAAAAGTAAAAAGCTATACGAAAAAAAAGAAAAACTCAATAAGACGGACGCTTATACGTGTCTATATGTATCTATTTATCTTATAGCTTATAGCAAAAGTAGATCATTTAATCCCTGAAAATGTTGCGTAAATCAGCGGAATATTTTTCCTGACGAACAGACTGATAAACGAATTTTTGTAATGACATCTCGGCCATGAGATGTAATCTGTGTCGAAAAAAATAAAAAAAATAGTTATTTTTTACAAATAAGCTGGTAGGTACAGATTATTGTTTTATTAATCTTATTTACTATTTATTTTTAATTGAAACCACAGGGTACAATTTTATGTTTGTATCTTGATATTAGTGGTTTGTTTTCTCACTATTATTTACCGAAGATTTAAAAATAAATAAATAAAAACCACAGGCCACAACCTTATGTTATGTATCGTGATATTAGCGGTTTATTCTCATTATTAAACTTATTTACTGAAGATTTTTTTAAAAATAAAAACCACAGGCCACAACTTTGTTATGTATTGTGATATTTTTCCACTATTAATCTTATTTACTGAATAAAATTTTTATTTTATTGTTTTTGTTGTTTTTTTTTTAAAAATAGAAACCACAGGCCACAACATTATGTTTGTATCGTGATATTAGCGGTTTATTTTCTCACTCAGTCCCGGAAAGTGAACGAAAATCTCGGGGAATTAAGAAAGAGAAAAATCTAATTACAGCGCTAAGGGCGTAAGTTATATGATTTCCTTTTTATGTTTAAGTAATTATATAATCGTATTTTTAAATTAATTTTTCCTTCATGTTAGTTCAAATGTTAGCGATTTATCTGATCTGATGCGTTTGTAAAGCTGAAAGTTGCTCTTTATATACCGTATTACTTCGAATTTAAGACGCACCCTGGTTTTTGGTTTTCAACGTGAAGAAAAAAAAATCATCGAATTTAAGACGCATTAAAATTACAAGGTTTTAGGAAAGGAAGTTTTGGAAGAAATAGAAATAATTAAGATACTAATAGTCAATACCCGTATACTTTTTCAACATAATACGAAATATTATAAACTTATAGGTACATAGGCTTACTTGCGCAATTTCATTTGCAATAAAAAAAAAAAAAAACAGGAAAAAACAGTAATTTTTATGACTAAATTGCCTATTTATTGCTTTTTCTAATTATGTTTTTAATTGCTATCGTCGGTTGTTGAATCGTCGTCATTACCGGACGTTGAAGTAGAATCGTTTGCGTCATCTTCGTCACTATTATTCCATGCACAATCATCTTCAGAGCCATCCAATGCATTCGATATACAGCACTTCAAAAAGGATTTGATGATTATACAGGGCGGTAAATCTTTCCAAGCTTTTGAAATCCATCCTACAATCGTACCTGCTGAGGCTCGTTTGATTTTGCCAGTTGGTGTGAGAGGATGATTATTTTCAGTCAACCATTGATTGTATTGCGCACGAATACGATCTTTAAAGGCTTTATTAACACCGACATCAAGAGGTTGTAACTGACTTGTCATATCTCCAGGAATGACTACTAAATCGCATTTTCAATTTGCCAATCTGGTTTTAATGTCGTCAGATAAATGACCGCGAAACGCATCCATCACTAACATGCTGTCTCGTTTGAGAAGTCCACCTGGTCTTCGCTCCCATACGCACTCCAGCCAATCTTGCATAAGTTTACTTGTCATCCAGGCATTTTGTTGGGCTCGAACAATAACCCCATCCGAGAAGATTTCTTTGGCACAGTTTTTCTGTTCAGGATTACATACGGCGGTAACTTATTGCCATCCGCAGTAGCACTGAGCATAACAGTTACTCTTAATTTTTCGTAGCCGGTTGTTTTCACTGTTACTTGTTTTTGCCCCTTCTCACTGACCGTGTAATTTCTTGGCATGTCAAAGAAAACAGCAGTTTCATCAGCATTACCTTGACTAAGATGGTATTGTTTCTTTAACCTTAGTTGTATTACATGACGTTGATATTGCACCAATTTATCCTCATAATCAGATGGTAGTTTCTGGCAAATTGTGGTTCTACGACGTAATGATAGACATTATCTTTTCATGAATTTTTCACACCATCCACGACTAGCTTTAAATTTAAGAGTTTTATCGCTGGCAATTTCTCTGGCTTTTAACATTAATGCTTCTCGCGTTATTGGAAGACCTTTCGTGCGAAGTTCTTTAAAATAAGTTAAAACGGCAGCATCGATTTCCGGATATTTTCCATGTTTTGGTGCCGAAAATGATTTTTTTGTTCGTTTACACGCGAATAACTTATTTTTCATTTCACGCCAACGGCGAACATTCACTTCGTTAATCGAGAACTGTTTACCGGCGGCACGATTTCCGATATTTTCTGCGCATAAAATAACTTTACGCTTAAATTCCGCTTCGTATGTAAAACGCTTTTCCATAATAAAAAGAAAAATTACCGTATTAACAAAAAAACGATGGGTTAGTAATTGCAATGTTTGGGAGAGCTACACTGACTGACGAGCAACGACTGTGACCGGAAATGGGAATAGGTTTACAAGTCACTTTTATAAACATCATTAATCAACTCCTACAGTTAGTGTCATATATCGATAGCATTAATGTAGCAAATACAATAGGACTACTACCACTATTCCACGTATAATAGGAGATTTTTTAGTACGTATAATAGGTAGTTTTACTCTTATACATGTGGTCAATTTAGAAAGTATCTCGAATTTAAGACGTACCCTTGATTTTAGACCTTGAATTGTGAAAAAAAAGTGCGTCTTATATTCGAAGTAATACAGTATATAAATTAATATATTATATTAATGTAATAAATTCAGTTACGAATTACGGATATTTCTGGTTTAAGAAATATAGCAATATAGAAATTTTTTTGGACCCATTGAATAGTTTATTAACGAATACTTTAAGAAAAACCTACATATAAATATTATATATGTACTAGATTATTCCCTTTAATTTAGATATAAGAACGATTATATTTATGATTGAATTTGTACTGTATTTTATCTTTACATTAATTTAACTTATTTTACTAGTTTAGTTTAAGCAATCTAAATATAATTGTTTTGAAATTGAAAATTTTAAAGTACACATAAACTATTAATACTTATTGAAACGAATTTTTATATAGAACAAAATTGATTAACATTTAGTCTAGTTTAATTGAAACAATTTAAACAGTATCCTTTCGAATTAAAAATTTTGTAGATTACAAATAATGATTAATAAAAGTTATATGTATATGTAACAAAATTGATCAATTTTGTTACTAGTTTAATTTAAACAGTTTAAATATTGTTGTTCTGAAATTTAAAATTCAAAATTATGGACTTATCGTTTGCGTGGCTAAACCGTTTTAATTGTACGATACTTCCTAAATCATTTTATTTCGATATTCTTACTACTTCAGATTTTAAATATTACTTTCTGACTTCCATTTTAGCTTTCAAAATTTTAAGCTGGGTACAATCTCTTTCCTTTAACTTTTACATTCTGCTGTGGCCAATTCGACAAACAATTCACCTATTTTTTTAACAACTTCATTTTTTATAATCGCGTATTGACAAAAGTCATTTTAAAAAGAATGAAATCGTGTTATATATATATATATATATATATGAATATGATTGCAATATAATAGATTATGCACACCATTATTTTTGAACATTTTGTAAATATTTTATTGACATACATATTTATATTAACATCATGTTCAACTAAAATTTTTTTAGGGAAGTAGAGGATGAAGACGAATTATTATATGGAGAATCAGGTCCTCAGACAGATATAATCGCTCAGAGTGCTTTAGATTTAATGTCTACGCATTGGAAAGGAGTGCCATGGTAAATATGTTGTGTAAAGTAAATTATTGTGGGTGAGAGTAGCGTGAGAATGGTAAATATAATTTTCCATTTCAATTATATTTGTGCCCTATCATAATTTGTTGTATTAAACTTTTCAGATCTTGTATTATTATTAAAATTTGAACATTTAAACATATGGCACTTATTTATTTAAGATTTTTTATATTTTAATACATATATTCGCATGTACATTCATGTGTCCGTGGGTGGTTGATTTATTACATGTATGTATTTCTAATGTATATATATGTGTGTGTGTGTGTGTGTTGAACTCTGCTTTTCTTTCTTCATGTCTAGATGTTTCGTTTAAAATTGCATAATTATAAACTTTATTTTCACTTCGGTTTTTTTTTTGTTTTTTTTTTTTTTAAATGTACCCACGTAGCGTAGATTGTCTATGTTCTTCAAAATATTGACTCCAAAACGGTTATATTCCTAACTAAATATATTATACCAGATAACTGATAGTGTTTGAATTACTACAAGTCAGCGTCGTATATTATGTATTTTATAATGAAATGTTTTAATAATTGTTAGAATTTATTTTATTTTTAATTTTATAGTAATAGTTTATGGTCGATTATCGAATTAATTATAATGTTGATAATAACGCTGGTCGTTTTCCATTTATTTAAATCTGATGTAATGTAAACATTATATTTCATAAAAATTAAACGTTAATTTTGTACACATTTTCTTGTCATCGCAGGTGGAAGAAATATATACAGCCGATAAAACCATCATGTTGGTTATTTGTTGTTCGAGAAAACGGTTATTTAGAAATATATTCCATTCCCGATTTCCAGCTAAGTTATTTAATAACCGATGTGACAGGTGGTTTATCTATTCTTTCCGATAGTTTAGGTACTGTACTGCTTAATACATACATTCAGGAAAATTCGGACGGTAATAAATTTTTCACATTACACGAACGTTTTGTTTTTTATAGTTTCAATCTATCTTGTTCATTTCCAGTTATTATATTCGATTTTTAAATATTATTTATCGAAATAATATGTTTAGTAATCGTGTCCGTTATCGAACGTTAGCTAACATGTTGGCAGTTCTACGTCGATCTAAAACTGCTCGGAACAAACTTATCGCCATTGGTAAATTGTACCAATCCGACAGATTCTGTAACCAGGTTCTCTTTTTCTTTAATTTTAAAATATTTCAGTTTAAGATAATCGAATTCTTTTACAATTTCCTCGAATTTATTCATGCGTTACAGTACTTCCGCGTTGTGAATTTTATCTGTCCACTTTATGCGAAGTATTCTACGGTACAACCACATTTCGAAGACATTCAGTCGTTGCTCCATCGCTTTTGTGATTATCCACCTCGTAGAACAGCACAAAAATATCGAGGATATGTAGCATTTTATTAATCTTATTTTCAAATCTAATTTAATATGTCGCCATAATTAACATCGGAATTTTGTTACGTAATATTTAGATAATTAAACGGGGGGAAAACTGACGACATGCCTTGTTTTAAATAGAAACGATTATGTTTGGTTTGTAAAAATACGTAAGAAGATGTTAAAAAAGAAAAATTTTATTTTATTTGCAACCTCAATTCGATCTAGGATATCGTGATTCCAGTGAGAAATGTTAATGTTTAAAAGAACAGGTGAACTGAAAAAGAGCACGATTACGTGCCTCGAAACGGATGCGCTGACTAAATGAAGAGGTAATTTGAAAAATATGGAATATGATTTTTATTCAAATAACAAAAAACAAGTTCAAATCGCTAAAATTTGTTCTTTATGAAAAATCACAAAGCTTTTCGACTGCTATAGGCTATTATCAAGTGAATATTTAAAAAATAATTAAAAATGTAAAATGAAAAATATTAATTGAAAATTACAATTCACAAAAGTCCGCAAAATAATAACAGTATTAATAAAACAATATGACAGTTTTATTAATGCTGTTATCATTTTTCTGATTTTTGTGAATTGTAATTTTAAATTAATATTTTTTATTCTTTTTTAAATATTCACTTGATAATAGCCCAACAACCGAAAAGATTCGTGATTTTTCGTAAAGAAAAAAATTTAGTGATTTTAACTCGTTTTTTGTTGTTTATATAAATGAAGCGGTGGCAAACTTATCATTCGCAATTCTTATGCGCGTGACGAGAGATCGGAATGTCTGGAGACGAATTGTATGTATTATTTTGTGAGAGATTACGACGCTAAGCTATGATAATGATACTGCGCGCTAAAAGATTTGTAAAAAACGATTAACAGAAATAAAGTCCGGTACATTTTTCTGCTTATAAACTTCCGTAGTTACTTAAATTTTTATTAAGACACCATAAAATTTCGATTAATTTCAACAAAATCGATGAATTATAGTTTAACATAATTATGAAATTATTGTTTCTGACGTTGTTTCAAACTCATTGATGATGATTTATATAATTATTACATTTTTTTTCCTTTTATAACATACTTTTGAAAGGTTAAATTAGTAATTTGGTGAATTTTGTTATATTTTTAAGGTTCTAATTTAGTCCGTTCTGAATATTCACATATACGTGGTTAAGTTTAAACGTTGTTTCATTAAAAAATATATATATAGTAATAATGAAAAAATAACAATCCAATCGTTACAAGTTTTACACAAAATTTTATTATTATTATTATTATTATTATTTATCTATTTATTTATTTATTGCTTAATTTCGTGAACGTATTTTTCAGTTCCACGATTACCTGTAAGAGAAATACTGGTTGCGCCTTTAGGCAATAATGGTCGCCGACCTGTACTAATTATCAGATCTGATAATGAAATACTAGTCTATCAAGCATTCCGGTATTTAAAAGGTTCTTTGAAAGTTAGATTCAAAAAAAGCTCTTGTATATTGACGCGTGATACAGTTTGTCGGTGAGTTAGTCATACTATTTAACGTAGATTTATATGTCTAAACGTAAACGTTTAATAATATTACAGACTATACGATTATTTGGCGTACTTACAAATGTAGCTGTCATTCGTATAATTTTCACTCAATTTAAAATTAAATTCGTACAACTAATAAATTTCCGCAAACATTTTATTTTCGACCCCAATTTTCAATATAGAAACGACGGTGTATCGCATACAAGTTTGTTTTTTTTGTTCTTGTTTTTTTTTTAATCCCCCCCCCCAATTCCGTACTTTTCCGGTGGGACAAGTATGTATATTAATGTTCTTAAAAACTATATGTGTATAAGTGTGGCGTAGCTATGAATAGAGACAACGTATATATTAAAATATTTTATGTGTGAGTCTTCACGGGAAAGTACTTGCTCCAGAATGTTTACGAAATGAAAACATAATGTCATTAGTCATTAATTTGAATGTGTAATTCAGTCTGAAAAAGAGTACATGTAATAATTACCTTAACTTATTTAACTTAATTCATGAGATTATATAATGTAAATTCTTTTTTCCTTTCTCTTTCTTTTTTGCTTTTTTATTTCCTTTCTTTATAAATATGCCACAAAAAAATAAAAACATTTATAAACTCAATTTAAAAATTGTTTTATATATGTTTTAATTAGTAAAATTTCAATATTAATTTTTCCTTTCTTTTTTTTTTTTTATAGATCAAGAGACGAAAATGATTACTCTTTGCCAAATACGAAATCTAATCGGATACGTTATTTTAATAACATCGCTAATTACTCTGGGGTAAGTTGTTTGATTTATTTTATATATATATATATATATATATATATATATATATATATATAACGAATTCATGACGGTCATAATCGAAGGAAAATTGGAAGGAAGAAGAAGAAGGAGAAGACCTAGAATGACGTGGATCGATCAAGTAAAAGAAAGAATACAAATAACGTATAAAGATATGAAGAACATAGCAGACAACAGGAAGGAATGGAAGAAAATGATTGGCTAGCTACAGCGACAAGAGCATGCTCTTATATACTGATGATATATATAATATATATATATAATAAACCGAACAAAATATAACGCAATCACTAAAAGTTTTTTTAATCGCGAAGCTTTTCGACAGTTACTTCATTTTCAAGCACGCGCCGAAATTATTACATCTTTTTTTACTATGATTAAAAAAACTTTTAGTGATTGTGTTATATTTTGATCGGTTTATTATTAATCACTACTTTCCAGTATATTCAACATTATATATATATATATATATATATATATATATATATATATATATATATATATATATATATATATATATATAATTTATCTGTTTATATAATTCTTTAAACTATTTTTGCGACCGATATTTATTTATAATTATATAAAACAATTTCGGGGTTTATTAATATATCGTTTTAATTTTATTAATAAATCGCTTTTTTTCTTTTTTTTTACGCGGTTATTCCGAAATTGTTGTATTTATTTATCTGTTTACTTTATATATATATATATATATATATATATATATATATATAATATTATTGTTATGGTAATTGTAATTTCTTATATTAAATTTAGTTTATTAGGTGTTTTTTTTTCTTACAAAATTTATTCAATTTCAATTTCATGTCTATCATATTGTTTAGGTGTTCATTTGCGGTTATAATCCGCAGTGGCTATTTTTAACGGTCTCCGGTAAACTGCGAATACATCCGATGAACATTGATGGACCAGTTCAGTGTTTCGCAGAATTTCATAATATTAACTGTCCTCAAGGATTTCTTTACTTTAATTTTAAGGTATTTCAAAGCTTACGATACATTAATATCAGCTGTAACGGTATAAAATTATTTTGTTCCAAAATAATAGTAGTGCGCGTGCGTAAAATTCGAAATAAAAATTAAATTACAAACTTTACGTATTCAAATATATAGAAACATTTTTGAAATTGCTGTATATCAATATAGGCAGATTTTCAACAGTGGTACCGTCCTATCGAGTTAAATAAAATTATGATTAAAGCGCCTGGAAAAAAATCTGGATTAAGTTATTTTGACTAAATACACGACATTGACGTATGTTTTAGTTGGAAACAATATAACCTGTATTTTGATAATTTTTATTTTGTTTTTAATCCGAGTGATTTATTGAGCAGTTACGTAATTTAACTTATAGTACTTGCTTTTGCTCGTTTTTTTTTTGTTTTTTTTTTTGGTAAAATCCTGTTTTTCGGAAAATATACTAAGACACGAATCGTATACTATTAATTATCATTATGTACATAACAGTAACTACTTTAATCGTGGAGATTACGTTTCATAAATTTCCGGAATTATAACCAAAACTAATTAAAAAAAAATAAAATATCAGAAGTCAATATTTTTTTGAAAATGAATTTTGGAATTTTTTCCCTTAAAATAATTCTTTTGTAGATTAAAAAATTTTGCGGAGTATTCGATACCTTAAATCGAAACTGTACCGGATATTATATACAAATTTAATTATATTTACCAATAAATATGTGGTAAAAATCAAATGTTTAAGTTATTGACGTTCAAACGGTTAATGCGGTCGAGCTGCAATTTTCAACGTGCATTTAGATAAGTATATAAAAAAAAGGAAAAAATCGAAATGTTTGGGCCTGAAATTTAAAAAAATTCGTAATTTCCTCGCAGATCATTTTCAAGTACTTAACATATTATATACAAAAATCACCCGTTCGAATATATTAGATATAGTAAGTTCAATTTTAATTCGAACGGTTATTACATGCCGTCGGGATAAATGGACTTCTATGCCGAATTTACCGAATTCGAATACGATCGTGGACGCAAAGAAAAATGATCGGAAAATAAAAATATAAATAATACTAATATTATTGCAATGAAGACAATGGCAAACCACCACGCACACCATATGCGCGCTAGTAATAATATAGTACACTACACAAATACGTGAAGCTCCATTGTGTCGTGACAATAAAGCGATTACAATCAGTCCTCCCGGGTGTTTGTGTCTGTTTACGCTGACGCCATAGTATGATTGCCTTGTACGCTACTTACACTGTATACAACAAAATGTGTATAGCTAAGTAATCATGAGACGGCACTTAATGATAATGATATGTCGTATAAAATTTTTAAATTTGTGTTTTTTTTTTTTATTATTGACTTGGCTGTATGTACCATTTGGCCACCGAAAGAACAAAAATAAAACATAAATAAATATAACGACTGAATTAAATTAAACTGAAAACTATGAAATATGAATATAGCAGGAGAGGATAATCATAATAAAAGGAATCATATAAAAAGAGGAAAGGAAAAATTACTCCCAAAACAAAAACCAACACTTAGATTAGAATATGATGAATACTAATGAATTTAAATAAAACTATCGAAACACGAACATCCAAACATATCAAGGAGAAGCTACAGTAAGGAGGAAAAACACCAAGGGAGAATAACTTCTTGTGTTATATGTGTACACGTTGTATTAAATGTAGGTAAATGGTTATGATGCGAACATAGAAAAAGTTCTTTCAAATTTAAAATGTCTTTCTAAAAATATTAATTACCGCGATTTTTTCAATTTTATAAAATTTTATTACATTTCGAATAAGCGATAGTGTGTACTAAGATGTCGTTTCGGTAACGGTAAAAATAATAAGTTCGCTAAGTGATAGAAAACAACTCGTAAATAGAAATGAATTATTATAAATAAATGTATAAAATTATGTATAAAATTATATATATATTGTGGTGTCACTCACACCGTTTACGTACACAAACTCGTGCGACTCACATATATTATGAATATGATTACGGTTATTATATTATAATATTGTTGTTGTTATTATATTATTATTATTGGAATTATATTTTATTATTATTATTATTATTATGGAAAAAGAAATGTATTGAAATGTAAATTATATATGATGGCCCACCACCGTTAATTGAATTGAAAAAAAAACGAAGTTTTTTCCTTTTATAAAATTTATTATATTTACGAATAAAAAAAAACAAACAAATTACGAATTTTTAAATGTATCTTAACATGCACTATATTATTACGACTTCAAAAAAAAATATATATATATTATGAAATTTTATAAATTATTAATTGACGGAACTTTCCCTTACTTGTCGGAAACTTGGTGGCCTGGATATAAGTGACCTCGAACTCCCGACGATCCGTTCTAGCCACGAGTTGAGCATAAACTAACTAACTAATCAACTTTTCTAACAACTTAATTCTCCAGGGTTCTAGAGGCGATGCAGGTCTCTTATTATTATTTTCTCTTACCTTATTTTTGACAAAATGCCGGTTTCTTTGTATTTCTGTTTTCTAAAGATTTTTCTGTTTCTTAATGTGTTTTGCACTTTTTGCCGGCAAAAAACATAGTTCAACCAGCGGGAAAATTTCGTCATTTCTTATATTTTAAGTTTATATATATATTTATACTTACTTTTTATTATTAGCAGGGCGGCAAGCAGTAACCTAAATACGTGCACTTCTACAAATTATATTTTTTTTTTTGTTGCTCGTATATGGTTCTAGGAACTGTCTAAATTCGTTACTTCGGGAAATTCCGATTTCTCTTTTGCGACTAGCCAATCAGAAAATTCGGAACCGTTTCTTTTAATCTTCGACTAAAAGAACGAAAGAACCCATTTTATCAGGTCCATTTTCACCTTTTTTTGTCGGCACTTGCTACGCCAATTATTATATTTTTTATATATATTCTTCTTATATTTTATATATATTACCTTCTAAGAATTTCCCCAAAACTCTAATCCCACTGGCGCCAGCATGCCCTCTCCTATAATACACACATATATTATATTGTTATATCTCATCTTTTTCCAAAAATCACGTTCGCCGTGTCTACATATAACCCACATGGTATATACGTACACACGTATACATATATAAGTTCCTTCTTATCTTTCGTAATATATTATTTAATATATTATTACTACTCTCATATCTATTTCTCAACCTTGTAATTTTTCGATTATAAATTTTAATCACCTCTTACTACTAATAATAATGTAACAAGTAGTGTTGGTATTATATATATATATATATATATATAATATAATTTGTAGAATGTGGAATGTAGTGATTTTCATATTAAATAAACAAAAGAAAAGGTTTTTACTGTCAGATTTTGTTTTTCAGTTTGCTGATTTTTTGTGAATTGTAATCTTAAATTTATATTTTTTCATTTTATTTTTTACCTTTTTTAAATATTCACTTGATAATGGACTAAACTGTGATTTTTCATAAAGAAAAAAACTTTTAATGATTTTAACTTTTTTTTTGTTTATTTTATATAATATATAAACCCACTTATACGTATAGTTTCATGGTTAACTTTATATATATGTATATATATATATATATATATATTTTATTTAAAAGAATTTGTTTTCGTTACATTTATATGTATCTTAGCAAACATACGTGTACTTACATTACGACAATATACACATTATTTATGTGTGTGTGTGTCTACTTTAATTGACATTTTAAAAATGTAAAACTAAGAGTTAAATATTATAATATTATTATTGACGATGGACGGCCGTTTAAATATTTTTTTATTACTTCGTTAAAAGGGAGAATTAAGGATTTGCATTTTGCCTACTCATTTATCGTACGATTCGGCTTGGCTAATCAGAAAAGTACCTCTAAGATGTACGGCGCATTTTTTAACCTATCATTTGGAGAGCAAAACTTATTGCACCGTCATTAGTCGATCGAAATCTACGGGCACATATTACAGATTTAACGGCGAAGATAAAGTAAGTGAACCTCTCTACTACTAAGATCGACGCCTATATGTTCGTAATTAATTTGTTTTTTAATTTTTTTAATCCCTTCTTTTTATTTCGTTTTAACAGGAACTATCTTTCGAACAAAGGGACGCAGATTTTCCTCTTCCGAGTTTTTCACGCTTTAGCACTGTTTTGTTTTCCCCGGTATCTTGGGAGGTACGATTAAATTTTATATTATTTTCATTTTAAACAAAATAAAACAAGAGTCAATCGCAAAAAATTATATTAAACGCGAAGTTTTCGAGTGTAAAACTAAAAAAACGAATGTTTTAACACAACAAGTATTACAGAGAAACTAAATCTGAACTTATTTATACATAACTAGTAGACGTGATGCACAATACGCACGCCGATCAATCGGTTGAGAACCGCTTATATAATAATCTTATTCATAAAACCGACTTTAATGTTATCTTCATTAATGTTAATCGTATTACTTAATAATTTACTGCTACGTTTATATTTAATTATTTATAATTTTTCAACTATTCGTTTCCAGTTTTATTCTGTATGTATAGTACCTTATATTTATAAATTATATTTTATATTATTTATGGAATGTTTATGATTTCTACAATATTTATTACCAATCGCGCCCGGTATTTATTTGTTTAAATGTTTGAAATTTATCACACCATTTTGTACAGTTTAACCTGTATTCTCCTGATTTTTCTTATATTTCTTTATTTTTTACAAATCGAATTAAATATAGTTCTGTCGTTACTTACGCTCACATTTATATTACTTTTTTCTTTTTAAATTTTTTAAGAATTTTGCAATTATGTATTTGATTGGCCATGCATAATTTTTTATTTTCTTTATTATCTTGTTGATATTTTGTTAATTGCTTTATTTCATATTGTTTCATTACTGATACAGGACTAATTTTAAATTTAATATATTAGAACTGTTTAAATATTATCTAAATCAGGTTACATGTTATACAGTTGTCAGTACGTTTAATGAGGAAACGGTACCGATATGTGTTGAAGTTTCAGTGACTCATGCGAGAACTGTACTATAGAAGTTTTGTTGTCTAGTCCTCCTCGGAACGTTGAAAAAAATATAGTTTGCTCGTTCTAGTTTTCCCACTCTTTATTAGACTTTTGTATATAACGATGATTTAGATGTTTATTAAATTGTTTATTATTATATTTTTTTAATTTTATATACAATTATACATTATTTTTAAATGTTTATTTCATTCTTAATATGAGATATTTCGACGTGTTCACGGATTGTAATCGTATTTTACACTAGCTATTACTAACGTTGTTGTTTCTAGTTGACCGTTTTATTGGATTTAATTAGCTTAATTATTACGCTTCTATGGAATGAGTATAAAATGTTTCTGAATTTTTAGAATTCGAACATATCCTTAATACTGCGTATTTAAATAATCGTTTTATATATGATTTTCCTGTAAATATATAATTTATTGCATTTACAAATCTTACATAGTTATACAATTTTAAAATTATATTTAATTTTAGATGTAATTCTAAAAAAAGTGTATCTTACGTCCTTGACGCGTTGGCTATTTTTAGTGTTCTATTTCTTGCTGCTTCCATTAGTTCTCCAATTCACTTTATTCCCGTCCAATCTTTTATGTTCATTATCCATTCGTACTTTCTTCTGCCTCTTGGCCGTTTTCCTTCTATTCTACTCTGTAATATAGTTTGTAATATGCGGTATTCTTGTCCACGAATTATGTGACCGAAATATGAAATTTTTCTTATCCTTATGATATTCCATAATTCTCTGCTAACTGCTGCTCTTTTAAAGACTTCCGCATTTGTTATTTTTTCTGTCCAAGATATTCTCAGCAGACGCCTCAGGAACCACATTTCCATTGCCTTTAGCCGTTTTTCAGATCTCTTCTTTATCGACCATGTCTCTAAGTAATACCGGCCATATATAGTAATTGATGACCTTTAACCTTATAGGTAAGGGGAACTTTGGTTGCAGAAGTACGTTACTAAGTCTTCTAAATACATCTTTGGCTATTCCACATCGGACTCTGATTTCTTCATCACAATTCAATCTGCAATTGATTACTGAGCCCAAGTATCTGAATTTCTCTATTTTTTCAATATTTCGTCCATAGTGCTTCGCACGCAGTTTGTGAACGGGTAACTAGTATAAATTTTGCTTTGGACACATTAATATTAATTCCAAATTCCTGTCCTATCTTGTTTAGTTTATTTATCAACCGCTGTAAGTCCATCAAATTTCCAGTCAGGATGGCCGAATCGTCCGCATATCTTATGTTTGAAACTATTTTTCCATTTACTTTAATACCAGCATTCTCATCTGTTAATGCTATCTTAAAGATCTTTTCTAAATAAAGATTAAATAAAAATGGCGATAATACACAGTAATGATTTTTAAAAATTACCATCTTATTTCGTAAAATGGTATTCCCCACGTGTTAATGAAAGTTTAATTACAATTATGTTTTGATTGGTATCGAAATAAGTACAATTATTTATATTTAGTAGTAAAATTTTAATTTTGCTTTGGTGTCGAACAGGAATATTTTATGGAATTTCTTAATTTACCTTTTTTTTTTTTTTTAACATGGAACTACTTAATTGTTTTATATATATATATATATATATATATATATATATATATATATATATATATATATATATATATATATATATATGTATGTATGTATATATATAACAACACAAAATAAAAACAATGTTAATCACTATAAAACTTATTTTATTTTCTCAAAGCTTTTCGATTTTTACATCATTTTCGAGCGATACAAAAACTTTATAAAAAAAATTTTATTTACTACTCTCCAATACACCAACATTATATATATATATATATATATATATATATATATATATATATATATATATATATATATATAATATGTACATAATTCATCGATGTCTAACTTCCAACCCATTTTCATATCATTAATTATCACGAAAAATGGCACTCCTCCGCTCCATATAATATCATATTCCCTCATCTACGCTGCATATAATAATCTTATATATTGTATGTTTTAGTTAATTCCAAATACAGAAATCGAATTGGATGATTGGGAACATGTAATCTGTTTGAAAAATGTGTCACTGGCTTATGAAGGAACACGGAGCGGGTTAAAAGGTTATATCGTGTTAGGAACTAATTATAATTATTCCGAAGAAATAACTAGTCGCGGTCGGGTATGTTTTATTTATTTATCAAACGAATAATCTTAATAGAAATCGTTTTTTACATATTGAAAGTCGTTATATTTATATTTACGGACAACCTTATTATTTAGTATGTCTTTTATTTGAATTTTTATTGATGATTTTAAATTCTGTTAATAAATATGACCGGCGTACATGTTAAAGATCGTTTACTTAAAATCGCACATTCAATATATACGTTAAATTAAAATTTGCCTATTACTTTAATATATCAAAAATTTTACAAATTATGTTCGTTTTTAAAACAACGGTTATATTTAGTACTTTTTTAAATTTCTAATTCACACTCTATAAACGCGCTCATAAAATATTACTGGTTTTAAGAAAGTTTATTTATATATTTAAAAAAAAAAAAAACATAGATTTTCTAGAGCATTCTGTTTATGAATGATGTGATGATTCACAGTTGTTTGGTTTGACCGTTTATTGAAAATAGAAAAGAATAACGTAACACATTTTCGAACACCGTGATATTTTTCGAAACAATTTAATTCGTTCATCTCTTTATAGTCGATGTACTTTATGCTGATTAGTGTGTGTATGTAGCACTCTTCGAACATATGTGATTACCATTACACTGACACTCCTACAAAAAATACTTTACGGGGCGACTAACGAAATTAGATATAAACACTCGAAATTGAGCAAATTTTAGAACTTTTAAATCTTAATAAATGAAATTAACTTTAAGAATAAGTAGCATTGGCCACTGTATGATTTGCAATTAAATTTGATAGTGAGAGTAATCAAAAGATTAGTACGAAGAAACGATTGTTCTTATTTATGAATACTCGTACTTTTACTCTGCTAACTTATTATTTTAAACAAATTGCCAAAAAAACAAATTACGGTTAATTCCAGTATATTCAGCCTTCAAGTAGAAATAATCCTCATATAAAGTGCTTAATTCATACTGTTTTATATATATCCTGAACCATCGATTCTTAAATTCTGCCGAAAAGTTCGATTAAATTCCTATAATAAATTTATTCATTTAAAATAAATTTTTTGAGTAATTTTAACAATGTGGAATGTAGTGATTTTGAAAAAATAAACAAGAAAGAGGTAGTTCAAAATGGTCAATCATAAAATTGTCCCCAACATAATTGAAGTGTGTACTGAAAAAATAGAAAGAGTGATAAAGTTTAAATATCTCAGGGAATTAATTAAATTTATATCTATGGATAAAAGATCTATCGAAGAATGATCACAGAAAATGGAAAGAGCCTTTCAATTAACCAGGAACATTTATAATAAAAAATAAATCTCCATTAATGCAAAAATTAGTTATTACAGCACAGTTATTAAAACACAGAGTTTATACGCGGCAGAATGTCTCACAATGGATTATCGTAAGGAAATGGACCAATTAGTGAAAAAGGAAAGAAAAATAATACGAAAGATACCAGGTCCTCGAAAAGATGGAGAACAATGGAAATTGACAATCAATATGGAGATATGCAAAAGAATCGAGAAAATTAGCGACACAATGAAGAAAAGCAGAGCCGCATTTTATGGTCATCCCCAACGAATGGATAAAGGCCGTCTTACGAAACGAATTTTCAACTTCTTCGATAGGAACGTTAAAACCAGGATTCCATGCATTATATAAGTGAAAAAAGATATGAAATATATGAGGATTTCTACGGAAGATATAAGAGACCGAAATAAATTTAAACGGAAGATCCGTTCGTTCGATGGATTTGTGTAGAAACCACAGTGAAGAGGACTGGGAAAACATGAACGGAGGAAAGGAAGCAGAAACATTCCGGGAAAATGAAACAATACTGGGCAGCTGAAAAAAAAAGAAAATATAAATTGAAGTTATGTGTGTAATGTTTCTGTGGTCCTTAGCTGGCGAAAAAGAAGAAAAAAAATACACAAAACTTTTCGGCTATTTTATCAGGAATATATATAATATTACAAAAAATAGCAAAGTGAAAAAACATTTTTATATAACATAATCTGATAGTGCATATGGTGAACAACACAATTAACAAATAAGTAATATAAAATTTTATGCATAAACAATTACATTAAATAGAGAGAAAAATAAAAATTTCCTGTCTAATATAATAATTGATTAAATTTATAATATACTTCTTAAAACTAATTCTTCATAAAAATTTATCATTGAATTTAATAAAATTATTTGTATCTATTTTATTATTTACATTTTTCCAGCAGTTATATAAAATTTTCTTGTATGCAAAATTTGGAAAAAATCTGACAATAAAAATTCAAAAAAAAATAAAATGAAAAGAATTATTTATATTCAATAAATTATGTAGGAAGTCAAACCTATAAAATAAAAATATTTAACAAATATGACGTAGATTTATAAATAAGAACACATTATTGAAATAAATTAGTAACAAGAAAATAGAAAATAGAAATATATTTAAAAATTGTGGAGTACATAAATTAAATTGTAATCATTGTGAAAAAGAATACATCCGAGAAACAGATGGGCAGTTCGCAATAAAGATTTAAAGAACAAATTCATGTATGAACAATGATGAAAATCCATTATTTTAAAAACATTGTAAAGAATTAAAACACAAAATCATTCATATTAACAAAAGTATAAAATTTTACATACAAAAAACCATTATATATAAAAAAGAAAATTACTAGGAAAAAAATGGAAATAATAAAAGGAAGAGATGAAGATAATTTATTAAATTCAATGATAAATTTTGATTAATTATTAGTTATAAGAAGCATATTATAACCAATTTTTATAATTGTTTATATATAAAAGTTTATATTGCTGATTTATTGATTGTGCTATTTACCACATTCACTATCAGATTATTTTATAAATACCTGTTTTATCACTTTGTTATTTTTTGTAATATTATACATCTAAATTAAGTATTTTATTTATTTTTTTTTCTTTTATATTTTTTAATAAATTGTGTACATTTTTATATTGTATTTTTTCCATGTACACTTGATAATGAATTAATAGTTGAAAAGCTTTGCATTTTTATGAAAATTTAACGATTTTAACTGCTTTTTGTTTATTTTTTACTAATATCGCTTGAAAAGTATTGGTATTAAAGGGTAATCTTTTCTTATGTATCTTATAGATTATTATATACGATATAATTGAAGTGGTACCTGAACCAGGGCAGCCGTTATCGAAAAATAAAATGAAGGTAATCTACGCGAAGGAACAGAAGGGTCCGGTTACAGCGGTTGCTAATACCGCATCCGGTTTTCTGGTGTCAGCTATCGGGCAAAAGGTATGTTCTTTTACTTTTCACCGCTATTATTTCACATTTATTTATTAACATGATAATTGGTATATATTAAGTTGCTCTCAAAATTAATTTCCTATACGTTTTTAATTATTAGATATACATATGGCAGTTGAAAGATAACGATCTAGTCGGAATAGCTTTCATCGATACGCATATTTACATACACCAAATGATCAGTTTAAAAAGTTTGATTTTAGTTGGCGATCTATTTAAGTCGATCACTTTATTGCGATTCCAAGAAGAGTATCGTACGCTCTCTTTAGTTAGTCGGGTACGTAATATTTATTATATTACATATAGGAATGCATATACGTATTCAATAAAATTATAATAACTACTCGGTTAAGTTTAAATCAAATATTTGAATGATTTTATATGTATCAACATGTAGGTATGTTCGATTTTATATAGGGTGACCCAGAGAAGACGAACGGTTTTGTTGTTTTTTGAATAATTCTAAAACTATTCGAACAAAATTTTTAAATGAAATTTTATTTAAAATGGGAAAACGTGAAATTAGCTTACAGCCATTTATGGAACACGATGTCGTTCGGATGACCGCCATTTGCAACAATACATTCATTCAGTTTGTACAGGATTTTCGAACACTTTTACGAGCATAGTTCGCTGAATAATTGAAATTTCTTAAAAAATTCGAATTTTCAGGTCTTCCAGATTTCGTGAACGTGTTTCGTAAACGGGGCTCTTAAGGTACCTTCACAAAAAAAAAAATCGAGCGGTCAAATCTGGCGATCACGGTGGCCAAGTGAAATTTGTGCGACGTGGCAATATGTGGTTACCAAACGGTTCTTTCAGTACTGCGAGCATTTCTACCGAACAGTGACACGTCGCGCCATCTTGTTGAAACCATGTACGACCTACATAACGACGACGATGAAGTGAGGGAAGCAAAAACGAGTTTATTACCTTGATATAATAGCGCGTTCTGTTCACAGTGCCAATGAAAAAATAAGGCCCTACTATGTCCCACTACGCCACTCCAGCCGAGACGGTTACTCGCTCGCTGTGTAACGGCTTCTGTTCGATTGAATTCAGATTCGATTCGAACCAGTTGCAGTCGTTCTGTTTGTTTACGAATCTGGATAGCTGAAAATGAGCTTCATCGCTCATCAAAATATTATTTAAATCGATCTCTTCGTCCTCGCTTTTTTCTGCATCGTTTCAGCAAAAAGTTTTCGTTGTGCATGATCGGTATTTTTTAATTCCCGGGTTTTTACCACTTTATAAGGTTGAAATTTCAAGTCTTCCAGCAATGTACGGCGAACAGATTCTCTCCATCGGTTTAAAGAAGCAGCATATCGATGAACTGAATCGCTGCCCGAACTCGATCGATGTTTGTGGGGATACGAACAGAAGCTACGTCTGGAAGTTTTCAAACTACTTTCAAATTGAATTGCGAGATGATGCAGGACGTTCCACGCAAAACGCGCGATCCTTCTCGTTATTGGATGGCATGATAACTGAAACTGGACAAAAACGAATCTGTCATATGTATACTAAACGTGGAGCACGCGGTTTTTGCGTTTTATCAGCGTTACCAACTCCGCTTTTCAAAAAACGAAACCGTCCGTCTTCTCTGGGTCCCCTATATAAGGGGAGGAGTAACAATGAAGTGATAAATGAAATTAATTAACATTAAACAATGCATAATGTAAAATGAGTAGAGTGATTTCAGATCAAAATCCAGTATAAATAAGTGTTAACAACTACAGTGCTGATTTGGAGATGTGAAAAATTATACGTCACCTCTATCGATCATTATAAGTCGTTTAATTTAGTAAAGATTTGAACGTTACTCAATTCATTGAAACTCACTGAAATCGATATAACTTCGGGCTAATGGAGATTAATTTATCGAATGAGACTTAAAATAAAAAAGTGCTTATGCAAGACAATACAACCGAAATTGTTTATCTGCGTTGCCGAAATCGGCGATTGTCCGAAATACCTCAGGTTTGCAAATGAATAACTGTGAAACAAGACAACGCTAAACTTGAATCTGCATTCTAACTAAATAAGATTAAAAATAAATTTAAAAACAAAAAAAAAAAATAAGAGAATACGAATAACAATAAATTTGGAAGTAGATTATGTTATGTAAAAAAAACGGAAACGTTAGTAGAATATCGTTGTTGCAGATTACACTCGAGAAATTAAGTACAGTATTATGGAATAGACAAGTGATTCCTCATTAGACAAAAATTATATATATATATATATATATAAATTCAGAAACGTGACATATATACGGAAACATATATATATATATATATATATATATATATATATATATATATATATATATATATATATATATATTAAAATAATCAAAAATAGATTAATTTCCCATGAATAGATAATACTTAATATAATGTGGAATAGCAGTAGCAATACATGAACACGCCAGCGAACTGAGTTAGACGATACAGTGAAGCGGATAATCAGAGTAGAAAAATAGCTTATGACAATGTTTTAAATGTTCAAACTTAACACATTTTTTTACATACTCTTCATGATTTATTTAACGCGTGATGTTGCAATTATAGCTTCGCTATTCGAACCATTTACTCGGAATTTAATATTAAGTTTCGGATTTTCAGGATTATAGACCGGGGAATATTTATTCCGCAGATTTTATGATAGACAATACTCAAGTTGGTTTTTTGGTATCAGATAAAGATCGTAATTTGGTGACATACATGTATCTGCCTCAAGCTAGAGAAAGTTTTGGAGGTTAGTAACAGTGATGTTAAAAAAAAATACGCGCTTTCGAAGTTAAATATCGGGATTCGTTGTTCTAAATTCGTAATATTGAGCTAATTCTCACCAAAAAAAAATAATATTTTTCAATAGTAGGTTTTTAAAACTTTCAAAATCATTAAAATATAATAAGTTATGCATACATTTTTATCGCGTACTTTTTTACATTATAAAAATTTATCTCATTAACATTTACGATTGAAGTGACGTCGTATAACATTTTGCCTTTACTTTCTTATGTTATTATTGCGAATAATTAATATTTTTAATTTTACTTCGTAATTATTTACACTAAAAACAAGGTTTATAAAGGTTATTTTTAATCGTTTATAATTATATTACTCCAGGTCAGAAATTATTAAGAAAGGCGGATTATCATCTGGGCCAACACGTAAATACGTTTTTCAGAATTCGGTGTAAAAAAAGTTTATTATCTGCAGGAAGACGTCAACAATTAGAATCGGATAAACGACAAATTACCATGTTCGGTAAATGCATTGCTTATCAATGATTTTTAAATATTTCTTCAACAGTTATACAATTGCTTTTCCAACATTATTTACTTCATCTAGTAGCTAAGTCATCAGTGTCGTAATCGGTACACGGCGCTTAAAAAAATATATATTTGTTCATTTTTTTAAACTTTTTATAAGATATAAAATGATAAATTTATACAACGTTTAAAAAAAAAAAATACTAATGTATAACTAACATCCACTTTCTTCGCGTATATCAGATATAAAGGATACATTTTTTAGATCGCAGAATATGTTATCTCCCGCGTTGTAAGGATTGAAGGTAGTTTGAACCGGTTTATCTGATATATTATTTATTTCAGTTGTATTTTCTAAATTTTTCTGAGAAATTCATTAATGATCTGTCTGAGTGTCCGAATATCTGAAGATTTCTTTAGATTCTAGCCGTCGATGCTTATTTAATCTTCATTCTAGCTGAATGTTTAAATATAATAAAATACTTTAACATTGTGTTAAACTAGTTTGAAGATTTACGATTTTTTGTAACGAAGAATATGTTATCTTGGAGAAATAATTTTTTTTCTGCTCTGCAACAGGGAACTCAGAAAGTAGTACTTGCGCAAGATTATTATTAAAGGTTTTTTACGCCTTTCGTTTCCTCGGTAGGTTACTGTGAATGTTTAGTTGCAGATCATCTAATTCAATAGCGTATATTGTTTTATACAGTAAGTGGATACTAGGAAAAGCAATGAATAGATGGCAAGACGACGTGAAAGTCGCTGAAAAGGTAATTAATAACCTGCAATATGCCGACGATATTGTGATAATTGCTTCGTCGGAAGAAAAATTGCTCCATCTATTTCAAAGGTTGGATAGTGTAAACAAAGAAGCAGGTTTGTTACAGATAAAACTAAAGTAATGATCGTTGATGGTAAAAGCAAAAAATCTGCAAAGCTTAGGCCGCTTACAAGTAGTTGATAAATTTGTTTTTGTTTGGGGTGGCTTATCACATAAAATGGTGGTTGAACAGATCAAATTAAAAGGCGAATAATAACAGCGAATGACTAACTAAATTAGAAGGATTTGGAAAAACCATGACAAGCGAGGCGGACAAACGTGTCAATACTGGAAGAAGTTAATCCGGATGTTCGATTACGACACATCGTTAAAAAAACGTATATCCACTTTCTTTGGTCATATCATGAGACGGAACAATATAGAAAAATATTAGATATGGTTAAAGGTCGCAGGCGAAGAGGAATACTACCAACGCGATATGTGGACAATGTCAAAATGATAACTGACGCTAGTTCACTATAGCAGATGGTTAGATGCGCCCAGGACAGAGATTGATGGCGATCAATTACACGGAACGATTAAAATGAATCTTAATAGCTCGGACCGAGCCCAACGACTATGATGATGATATAATTTGGATAATTATTGTTGTTTATTTTTTCTTTAATTTTGTTGACAACCCTTAAGATAAATCAGTGAAGACTAATTTCATCTTGTGTGACGATTGTATTCATTTGTCTACGCAACATCTTTGAATTTTTCGAATGTTCTCTGTTCTATTCAGATTATTTAATATATTTTGTTTATACGGTTATATAATAATCTCCGTAATTATCTAAAAACGAAGCAATACTGTTGACCTGTAATTTTTAATTACCGAATTATTATTATTATTATCTTCAGGGTGTCAGTCACTTTTAATGGTGTGGATTCATCTTTTTGCATATTATTCTGTAGATATCCAAGTTATTTTCCGACTGTTTTTACTAAAAGCTTTATCAACGTTCGTATTTATTAATATTTGAACAATGCTGTTAGCCCATCGTTCTTATTGGAATCCTTCCGTGATAATAACTAAAATATGATTTTACCATTAATTCGCAACGCTTTTCTTGTTTCGTCTGGATTAATGATTTACCAACGTCGTTGTTTTCTGTATTTTTAATGTTGATGTATCGGTGAGTAGTGATTTTAGGAATTAGCAAAACAAAATTTAAAAAAAATTAATCACTATTAAATGATTTTTATAGTGATTAACTTTGTTTTTATTTTGTTTTGTTAATTCTGTATTTTTGTTTACTTTTATTAATCACTAATGCGTTTAATTCCATCTTGCGGATAAATCTTACCTATAAAGTATAATTTTTTTTTTTTTTTTAGACAATTGGAGATTACTTTCTGAAATTGTCCATAGTTCTCGTATTTAGATTAAATCATTCTGATGTTATCGTTTAGGTTACCCTTCAGTTACTCCCATTTTCTAGTTATTGACGCAGTTCGATGTTGGCTGTTGATGAAATAATGAAATATTTGTCGAGGGCACGAATTGAATATTACTTATTTCTGCAGGCTAAGAAACATCCATTTATAAAATATATTTTTTCATCAGTTTTATCGTGTGATAACTGTTGAAATCTTCAACAATTATTCTACTATATATTTCGATCATATTATTCGTTAATTAAACACTTGGATGCTGTAAATAAATTACCAATTTATATTTGCGTTATGAAAGTGTCAACTTTATCCTGTGCGATATTTATTTCATTCATGTTGGTATTTGAAAAATGTCGCTACACGTTTCTGTTATTTTAGTCATTTGTTTTTCGTATATGATGTACGTTTTCTGTAACATATTCACCCTTTTTCATCTCGTAATATTTCTCATTTCGTATTTTGCCGTGCTAATTTCTCTCATATACATTTGCAGTATACCTTCATTTATTTCGTAGCCTTGATAACAACTTCTACCCGGAAGGGCGGATTTGAAATAAGTTGTTCTGGGTAAGTAGGTATCTGTAATTTTATAATACGATTCCCCTATTCTTAGCCATTTATAAAGTGTTTCCAAGCGTACGACCAGGACGTGATACGGGACGCGCTCACTGGAAATGTTATATTTTTTAACTAATTTCAGTGCATCGTCAACATAATAAAGTCGTTAAATAAAACAAAGGTTAAAAAAATGTTACATTTTTCACATATTGGATAAATTGACAAGCGAAACGAGCAGCTCCTTAGTAAATTAATATGCGTACCCCCAGAAAAGACGAACGGTTTTGTTTTTTGAATAGCGCAGTCGGTAACACTGTTACAACTTAAACCGCGTGCTCCACGTTTAGTATACGCTCGAGAGATTCGTTTTTGTCCAGTTTCAGTTATATCATGACATCTTATAACGAGAAGGAGCGCGCGTTTTTCGTGCAACGTTATTTTCGGCGTAAATCGATCACGACAGTGCAAAGAGAGTTTCGAATAAAGTTCAAAGTTACGTGATTTTTTGCGGCGTTACGGAACACATCCACGACATCTGGAAGACCTGAAAACTCGGTTTTCTAAAGAAATATCAAAAATTCAGCGGCCTATGCTCGAAAAAGTGTTCGAAAACTGAACGAATGTATTATTGTAAATGACGGTCATCTGAACGATATTGTACTCCGCAAATGATTGTAAGCTAATCTCTCGTGTTCCTATTATTAAACAAAATCTCATTCAAAAATTTGGGTCGATTAGTTTTTGAGTTATTCGAAAAACAACAAAATCTTTCATCTTCTCTGGGTCACCCTATAGATAAAAATGTACATAGACACTTATGTACGGTTTATAAAACTTCTGATTGTTAAAGGTTTTTTTACAATTTTATCCATCCACCGAAACAACCTTCGATTTAATTCTATTATATTTTTATACGTCGTTACGTAATTTTATAACGAATTTTTGTTTTTCGTGTAATAATGTAATAATTCACATTCACCGAATTTACGTGTGCAACGTATTTCTAAATAACTAATCTGAGAATTTTAAAGTCGATTATAAATTTTTGTAAAGCTAACGAACGTTAAATGATTAATTTTTACGAAATTAGATTCACGATTCTTCCTGTGTAAACCATGTCTTTTTATTTATTTTTTTTTTGCGTTACGTAACGTTTCCAAATAATTACATTTTTCATTTTCAAATCTATCGAAATGGTTTGCATCGAAAAAAATCGTGAATATGTGAAAATCAACCGTGAAAGTTTAAAAGTATATTTTAGGAAATTAATTAAAACGAAAGGATTTTATTTCAGCAACATTGGACGGCACTATTGGATATGTTTTGCCGGTGTCTGAAAAAAATTATCGTCGACTCCTTATGTTACAAAACGTGTTGTCGACGCAAGTTTCGCACACATCCGGTCTTAATCCAAAGGACTTCAGGTATGCGCAATTTAATTTATTCTCGAAATTTTTTCGCAAATCCGATCGGCCGTAATAAAATAAACAAATTACAAATTAACTAACTTATAAACTATAGGGTGACCCAAAGAAGACGGACTGTTTTGTTTTTTGGAAAGCGCCGTTAGTATAACACGGCTACAACGCAAACCGCGTGCTCCACGTTTAATGTACATATAAGAAATTTGTTCTTGTCCAGTTTCAGTTATCACGACATCCTATAACGAGGAGCGCGCATTTTACGTGGAACGTTATTTTTTGCGCGAACACGAAAAAGTCTCCGAAAATTTTGTAAAGACTGAATGAACGTTTGTGTTCTACAAATGATTGTAAGCTAATGTCTCGTTTTCCTATTGTTAAATAAAATTTCATTCAAAGATTTTGGTCGAGTAGTTTTTGAGTTATTCACAAAACAACAAAACCACACACGTCTTTTCTACATCACCTTATAGTTGATACCCGATATTCCACAAATTTTATTAGTCTGTCAACAGCATCGTGTGGGCTTTCAAGTCCATGTCGTACTAATTTCTTTAGGTTATACTTCGTACATTAAAACTTGTGATTAAAAACTGGATGTGATCATATATATTTATATTTTCTTTATGCAATGACAATCTCGTTGGTGCAGAGTCAATTGTGTAAATAGACCGTTTACTGACAGGCTCGAATCAGTTAACGTCTATTTGAGGTTCTTTGTGATTAAATGCAATATTCTTACTGGTTTTCTAACCGGTATTTTACCGGGAACTTAGTTGTAACTAGCCTAATATGGCTACCTAACAACAGGTTCGATGTTTTCGCATGTGTGAAAGTTACATGTGCTTCATTTTCATACAACAATGAGTTTATTAATTTATTCGAGTAAGGTCCGCTGGTTTCATCCTTTTCAGACTTCATGTCACTGTAACACGCTTTAGCTCTGAAATCAATTCATTTTCGTGACCTGATAAACGTGATGCATGATTCGTAGCCAGTTTGCCGATCGTTTCCGGAATCGTGTCTATTTTGAGATATTTATGTATTGCGCCGTTACTAACATACGACGACATGCGGTAAATTAAACGTAACGTTTTATTCTGAAATGTTTATAGTATGTGGGTATTATTATTCTCGTTTTGTTTTTTTAGAATTTTTACTTTTTTGTTCAGCTTGTTTTAGCTTTTTTTTGTCCTCGGGATGCCTGTTTCGCTGTCAGATTTTACTCATTCTCCTTTTTTCTGCAACATCTAGTTGTATATATTTTCGATAATTGTTGATACTATGTCGATCGGTATTAGATAAGATAGTAGAGTTTACTGTTGCAGTTTGAATTAGTTCTGTTAGATGTCTTGTTATTAATTATGACGTAAAATTTTTCTTCTTTCTATTTCGTAGATTAGAAATTATCTTTTTACTGTATACAATGCGGCGTTAAAATTAAAATGAGTTTAATCGATGTAATGGTTATTAATTATGATGCAAACAATGGAAATACGTTTAAAAATGAGTTGATAAACACCCAACGTAAACGCAGCGAAAGAAGACATGCGAGTAAGGAACGATAGGTAAGATAGTGGGGTGTGATAACGTACCTTATTTACGTTGTATGTAACCAACACACCGTAGGGATAAACAATGAACCTGTGCACACGCCTTTATTTTTTCAACTGTGCAATGACTTTTGAGACTATCCTGTATATTGAAATGTTTGAGTTCATAAAAACTATTAATTTACTGGGTTTTTAATTATTTTATTTTTCACAATGTTCTCATTAGCGGGGTTTATGTATACAAAAAAAAAAATCATAATAGCTTACTTTGAATTGAGAGACATTTAATAATAATGCGTCGTTAATACGACTGAATTTTTCAGAATGTATAAAACCGGATATAAAGTATTAGGTAACGTGGCCAAAAGTATCGTTGACGGAGAATTGATATTTTCTTTCATTTTATTATCGCAAACGGAAAGATCCGAAATAGCGAAAAAAATCGGGGTTAAAATGGATGATGTTTTAGAAGATCTCTACGAAATACAACAATTGACGGCTTTATTTTAGTTTTGTTAGTATTATTACGTTTTTAATCGTATCGATCATAACGTAATTTATTATTTATGTTTATCGAATTTATTCGATAGTCGAGTACATTTATTTTTATAATTTTTCAATAAAAACGAATAATAAGCTTAAATATTTAACGTTTTTTTTCTCTACATTTTACCTGTTTCTAATTGATTTGTTTATTTATATATATTATCGATGGTTTTCTTGCGTATACGGAAAATATAATTAATATATATATTTTTTTTAAATTAAAAAATAAGAAGTAGAAACGCAATTGGATGTAGAGATCGACGCGCAGCTACGGATCAGAGTTTTCTGGTAAATTAAAATTCATGTTCTATTTATAACCGTTTATTGGAGAGTAGTGATTTTACGAATTAATAAAACAAAATTAATCGCTATAAAAAAAAATTATTAATGCAAAGCTTTTTGACAATTACGTCATTATCAAGCATATACAATAAACGGTTACATATAAATTCAACGTTTATTGTATATGCTTGATATTGTCGAATTGCACCTATAAAAAGAAAAATTATCGTGATTAATTTTGTTTTTATTTTGTTTTATTAGTTTATAACTGCTTCTCGTTAAAGGTTTTTTACAGGAACAACATTCGACCTAATTGTATTATATTTTTATGTCGCTCCGTAATTTTATAACGAATTTTTGTTTTTCGTATAATAATGTAATAATTCACATTCGTGTTATTTGTGCGTGCAACTTTTCGAGATTTTTTTATATCTTGATTTTTATTTATAGGGTGTTTACGTTCCATAATTAATTTTTAATGTTTACCAAATAAAACATTAAATTAAGATATATTTCTTACAAAAAACCAATATAAATATAATTGTGTTGGTACCGGTGTTAAACTATGAGTCGAACAGAACAATAACAAATTAAAAATTTATGTTTTAACATCATCATCATCATCATCGGTGGCTCGTTTCGTACATCGTGACCCTATGAATCCTCATAAACGAACGTGTTTGGTCGCCATGTAGTTCGATCTGCTGCCCGGTTCATCATTTCTCGTATTGATGCGATGGATTCGTTTAATTCTGTATATATATCTTGTCGGTGGTCTCCCTCTTTTCCTGCGACCTTCTACCATACTCGTCATAATCATTTTTTTAAATCCATCCTGTCGTACGATATGTCCTGCGTATACTGTTATCCGTTTCTGTACCATGGTTTGTAATCTCTGATCCACCTTAATTTCTCGAAGTATTGACAAGTTAGTTTATTTTCGCAGTCCATGGTACCCTTAGCATTCGCCTCCAGCAGTGCATTTCAAACTTATAATGCGTTTTGTATCGCTCTTTTTCATTATCCAATATTCTGTTGCATATAGATATACGAAGAACACCAAGCGAGTTTCTAAGACGCATTTTTGTGTGCATTGCTATCTCGTGGCTCTTCCATATTTTCGTTAATTTTTGCTATCTTTATTCTTCGTTTGATTTCCTCTGTTGAGCCTCCGTCCTTTGTGATCAACGTTCCTTCATTATCTTCATCTTTTTTCTGTTTATGTACAATCCATGTTCTTTACTTATGCTTTCCAATTTTCCGACGAGGCTGACTAGTTTTTGTTCCGATGATGCGATTATTACAGTATCGTCCGCGTATCGCGGGTTATTGATTGTTTTTGCCGCAATTTTTACACCATCTTTCCCATTCTTGTAGGACACTTCTCATTATCCACTCGCTATAAATATTGAACAATATCGTGCTTAGTATGCAGCCCTGTCGTACTCCTTTTCCTGCTTTGAATTCATCCGACAGTTTATCATCTACTTTAACTCTACATTTACTAGATGTATATAACGATTTAATAAGACCAATTAGATGACGCGGGACACCTAGGTGAAAGCTACCCACGCTAATGATATTCTTCGGCGTAGGTCTGGATTATCTTTTTCTTATTAGTGGTAATTTTTGTGTGCTAATTTTTTGTCCGACATACACGTACTAGTTGATTGTTTCTACTACTACATTATTTCCATTCGTGAGTATTTGTCATTAATTTAGTCTTATGCAAGTTTATTCTTAGTTCTATTTTATTTGTATATATATATATATATATATATATATATATATATATATATATATATATATATATATATATATATATGGTATGTATTTCTATTCACATTTACTAGAGGAATTCAATCACCATTCGTTACAACCAAAATCGAGTTCAATATCGTTGCATCTTCTTTGTAAACTTATTCTGTTTCATTTGCAGGTTGCCGATTACTATTAACGTTATTTAATTTTTAATATATAAAGAAGTCATAATAGATGCTTTATACTTAATATATACAATCTGAATAGCTCCTTCACGCATACTGTAATCATTGTATCTCATCGAACCTTATTATTTTTTATGTGTTTGAAATGTATATATTTAGAGTCTGTAAATGATTTTAAACGATAAAAAATATTAGGAACTTTTTTTCCTAATATGTTTAAAGAAAATTGCGAAATACGCGTAATTATAACAAATTTTTTTTTGTTATCGTGATTTTTAATTTCATTAATACTTAATATATCTTACACCTTTAACGTCTTTAATAAAAAGGAATGATATAATGTTCTTATTAATAATAAAAATGTAATAATATCGATTATTTACTAAATATAAGACTGACTGAATTAGCTGCGTTAGTTCGAACTGCCGCATCGGTATCTTTTAATAAAACCAATAAACGGCAACTAATGGAATCTAGGGAGACATTTTCCGAAATGCAATCGTTTTCGTTATATATAACACCTGAAAATATCGCAGAAAAAAAAACATATAAATTTAATATATAATAAATCGCGAAATAAAAATTGGCAAAATTAAACAGTTATGTTGTTCTATCTATATTATAAGATGAAATTTAAAAAAAAATTGCAATTTTTATAATTTGAACAGTATGGAATGTAGTGATTCATAAAAAAATAATAATGAACAATAGAAAAAGGAGTTAAAATCGCTAAATTTAAGACCACAAAACATTCCGGCTATTCAGTCATTATCAAATGGACATATATATATATATATATATATATATATATATATATATATATATACATATACACAATTTATAAAAAATATCAAAGGAAAAAAAAAACGAAAAATAAAATATAAAAAAATACTCATGTACAATATTAAAAAAATATCAAAGTGAAAAAACATATTTATCTTACGATAAAATCTGTTTTTTCATTTCCTAATATTGTGCGTCTAAGTTAAGTATTTTCTTAATTGTTTTTTTTTTTTTTTTTTTTTAAATAAATATAAATTGTATATATTTTATTTTTTAATGTTCACTTGATAGAAAAACTAAAATCTGTTAACTTTATTATTTATTTTTTTAATGGGCTTTTGTGATTCCACTCAGGGCTGTAAAGAACGGATTACTGAACACTTATATTACAGGCTAATATGTAATCAAATATAAGTATGTATACGCTATTATTCTGTGAGCTGAGCAGATATCTAAGACTAGTTGGGAGAGGGATTCCTAATACGTGACAGAAATTTCGATTGATATATTCTGTAATAACTGCATCTGAAAAATAGGTGGTTTTCATCGATCTGCATCGCAGGGATGGGTACAGAATGGCGAAGAGGCTAATTTGTGTGTAAATAGAACGTACGGAATGTTGTTGACGTTAAGCCTTAGACGACGTATAATACGAATAAACGAAATTCTGTTTTCTGTTGGCGGGAAGATTGAAGAACCAGGGAATTACTGGAATTGAACGTTGAATATTCCTAAATTGTTTGGCTGAATAACACATATTTGAAAGCACGGTTCCAAAATTCCTTGTGCGAAAACTTAATCTCAGATAAAATGTCCCTAACCGGTGTATTGAAGTAGAATGAGCCATTCTCGTTGGAATTTCTAGCGAGATTGTCTATCATTCCAATGAATACCCGAGTGGCTGGGCATGCAGACAAATTTTACACCAACGCGTTTCAGAAATAGATCGTAAATATTTCTTAGGATATCGTTTTTGCATAATGATTCCAATACGAATCGTTTAATCTGTTGCCAAGTGTTTTTTATTATAGATAGCATCCACATCATTCAAATTATTATTTTTTTTTTAAATTCGTTAGTTTACAAAATTAAAAATAAAATTTTGACTGTTCCTTGTATTAACATGGTGTCAAAAATTATTATACATTCGTTATTTTTTTCCTACGAACATAATATAATAATTTTATTTTGCAACCTACCGGGTCGTCGCTTATAATTCCTTTAAAATAATAAGTTTTCATTATAAATATTTTACATATAAGCAAAACCGGCAGTTATTTACCTATAAATAAAGCTGCCGCTGCTCTTACTTCTGGCCAGATACTTTTACTGTACGACACGGCTGTCATCAGGAAATGCGTAGTTAATTCTGAAAGTTCTTTTACCTTGATACGAATAAAACATTTGCAGAAATATTTATATTGAACAAATGGTACATTACTGGGCAACTTACAATTTAGTTTATCACATGTTTGTTAGCGAACACTTCGTTCATAAAACGTTACGCTAGTATATCGTTTAACGATAAACAAAAAGAAAATTATAAAACGCAATGTTTAATATCGTTAAATAATTTAATAATAGATTAAGACCATTATTTTGACGCGAAATCATAGAAACTTATATTTTCAATTATAATATATTTAAAGAGAAATAATTTCTAAAGCGCGTTGTTTAATTCAAAAAAATACAACACTTACTGAAAATGCAAAGTAATATTATATTAAATATTAAATTATTTTCGACAGTTTGAAAATGGTAAAATAAAAGCAAATGTTTTATGGTCTAAATATAAATAGACAAATCATTTTTTTTTTTTCGTAATAGCGTGTTTATGTTAATATATGTCAAAAAAAAGTGATCACTTAACAAATATTAATAATTTTTTCTAATACAACGTAAAGAAAATGTTTATTTGATATATTTCAGATAAATCAAATAGCAATTAGCGAACAAATAAGGTCGCAAATGTTTTTAAATAATCAAAACTACGTTTATGTTTGTGTATAAATTTTTATTAACACAAAAATTTATAATTTTTAAGATTGTATTTTCGTATAAATTCCGAAGGAGAAGTTAGGAATCGTCGGTAATAAATTGAATTATATAAAAAAATGAATTTAAAAATATAATTCGCAATTTACTTTTTTAAATATACTAATTTAACGTAAACGAGTGATTAACGTTCTCGGTAAAGAAAATAGGTTAATAACGATATGGCTACATCAATCAGCGCTAGAGTAATAAAATGGTAGAGTTCTCATTATATTGTGAAACATTGTGACGGTTGGTTGTCAACGGCTATATAGATAAATAAGATCACGAAAAGATTCCGATATAGAAGAAATTCCATTGAGGATTTTTTTCACTCAACTCTAATTTAAAGTCATTAATACTTATAACGAAGACACAACCTTTGAGGTATTAGGTGCGTGTGAACTTGTATACGTAAGTTGAGATCGCCAAAGAATACTTAAAATACAGTAGAACCACGGTACTGAGAAAAAAGAATGACGTCCATTGCTATTTCACTTTGGTTTAAAGTTTGTTCATTTTTGTACTGCACTGGTTCGGTTACGTGATAAGTACTAAACGGCGAACGAACTGTTATGTTCCTGGAGACTAAATTACGAGTCAATAGATTGGATAACGGAGAAACAATTAATAACATGGCTTCAGATTTATGTGTGGAAGAACTGGCCGTAGAAAGCTAGTAATGAGCCAATGAAAAATCATGAAAAGAAGAGTGTAAAAAAAACTTAAACTGCATTGTTTATTTGGTTTACCTCTGAAGCAAAAGAAGATAGAAGAGAAGGCTGTTGAATTCCACAAAAATTTTAGAGACGGAGAACCGTAATCAGAAGGTGGATTCATCATTGAAGATATGCAATTAGGGAACCAAAGAAACATTTCTGGTGAAAAGTTATCGTCCCATCATTACCAAATAAATTTTGACAGAATCCGTAATATCCGAGTTTTCGATTATCTGAGGTGCTCTCGGTCCACATTAGCTCGGATAATCGAAGTTATACCGTATCTACTCATTACAATTATATGTGTGTATATTGTTGTGTCGATTGAGACAATAAAAATGAATATATGCGCAAAAATCTCAATAAACATTAGATACGCGTAGCAAATTTAAAATAACATAGAAACAAGCAGGGTGTCATTAAAAAAAAGGAAAGTTTTTAGTAAGAAATAATAAAATGTATAAATTCATTGCGAGGACAGGTCTTACCCCGAGTGGCAAAAGATAGATCATAATATAGATGACCACTTTGAAGAGGACTGAGTCAAATTAACCCACCCTAGTGAAGACATAATAATTAAACATAAAAATGTAAGTTCAATAATGTGGTAACTTCAAATTACATAAAAAATAATAACGTAAAAGTACTCGGTTTTCGTCTACTCTGTCCAATATGTTAATTAGCGAAAATTATAATACGATCATGTATATAGAAAAACTTAAACCGTACTTTAATTATATATCACAGTACAACTAGTATTAGTGAGCTAAATCTACGCACATATCATGACTAACATTATGAAACAATATTTTTAAAGCATTATATAAAATATACAAGTATTTCAAATAACGAAAAACTGAGAAAATATTCTACATTAATCAATGCACACAATTATAAACAATAAAACTAACGGAAAATTGTAACATTTGTAAATATACTCACTAAAAATTTAATTATCTGCGTAAGAAATTCTGAGTAGAGCAGATTTCCATCATCGACCAGGTGATTCGTAATCATATCCGCAACACTTTTCGATTTTAATAACGGCGCGATTGATTTTAAGGAAACTTTACAAGCCTACATTAAATTAACATTTTAACGATTTCTACGAATTATGTATATTATATTATGCGAACATCTATTCTATATATTATATATATAAAAGAAAGTCGTGTTAGTTACACCACTTATAACTCAAGAACGGCAGAACAGATTTGGCTGAAAATTGGTAGGGAGGTAGCTTAGAGCCAGGAGACGGACATAAGATACTTTTTATCCCGTTCGACAGCGTTCGGTGTCGAGCTACGAATTTTCGAAAATCGATGACCTGCCCCCTTTGGCAAGGCATAGCGAGGGGCGTAAACATTTTTAAACGATTCCGATTTTATAATTTGTCATTTATATACAGGATCTATAGGATCAAGCGAAAAAAATTTCAAACTCAAACCGAACATTTCGAAAGGGGTCCTAGCAATTTTTTCAAAATTTCGATTTTTTCGTAATAATTCGAGAACGATTCGAAATTTAGAAAATTTATTTAAACAAAAGTTACTTATCATTAAAATACGCGTCTAACGATGGTATCGCCGTATTTTTATATCGAATAGTCGCCGAGAAAATTGGGCTTAAAGGGTTTTGGGCCATTTTTGCGGCCCCCATGATAGATGGGGGGTTCGGGTTGAGCTCAATAGAAAGTAGACGTGGAGATCTATAATTTATGTAATTACGTGAATGTTATAAAAATTAACCGGTAACGAGAAATCGCGAGTTGAAAACTTCATTTTCGATTTTTAAAAATTTTGCCGGCGATTTTTGGACGACCGAATCTACAATGCATTTAGCATGGGCCAATGTTAATTATATATCTATATATCGTTATATATATATATATATTTATATAGCGAATTTGTTATCGACTATAAATCGCTAACGTTTAGAGATACGAAAAAAATTGTTATTACCTAATTCGATCGTCGTAAAGAAACCTATTGAACCGAGTCATCGTCGAAATTTAAAAAAAAAATTTAGAGGTGTATGGGGAGGTGACTCATTAAAATTTCGATTTTGGAAAAATTCCGTTAAAATCGATACGGATACGATAGATATTAAAATGACGAATTCGAAACAGAAAACCGTTTTTCGTTACGATCGATAGTTGTCGAGCTACGAATTTTCGAAAATCGATGATCTGCCACCTTTGGCAAGGCATAGCGAGCGACATAAACATTTTTAAACGATTCCGATTTTATAATTTGTCGTTACTATATAAGATTTATAGGATAAAATGAAAAAAACGCGAAAAAAATTTCAAACCCAAACCGAAAATTGCGGACATGTATTCGATTCAGTATTTACTTTGGATTCACTTTCATTTACTCAGAGAAGTTCAACTAAATAACACTTCATTTTTGTAATCAAAATGAATTCATTACTGTTGTAAAATGAAATAAAATTTTCCTTTAAATTTTTTTTTATCTTTTATAATCACCAAACGAAATGTTACATAAAACGAAGCCATCTGGTGGCGAAACGGAGTTCGCCGGGTTTGCTAGTTATTTATATAGTCATCCATTTATTATTTTCCGATCATTATAATTAGATTTACCAGAAATTTGATATTTCATCTTTCGATAGTTTCTATTTGTTTGATTGACATAAAAAAATTAACAAATTTATATTTAATATTATTTAAAAATTCAAAAAACATTCGAATTACAATGCTAATGATCAGTATTCACAAACTGATATCTGTTTTGTATATATATATGAATGCGTATGTGCAAATGTGCGTATTTAGCGTATCTATAGAAATGATTGCGTTTATACGTTGAGAATAAACGACGATTACGTTCCGATTCATAATTGATATCATCAAATATGAAATACGCGCCATTTAGAAAACGTAATAATAGAAAACCAACTTAGGCTAAGTCTGTAATAATGGAGAATAGATTCTTGCCATAAAATCTGTCGAAAGGTAGTAATGAAAAAATAGATCTTCACAAAAAAATTATCAGACGTAATTATAATTACATAATTAGTCAACTGAATTTCAAAATTCGTCCATAAAAAATGAAACGATTCAAGGTTTTTTTTTTTTTGTGAAATTGCAAATGTATAATTTATATTTATGAGATCTATCTAGTTACTTATGTAGATCCTATGGTGAATGTAAGCTTTCTCTAAAAGGTCGTTAAACTTATTGAGCCACTTTATCCTTTCACTCATCTATTGTCCATTTTCCTAACCATGTACGCAGCCCAGTTTCACTTAAACTGCCCTACTCAACATCTATTACTTTCTCTGTTAGTTTGAGGGCCAACATCAATCGTTCTTGCGCGCGCTTACGCAATAAATGTTCCGAGTATGATTTCGGCAAGAATTCACTTTTGCATACCGTATGTCAGCACCGGCAGGATACAATCGTTGAACACCTTCCTTTTTAAAAAAAAAAATTATTCTTCATGTTAATGTTTTTACATTTTAAAATAATAAATATATTTTGGTTAAATATGGAACCTCTGTGAAGGGTAATAATAATAATAAAAATATCGATATCGTCAATAAATAACATATATTATTTCATTACACAGCTTTATGATTATTAAATATATATTCAGATGCCGTGCGTGCTCACACTATTACAACAGCGTGAAGATTAATGAATTATATATATTCCGTTAGATTACATGACGAAGTATATCAGGGTTGTTATTGGACACCAGGTTACGTGTATGACTGTAAAATGAGTGAAATTAAAACATAAAAAAGACATCGATCAGATGCTGAGTTATGACGCAGAAGACAAAGGTGAGCGTATGTCCCATACCGAGCCGAATTGAAGGCGTGAAATAATATCCGAAGATTTTATCGGCAGGTAACTAAGATTTGTCCGTTAAAGACATTCTGATTTTACTGTCGGTAGTTAAAAAACGATATTGATAATATAACGAAATAAATTAAAAAGTATAAGGCAAAATTGATTATCAAGAAATAAGGGCTTCGAATGAAACAGGGCGTATAAACACGCTAGATAGTTAAAATTAAATAAGCACACATAATGAGGAATTTTTAAACTATTATAAGTATTTTTTGATATTTTTACAGTATTAGCATTAAGATACAGACCTCGGTACAGAAAGTATTGCTCAGCAAGAAACGTAGATACAAGGAAAATTATATCAAAAAACGTTCGGATACCAACAAGATCTGAAACAGAAGTTACGAAGCCAGCTAGAAATGCAAATAAATAAAAAAAACATAACGAAGGTGGATAAAAATAAAAACTTAATCGAATGGCTGGAAATTAATAGACTAATAAGAAAATAAAAACGAAATGATATTCAGACACTGAATATTAATATAACAAAGAACAAATTTGAAGCGATTAATGACTCAACAATTTTTAGAAAAGCACTAACAGTGATAACGAATAGACAAAAAAAAAAAAAACTCCGAAGGAGATGAAAGTATAACACCAGAGTAGGGACTGATACATTATTTAACAACCAAGATGAAGAACGGAATCCTCCCAGAACAATTGAGTATCCGGTCCGGACGGTATATCAGCCGAAATAAGAAGCCCGTTGATAAATAAGATACCGTGATTTATTTAATAAATGCCTAGGTGAAGAAATTATTCCTTAAAAACAAACAGAAACGGAAATAATCTTAATAGGAGACACTAATAGTCATTTTCATTATAAATGGCACCTCTTGGTTTATGAAATTAAATATAAAAGTAAATGGGTGTCTAGCCACTCTGGCATCGGTTTCAATGAAGTAGTGAACTCAACGCCGGCGAAAGATACAAGTTTGAAAGATGAGTTTGGCCAGTTACTCATCTTTAGATCTTCTATCGGAGATCGAATCTAATAACCGTGTCGAATGGAATAAGTTCTTTGACATTCAAAATCAAGGCATTATTGCATAATCCTTGGTTCCCTGATATTTCTCGACTCCTAATCATGTTCCACAACGTGGATACGTTGCGTCAATCATCACATGTCTACTCACTTTGATGGTATCAATCACCTTATATTTAACTGCGATAAATATTCTTTGTACAGTTGATGTCTCTTGGGATTTTCCCTCCTATACTATTCGCAACCTCCTTTGTATCGACGATCATGTACTTTTTCTTCTGTTCTGTTTCATTCCGGACAATGGAATTCGAGTTTAATCATAATTTCTTTAAATATTATTTATCAATTCTATCCTATTATTTTTATTTTTAGTCTTGTTATAGTCCAATCTGGTGTGAGTGGCCACAAGGGTTTTCTGCTCAAGACAAATAATAATAATAATAATAGTAATAGTAATAATAACAATAATAATAATAATAATGAAGGTTATTATGTCATTTATATAAATTATTTACTTGAATAATATCAGACAGGCTATCACGGCGTGTTAATTATAATCAGCCGGGAGAACAAAAGCTGAAGTTCGAGACTCGATTTTAGCACAAACGATCGACTATTAAATATCAGAGTGCCTCAAAGAACATAATATAAAAACTGTCTGAATCGAATTTGTAGACTTCCAACGAAAATAATCGATTACATAATTACGGAATTAATTAGAAGCGTTATGATCGAGAAAATCTTTTGCGACGATACGAATAAATGTTAAATAAATATCAACGTATAAGACAAGGAGATACATTATCACCGAAATTGTTCGTCACTATATTGGAAAACATATTGTAGGATAAAGAGAAAAGTATAAATTATTTAAAATTAGGCTGTTTTTTTTTTTCATATCTTGTTATATTACAGATTACATATAAAAAATGTCCGTACTTAGTAAAACCCCCAATTATCGGTTAATGTCGTAACACTTTGGGGTAAAATAAACCATTTCTGTATCTAATCAAGTAAAAGAGTCGAAGGAAATGAGATTTTCCTTACTAATTAAGACCTACCTGTAAAGCGATTTTCAGACCAATTTTCCGAGAGATCTAATACTCGCGTGAGAACATGGTAAATTTACTTATATTTTCGATTTTTAATTCAATTTAATTTAATAAATTAAATTTGAATCGCGAGACGGCGTTCTCGTCGCAGATTGAAAAAACGAACACACGTATATTTCAACTAGGAAATCGAATGTCGTATTAATATAAGCTAACCTTTACAACGTCCGAATTGTGTTCGGCTAAATGTAACAGAAAACAAATAAAACTGCTATTGATGTGTTCGCTAAATGTAACGATATCATCTTCGCCTACGACGCTAGCCAATTCTCCGAATAGTTTTATCGACATACTTCGTACATTTACATCGTCCTTTAACAATCATTATAATTATGATTAAATATAAAAACTATAATATTTCGTATGCCATTAAAAAAAATCGTACATTTCTTTAAGTATATAATGAGAACAAAGTACTTTTTCGAAGTACGGTTTTATACGTATAGCGATGGATACGTAAGTGATCGCGAAAATATTATCAGCAAGGATTGGTATTAACTTAGACAATCCGTTCAACGCTTCTAGAGTTATTCCCGTATAAACAGATGCGTCATCATCTTCTAACCCTTGTAACAGTGCAGATAGGACATTTTCGTAATGACTATTAACCTGAAATTAAAAATAAACGACAGTTCATTTATTTATAATACGCTATTCAGAATTTTTATTTTTTAGCAAATTATTGTCTTAACGCAAAAATCGGCTTATATTTACGCACGTAAAGCGAGATCTGTATACAAAAATCACAAAAGATACTTCCGATTATGGTTAAAATAAATATATAGTATGTAAATTTTTTACAATTTGAAAATATTTTGTTCGGAAGTTTATTTACTGATCACAATATTCCTTATACGTAAACTTTCAATACTAAAAATTGTCCATTTTTTGATAGAGAGCGTTAAACATATTTATGACAAATCAAAAAAATTATCTAAAGTTACGTAAAAACCACTATTAAACGAAAAACATTATGTATCGGTTTGTAAAAAAAAAAAAAGACGATATTGCATGACTGAAAGGATTAAAAAATACAATTCTGTTGTTTACATATATAGATGCACGCATACGTTTTGGTGTACATATTTAAAACTAACTGTTTATTTACAGGAAAATGTTTTATCGACATCAAACTTTTTAAATTGAAAATAACCTACAAAATGCAACTTTTCATTAATTAAAATTTGGTATTGTTTGTAAAAAATTTCAACCGGAAAGAGTTGTGTCCGCGAGTAGTGCATAAAGAAATGACCAATAGAGACACTGTGTACAAAGATTAGTAGACCATTGTGTACAATATCTAAGGACAATCATTGATGGCATGACGTTACTCTCGGCTAGCAACGCTTTCAATGTCAGCTACTGGTGGTGATCATGCGATTGAACAGTATTTAATGACACCGAAAAGAAGGCAACGAACTCGTTTAAATCTCCTCAAGACAAACTGTACTAATGTAAATGAATATGAATATACAAGAAATGCATTTTTGTTGTTTTAGAAATTATCCCGTTTATTATTTTATATTCTCGGTTTCAATAAATATTAGTTGAACTTGATAAACCGTGATCAGTATTCGTTAAATTTGATTACATTATTTCGGCGATTTTGTATGTTTGACGTTACTAATTATATTTTCACCGAATTGGAGTCTGGCTCGCATACATATAATTACGTCATTGCATAACCATTTCATTATTAAAGTCGTGGTTATACATATTTTTCTTCCCGATTTACGATGGTAAAAATGATTTTTACGTTTAATCGATAACCGTCTTTAATTTAAAATATCATAAGAAATGCTTTATTAATATATATATCATAATAAATCATACATTTTTGTAAAATATAACCGTTTAATTCATATATTAAATGAAAATTTTATTAAACCGTATTCGACATAATCTCGCTTTGTATTACTTACTATATTACTATCGAAATCGCTGATTGATGCTAATCCTTTCAAACTATGTTGTCGCACCGATGGAGATGTATCGCTTAATGACGTTAATAGATGGTTAATTATACTATTTACCGCAGTTTCATCAATGGAACCAATACTAAGTATCTAAAAATGCATATTTTTCGAGATTTTAATAATTATAGCTAATTCCATCGCAATTTCGCTATTATTGAAAGTGTAAACATGAACAGATAACAATGTATACGAAGCGTAAAAAATTGAAACTATAAAATGGTGGACTAAGAAATGAAACGACGTATGTAGGTATTTAGTAGCACTTTTTTTTTTTTTTTTTTATTTCGTCAGAGTTATAAAACGAGAAAAGTCACACTGTTATTATCATATATTCGTATACGTGTAATCCTTTGTGCGATTACTAAATAAATAATTTTCAGATCTAAATGTATTCGTAGAAATATATTTTAGAATGTTAATTTAAAAAAAAAAAAGTATGAACGTTTCATTCGGTTTGAAAAATCGAAGCGCATCTATGTATTTTGATACGGTTATATCTTACGGCTATAAGGCACAAAAATTTGTGCGTACGTTCGTTAAGAAAAATGAATGATTTATGCAACATTTTCGGTGATTGCATCATCTATTTTTTCTATACGACGCAAAATTTTAAACGAGTGAAAATCCGTGTTTAGTAGTGTATTGTATTTTACGCGCACAAATATCAAGACTTATCCATAGAGTGTTACATGGTTTGTTCGTGTCTACATATGTGTATGTATATGGGTATACAGGTAGAAACGGCGAACGTGACAAAACAAAATGTAAGCAATATAATATGTATAGGAGAGGCAATTAAAATTTCTCGAAATTCTTTAGATTGTATATATAATATTAAGAAAAAAAGGAAATATATCTATAAGAAATATAATAACCCGCCGACAAAAAAGTTGAAAATTGATAGTATGAGAGTTATAATGGATTCATTCGACCTTTTAATAGAAGATTAACAGGAACGGTTCCAAATTTTCTAATTGTCTACTCCCAAAAGAGAAGTCGGAAGGTTTCGCAGATATTTATAACTTAACGTAAAATAAGAAAAATATGTATAGAAATTGTTTGATATATATATATATATATATATATATATATATATATATATATATATATATATATATACTGCCGCGTAATTATCGTTTAATAAAAATTAATTTAAAACGCGAAATTTATCACACGTTATTTTTAAATTTTTCAAACAAAATTTTTATTTAAGTTATCTGATGTTTTCTACAATTAATCCGTGTCGTAACTGCCTCTACGATTGGCATCTCTGAGGCGAATCATGTGAAACTTTTTTTAATAGGAAAAAAGAATAAAATCTGTATAACATTTCAATTTTGCTAGTATACATAGGAGTTGAAGAATTATGTTGTATAAAAATAATCAGAGTGATATCAATATTGAGTCAGCTAACAACAGGTATTCTAATTCCAATAATAATAATAACAATGTCTAATATATATATATGCATATGAGTGTATATATATATATATATATATATATATATATATATATATATATATATACACATAATATTATATAATATAATCTAAAAAACATGAATAAACTCATGTTAAAACAAAAAATAATAATTCTCACCAATACCAACATAATCAATACTCGGAGCGTCACAGCGGCAATACACAAATTAAAAGAAATCACACAATCATTGTAACGATCTACCAACTTATAATTATGATATTAAATTATTATTCATTGAAATACCTCAGAGCAAAAAACTGATACGGTAATTCGTTGCGATTCGATGCTGCTATTTATGTATTGCGTTAAAACTTCCAACACTTTAGTTATTTCATTCGGTTGTGAATTGCATAATGATCTAAAAATAATGAAACACTAAATTACGTTTTCATTTTCATCATTACAAACAAATACCCAACGCTATTATATTAATTCACTTTTGGAACATTATACATACATACATATATATGTGTGTGTGTAATTAATAAGTTGGGATATCCTACTGCTGTATTTCCTGATGTCTATCTCTTTTCTCTTTCGAAAATTTATAAATTAATACGTAATAATTTCCCTGTTACGTAATGATTACAAATTGTGCTTCAAATTTCAATTGAAGTTAAAATTCAAGAACTACGTACTGTACTATATTTAAAGCCGGTAGTAAAAATTTTAAATAATTTGAATTTACATTTTGTTAACGATTGTACTAAATAACAACGCAAAAATACCTACGAGGCATAATGTATAATCTTTATTTAAAATTAATTTTTACAGAAATCAGAAGGACGCAGTGAAGGGACAAAAATTGTGGACGAACAAATTACAGCACACCTATCAGAGAATGTAACAGATTTATAAAGACTAACTAACATAGCGGAACTAGAGAAAAAAAAGGAAAATTATACGGATAAATACCAAAAACACAAAATATATAATTTTTTCAAGAAAACATAAATCTAAGTGAACAATTATTTTTAGATAGCAAAGATATTGAAAAGGCTGAATATAAATATCAGGCCAGATGGATGATACAAAATAATGATTCGCAGATGGAGATACGAGCCCGTGTAGAATTACCTAGAAACACATTTATGAATTTAAAAAACACCCTTTTCAAAAGAAATTTAAGCTCGGGACAAAAATAAGATATATATATATATATATATATATATATATATATATATATATATTACATACGGTCAGTGCTTCTATATGAAAGCGACACATGGACAATAAAGACAAATATGAATAAGCATATATCATCGTTTAAAATATTGCACTCACAACGTGAACAATAGACTGAACGAAGAAAATGAGAAATTATTGCAAGTAATGAAAACTGACCGAATACTCATGACAACGTTGTAAAGAATTTTTTGGGGGGCATTTCACTACAGGTTAAAAATACAAGTTATTGCAGATAATAATAATAAGCATGATAGAAGGAAGAAAAAATCTAGGAAGAAAAATGAACTTCTCGAATAGGAAGTATTTAAAAATGGGTCCAAATGAAGAAAACACTACATTTAGTCACATTTGATACATATATACGTATACACCGTACATGACATTTATAAATATTTTATCGATTATGGACATATGTAAAAATTAAAAGAAACATAAATGTATAAACTTACAATGATTTGGAACTATCACTGTTATTATTAAAAGAACACCTAAATTAAAACGCGAATTTTTCAAATTGCGATGAAGTCTTAAACTATTAACAATAAGTAAACGTATACAGATTTTGGAAAGACTTAAATTGTATCGAATAGGTAAGTAAATAACGAATATAATATTATTTGATGTTTCATTCAAATTGTAATTACCGAGATAACGCACTTATAGTGTTCAACACCGAATTATTTAAAGTCTCTGAAAGTTCGATTCTGCATACTTTCAATAATTCAACGCAATCGGTGTATCCAACACAAGCTAAAAATTCTGACAGCGTATCGGAAGCTATTCTGTTTAGAACAGAAATATATAGACGAATATATGTAAATAATATTTTTCAATCATATTTTCGTTAAAAAATAATGTATAAAAATAATTGGTTAGACGCTGTTTTCAATTATTTTCTACAGTATCGGGAATTTCTAAAGTTTCACGTCACGGTACAATAAAAACGTTTAATTATGTAGACGAAATTTTCATCGTTAAATCTAAATTTATTTTTCATTTGAAATCAAAAATTTCTTAGGCTTATTATTATTTTATCGAATTCCAAATTATTTCAATGCTTTGTTAATAATTATATTTTACATATGTACAACGGGGTAAGATGGTAATGTTTTATTGAGAAGAAATACAATAAATAAACATTAATGAATTTTAAACTTTTTTTGTTTGTATAAATATTAAGCAAGGATATTCATATATATTATATATACACTACGTACGCTTACATATTTTTGGATTTCAGTTTTAAAAATTAACTAGCAGCAAAATACTGAATAATTAAAAATAAAATACACATCTTCACCCATAAAAAAAAAATTAATTAATAAAATAAAACATTACTTCGCTGGGATTATACTGTAGGAATCTTTACTTGGAATAAAAGATGACTTGCTTGAGGTATTAACTGGAGCAGACGTTCCTATATAAGAGGTCATTAACACTAACATCGTACTAAATATTTCGGCAAAATATGGCTTTAAAATATTCGCCATCGATTTGGAAACGAATATTTCCTTCAAGATGGACGTTGCCTGTTATGTAAAAAAAGAATGTATAAAATTAATTCAATGGTTCACGTAAATGAGCATTTACATCACACGAATTAAATATAGATCTACTTCACAGCATTTACATCACACGAATTAAATATAGATCTACTTCACACTATACATATATATATATATATATATATATATATATATATATATATATATATATATATATATATATATATATATATATAAAATACGTCACGCGTCAAAAATATTGGTACGAATATTGTATACAAAAATAGTAAATAATGTAAAATATATATTGGGGTTGATTAATTAATTTTTAATTGAATTGTAGGTACTACTGAAGTAACTTTAGCACTTCACAAATAATATAAAATTTGAAATATATTTGTAAAAACCATTTGACAATGTATATCATACTGTTTACAACATTACGAAATATAGAAGTAAGCACGAAGGACATAAATCTATGAATTATACAAGAATCAGCAATAATTAAGATTAATAACCTGAGTAAATCAGTTAAAATATTGAAAGGTGCTAGACAAGGGTGTATTCTACTGCTGATACTGTTCATTCTGTACATTAAAGACAAAAGGAAAAAGTGATTTCAAGGTACAGCAGGAGATTGAAATCAATTAAAGGAAACATTCAAAATAAATGCCAAAAAAAATTGGTAATGAATAACAGGTATCAAAACTTACAAGAAGCGATAGATATGTGAAGGATGTGAAGCAATAGATTAGTAGGGCAAACAAGTATTTCATGATCGAAACAAAATCATAATCTAAGAAAAAATTGTCTAATCTTACTGCTTTGTACAGATGTAAAATATAAATGACTGGCGAGGAAAAGCAGCAAACTTTATAAACAGTTGAATTGTGTAAAAATACTGAAAATAAGGTGAACCGACAGGTATTTAAAAAAATTAGAGAAAAAGATGATTATGTAAAAAATATATTCCTTACGCGTTAGGTTCACGGATAATTCGGTGAAGGTTACAGACGATTCTTTGCTAAAAAATAATCATATATAAGAATACACTAAAGAACATTTTACCAATTTTCACCAAACCTTTCAAATCTGAGAATGCTATCGACAATAATGATGATAGCAAAAGAGCGATATTCATAAAGATAATATTTACTAATATTTGAAATTCGCGAAAACTTCAGTAAAAATAATATCTATTCAAATTCATTCCAGTGAATAAAAACCGAGGAAAAGGAAAGATAAAAAAATATATAAACAACAGATATAGAAGTATAATGGAAGCACTAGAGATATGAACAGAAAGATAAAGAATTGTCAACTATGGGGGAAATTAGTAAAACTAGTCTCAATACTGATGACTAAATGATGTTGATGATGTAGGTATATGCTTCCACTTAGTCATCACAAATTTGTAACAAATTAACGTAAACATTCGAATTTAGTACTACAAAAAGAATCGGATAAATTTTTAATAAAAAAAATGCTTCATAATTCAAAATAACAAGTTAGAATTAAAATAAATTAATTTAATCATTTCCAATTGATTGTAAAATTCCTACTTGAAAATACATTAATCAACATGATATATTATCAACAATGTCTAATAATTGTGTGTATATTTATACCCATATATGTATATATATATATATATATCACTTCCATCTCAGCTGGATTCTTTCAAACTTTCGCCCAACTCGTTTAAGAAGTTATAATATAATATATAGTAATCACGCAATATAATTTTATTAAAATATTATTCTTAACTAGTTCATTCAAAATTTTCCGGATTAAAATATTTGCATGTCTTATTTTTAAGCTTTCTTAATTTTCTTTGGCGAAGCTGAATCGTTTCTATAATATGAAATAATTTGAAGTCATTAAGAACGTATATATAAAAAGCAATTTATGTTATTTATTAAGATATTCAACAAGTTTCGAAAAATGCTTAACAAGAATAAAAGTTTTTGTAGCTAACTGAGAAAATTGCACGAACTGATTAATATATTTTAGCAAAATATTGTAAAAAAAAAAAAATATGGTAACAAATAATATAATGAGGTAAAATAAATATATAAATGTAAAAATAAAAATTTAATAAATTGCAGAAACAAAATATAAGCGTTCAATGACGAATTAGTTTAGAACAAGCTCACGACGAAACTAATAGAAACTTAGAAAGATTCTAAACTAGATGAATATCAAAATTATTCCATTATCCGTCTAAAAAATAAAGCTTCGTTTATTGTCGACATTATAAAAACTGACAGAATAAGTGAATGCAGAAAGTAACTCGATAAAAAAAAGAACAACATATTTATACTTTTTATATTGATAATTAAAAACAAATATATTAGCGTATTCGTCAAATTTATAATTATTAACTATCGCTATTATAATAAATTCCATTTTTTTCTTTAAATTTATATAATGAAACAGTAAATTATTCACCGAAATTCGACTAACGAAAATAATAAAATTATTATTATTATTATCATCTTCACAATTTTATACAGCATTTCTATATATAGAAAAACATAGATGGACTAATTGCTCAATTTTCAAAAATTTCAATTACAAGTTACAATTTTCTGTACATGAATATATATACCGGATTTATTATTACCATATATATACTTTTTTTTTTTTACTTACTACAAGAGGAAGTGCGGCAGCTATATTCCTCTTATCGCGACTTTTCTTTTTATTATCATCGTACAACGAATTCGATTTCAGAACGTCTAATAAACTATCCATAATCTCGATTGTAAAATTTTCATTCTCGGACAATAACTGCCAACATTTACAAACACTTCTAACAAACATAAAATATTATAATGGTTAGTGTTGATATTGTATATCTATTTACCTATTAACCCTTTCATGTCCACACATAGACTACAGGATGATGAAAATTTGTTAGGGCTCTAGATGATCAAAGGCGTTCTAATTAAAATATTTTTAACGTTTTTTTTTTCTTTAATCGACTTAATACGTAAAAAGATAATTATGATCCAAAAATACGCAATCAACATATGTAATTATTAAATTATGAAAAAATTATTAACAAGATAACATTGGGCATGAAAGGGTTGACGATATTGAAAAAGATGTGAAATTAAAATTTTCGTGTCTGAATACAAAGTGGTATTTTACAGGATCCTACGAATTTTTGAAACGCAAGTAGCAACATCCTATTGAATTGAATAACATTCCGCGGACTCGACTGAGTAATCGCTTATCCAAATCTGAGTAAAATACGTTTTACATCGATTAACTTATTCATTATTCATTATAGTGCCGGTCCGTTATTGAACGTTGGTTAACATGCTGACTGCCCTACACGTCGGTCTAAAACTGTTCGGAACAAACCTATCGCTATTGGCAAATTGTACCAATCCGACAGATTCTGTAACCTCTATTTTTTTCTCCACCGCGATATAATTTTTCTTTCCTTACAATAACACGCGAAGCAGGCTGCATCGTTCTAGGTGTTATATTAAATGAGCAAAATACTTCAGTTTCCGATAGTCGACTTCTTTTACAACTTCCTCGCATTTATTAAATACGTTGCGATACTTCTCTGCATACTTTATTATGTGTGAAGTATTCTACGTTACAAACACATTTCAAAGGCATCCAGTCTTTTTCCTCCATCGCTAACTTATTTTTACCGAAAATACACGTGCGTATGTATTATGATGTATTGTGTATGTAGAAAAGTAATACGCAATTTAAAACCCGACTTGTCAAAATTAAATTTAAAATAGAAAAAAAATTCTTAACACGGCGATTCGTATAATTCATTTCTCGTATTAAATGACAAAATTACGAACTAACAACATACTTACGGATTTAACGGTAACGTCTGACCGAGCATAGTAGATAAAAACATTTTCTTATGGCAACTTCCCAAATATAGTAATGCTTTAATCGCAATATGTTGAGCTTCACCATTAGACAGTTTCGTCAACTTTGATAACAAACTACCTACAAAATACGCGAAACGTACTATTAAGGTATCATTTTATAATTAAATTTCAAATACACTTTACATTCACGAGCTTTTTCGGTGTAAACACGTCATTTTTTTTTTTTATTACGTAACGTTTCGATAACAATTACAGTTTTCATTTTCAAACTGAGAACTGAGAGGGTTGTGAATATGTAATTTATACAATTACATCGAGAGAAACGCAATCCAGACTTAACGTTGTCCGCATTTTGCGATAAACAAGTTAAAAGAACACAAAGCAGACTGTAAACATAAAAGAAAAGATACGTCTGCATTTGCTTCGCATCAATGTTTTGGGAAGCATGTCAAAACTGGATAAATATAGCTCAAGACTTGTTCGAGAAGCAACTGAGATTTTTAAGCGTCCGAATTTCAACAAAACGGATGGTTACAAGCTTAATTCAATTTGGTTGCCGGTTATTGTCCCGAGAGGAAAAAAACAGGTTAAAATGAAAACAACTACTAGTTTAGTAAAGAACTCTAGTTTTCCACCACAGAATAATGATGCCAAAAACATTTATAAAAGGGTACTTGTTTATCACAGAATTTGGACAACAATAAGTCTATATTACATTTTTCCATGCGTAATTGTATAAATGCACTTTCACAACCGCTCTCAATTTGAAAAAAAAAATTACATAGTTTACACCAACAAAAGCCGTGAGTGTATGGATTAAGTTCGTTTAAAACTGAAAATACATTAAAAACTTCGATATATATATATAACATCATATGCACGGCCATCTACGTCGCATATAAATAGTGCCTTGAATTTTGATACGTAAACATAAAAGTACAACAGCTAGTCATGATGTTCGGCAACGAACAATACGACGATATCATATTATATTATATATATATATATATATATATATATATATATATATATATATATATATATATATATATTCCAAGTATATAGGGATACTTAAAAAATAAAATTAATATTTAAAAAAACATCTGTGCCTCAGAGCGCAAGGAAGAAGTGAGACACTTAAAGACATTTTAACTAAATTCGATAAAGTTTTTTTTAATTTTTACACGCGTGTGCGTATATATATATATATATATATAAAAGCACACACGCATATATATGTATATATATATATCTGTCTATTATTTCCGCTCGCTCGTTTTGAGGACTAACTCCCCATATACAATGCGCCAATAGAAGTTTCACTTCAGAAATAACTTTAAATTATTAGAAGGATAAATTTTTTATAATATTAAAAAGAGATTTATAAAAGTAAAAGATAAATATATTTATATTATAAATCTGGATATAACGCCGGAGTTTTACTATTGTCATTAAAAGCAGCCATGATGGGCATCTATATAAATAACCACAGATAGATATAGGAGGAATCTATACGCTAAATAAAAACTAATTCGTTATCGTTATTATCTGTTATCGCTATTCAATATTATTATTATTATTAAAAGAAAGTTGATCGTATATCGTTCGTTACCAATTCGAATGTTACTACAGACATAAAAATGTTGTTGTTTTAACATTATCTGATATAATATACCGTTATTGTGACACAACGAAAATCAACGATGACGTTAAATATCAGTATCTTTTGTTCCAGTTTAAAGCTGCCTAGTTAATCTTTCGTAGTTAGATAACATTTAATAATAAATAATTATTAGTAATTTGAAAACTACATTTTCTTGCACAAAATAAGTTCCCACTACGCGTATACATCATCCGGATCGAAAAATTATATATATATATATCATCATCATCATCATAATCATCATTTCTCCTCAACAGGTAGGTTGGTGGGCAACATGGCCTGCAGCTAAGCAGATAATTTCCTGGCAAAAGCAGCTTCTTTTATCTTCACATAATTCTGTTCTTTTATTACGGCGTCCAATAAATCGGGTTTTTCGTCTTCCTCTTCTTAATTTTCCATTTGCTTTTCCTACCATTAAGTTTTTCACCCATTTACAATGTCTGATTTGATGGCCGATCATACTACTTCTTCTCTTTTCAATCATGTTTATTATCTCTGGTTGTTCTTCTATTCTTTCGAATACCTACTTATTTGTGATTTTATCCATCCATGATATTCTCAGCATCCTTCGATAACACCAAACTTCAAAAGAATATATATATATATATATATATATATATATATATATATATATATATATATATATATATATACGTATATATATATATATAAACAACTCTATTTGTCACAGTATTAGTAGTAATAAAGATGGCACGAGAGGAGCCTCCACGAAGATTGCGTAAAAAATCAAGGCGAAAATTTTAATCAATCGTGCGGCGCTTTCTGGTAACGGATACATATATCCGGCCAATCCTCTCACCACCGGATAATAACATGCAAGCTCATCGATCCAAGTTAGGACCGGTAGTGGTGACAACATCTATTAATATTGAAGGACTATCAACTGATAAAGAAGTAACACTATCGGAGACATGCAAACGAATTAACTGTGACGTGCTATTGGTACAGGAGACACATCGCGGTCCCAATAAAAATAGACCCAAAATAGATGGAATAAAACTTATATTCTAACGACCCCATGATGGATACGGCAGCGCAATTTTTGTAAAATTTGATCTAGTCGTCGAGTCTATGTCTCTAACTGAAAATAATGACATTAAAATATTAACAGTCGACTGTTACTTCTGTGTATAAGCCACCTGCTGCTAGATTTCAGTTTTCCGAACCACCTGCATCGTGTTCAAATCGTTATGGGATATTTCAATATGATACAGACGAAAATGGCGAACATTTGGTAGAATGGGCTGAAAAGTGCGGATAGCTCTTAATGCATAATTCCAAATTACCATGTTCATTTAACAGTGGCAGATGGAAGAAGGGTACTAACCCTAATAACATATTTCTAAGCGATATTCTAGCACCTTATTACACCAAAACAGTAGAAAAACCCACGCGAACACAACATCGTCCTGTATCATGTCTGGTCCAGGCAGTAATTGTATCTGAAAGGATTATTTCCAAAAAACGATATAATGTTTAAAGATCTGACTGGAAAGGATTCACGAAAGAACTAGATACCGAAATAATCAATATAGAAGCTCTACACTTGGTAACTATGACAAATTCATATCATTAGTAAAGAAGGTTTCAGGAAGATATATACCAAGAGAATGTAGAACTGAATACATATGTGGAATATTAACCACGATAGTAATAATAATACTAATAATGATAATCGTAATAATATATACGTCGTCGCTATTATATTATATAAATTCAGTTACCACAAGTACATATATATACTCACTAAAAATATCGAGAGCCTGATGATTCAACGAATTTCCTATTTCTTTGAAAAGAGTTAATAATAACTGACTTGATCCATAAACGCATGTTTGTTCAGTATCCGATAAACCATCGATTAAACTTTCAATCAATGAAGGAATCTGATTTGGCGGAAATTTGCGACAGATTGACTACTTAGAATAGAAAAATAACAATTACAGAAGGTAATTTTTTTAATTCGTATTAACTGTTCAAATAAGTTTAACAATTTTAGTGAATATAATTAAAATTTTATATCTCGGGTACCGTTTCGATTCAACGTATAGAACCTACCGGAAATATTATTTAATTTATGAAAGATTTATTTTAACGGAAAATCCCATCGAAAAACTCCAAAATTTATTTTTAAAAAACATTAACTGATATTTGTAAAATCTGATATTTTTTGTTAGAACTTCGGAAATTTATTAAACAAAATTCTACACGATTAAAGTAGTTACATTATATATATAACGGTTTTTAACGCATGTTTGTTCAGTATCCGATAAACCATCGATTAAACTTTCAATCAATGAAGGAATCTGATTCGGCGGAAATTTGTGACAGATTGACTACTTAGAATAGAAAGAATAACAATTACAGAAGGTAATTTTTTTAATTCGTATTAACCGTTTAAATAAGTTTAAAAATTTGCTTTATACCGCATACACGTTAGTAAATATAATTAAAATTTTATATCTCGGGTACCGTTTCGATTTAACGTATCGAATTTACCGGAAATATTATTTAATTTATGAAAGCTTTATTTTAACGAAAAATCCCATCGAAAAACTCCAAAATTCATTTTTCAAAAAATATTAACTAATACTTGTAAAATCTGATATTTTTTGTCAGGACTTTGGAAATTTATGAAACGAAATTCTACACGATTAAGTAGTTACAGTTATGCATATAACGGTTTTTAATAGTATACGATTCGTATCTAAATATATTTTTCGACAAAAAAAAAAAAATTAAAATGAACAAAACTCGGTCACTTAGGTACTCTGTGTGTGTGTATACTCCGTATGTAAAAATTCTCCAAGTTATTAAATTCATAGTGGTACAAGAGTAAACACCACACACACACATATATATAAATTTTTTATAGTGTGGAATGTATCATTTTTTTTTTTATAAAAAATCAATTGAAAAATTAGTTAAATCAATAACATTTATTTTCTTGTGAAAGTTTTCGGCATTTACGCCATTATCAAGTGATAACAATTTTTTTTAAAAAAAAAAACACAATTTTACAAGTATAAATTAAAAATAATTACTTTAAAAATATCTGATGGTGAGGGAGAAACTATATTCCATAAAATCTTATTCTTCTTGTCTGTTCATATATATATATATATATATATATATATATATATATATATATAAACTTTTCAATATACACCGATAAAAAACTTCTAATTTCATTTATGAAGGCAAAAAACATGTAGCAGTGCATTTATTTATACTATCTGTCATGTTTATTATTTTATATTGGAAATATTAGAAAATTATTTTATACATATGTTCAAATGTCTCGAGTGCTTCTTTCGTGGTTCATATTGAGCAAAAATAAATAAAATACACTCTTTAAAAATTATCATAGTTATTTATATTTAAATAAATCCCGATGATGCTGTTGTCAGACAAACTAATCGGCTGTGTTTTTAGGTACGAAAGACGATGTTTTTAGATTTTTTTTATTTCTGAAAATAATAAGTTGTTAACGAACAATTACCTGTAGAAAGACGTTAATATTCAACGAATCCGCGGTCGACAAAATATTTCCAATTTCTTCTTTAGTTATGTTACGACCTTCGTTGTTATCGATAATAATCGATAGTAAAACGGCGCAATGTTTAGCATTCTGTTCAATATCGAAATTATGTTCGAATATTCTTACACATATGCTTCCGAATAACGAGCCGATGCGAGTAAATGAAACTTGGCTCTGTAATTTTGACAATTAAATGTTTTCGTGTAAAATGTGCATATTTAAGGAAACAGTAATTACGTACCTGCAACTGAACTTCAATAAACTACGGAAACTGCATTAGCAATTAGATGAGATAATCCTCGATAATCTCATTTAAAGAATCGTTAACGATTTTTTTTTTTTTTTTAAAATAAAAAAGTAAAAAAATGCATAAGGATACATTCATCCACTTCATAAATTATGAACGAACTTTCCATAATATACACGACAAATTAATTGAAATTCTGGAAGATATCAGAATTGACAAGAACGATATACAAACTATAAAAACCAAGTCTTAGAGTCAGGAAGCAGAATTAATATTACCAATGAAATAAAAACTGAAATTCACCGATAATGCATATTTTTTCATTCATTATTTGATCTCTACGCGGAGCAAATATTCAAGGAATTTATCTCTCATTTACCGTACGGAAACCGGATAAATAGAATAACACACGCATTACGCTAATGACGCTGATATTTTGACAGATAACATCCAAGACCTTCATTAACAAATTTAATCCGAGTAGGAAAATGTATAATCTGAACATCAGTATAAGGAAAACAAAACGGATACTGGTCAGCAAGAAACAATTCAGTCGGACCACCAGTTACTTAATAAAACCGTTGATATCCACATTCGAGTATCGTGTAAAAATACGACGTAATTTAAAAATCTACTCTACAATAAATCGATATGCAATAAGACAATACATTATGCAATTCAACATATTTTCAATTTTGTTGTACGATATAAAATCAACAAAGGCGAACCGACTGCCTAGAAAATGTGGCTGCAAACCAGAAAGATACCGTAGGTCACCAAAGTACCCAATAATATATATAGTCCTAGAAATGACAAAGACGAAAGAAAGATAGCTAAATGGATAGTAGATGGGAAAACTAGTATTTTAGATACATTATCTGAGAACGAAAATGTAATATCCTATAACTCATTACATAAGAGAAGATTGGAGGAAGAAATTCAGTAAGACGGAGATCAGATTAGATACAAAATGTTAAAAGCTTGACTAATACTAGTTGTTCACTTCAATGACTTATCGAATAAGAGAACGTAAGTTTAGCTGTTATCTGATCGCCAACGCTCTGGGAAGAGTATATCAAACTGATCATTCTAGTTTGTCACATCCTAAATATGGAATAGATACTTATATTAAAAATGGATCAGAAGATAAAGTAGAAATCATAAAAAAATCATACAATGGTAATATCTTTTTATCCTAATAACTAAAGTTGTCAAGATTACCATTGTAAATGTGTATAAACTACCTAGTATAAACTGAACAATGAAACCTTTCAAATTGTACCCTCATTTATGCATATGTATATATTGATGACTTTATAGCTATTCAACATCATGGGGATACCGTGTAGATGATGAAAATGGTAGGATATTGGCAAACTGGATCGAAGTCAAAGATTTGAAAACCCAAAGGATAGAAGTTCGTTCAAATAAGCTAGATGACAAAAGGAATAAGCACAAGAGGACACTATGAGCTATGCAGAATTGGTCGAACATTATTAAATGATTTTCCACATAGCCAACACTGGCCAATTTTATACACTCGCGGAGATATTCATATGTGATCTCCATTCTGAAAAAGAAATGGAACTTCAGAAAATCTAAGATACTTTCAGAACTACGATGGAGACCAAGGAGAGAAATTTATTAAGGACGATGGAAGAATATAACAACCTTATGCATGTGCTATAAAATGTATTTCTAAAGGAAGAAGGTTAGAAATACATACCTTGGATGATCTGGGGAATGTGAACAGTTGCTGAAAGAGTACCAAGCTACGGGTGATAATGGCAAAGCAACCGAATTGTTAAATAAATTGAACATCGAACGCTAAAAAAGATTGCCCGATACTGTTAAAACATTGGATTTTACTCAAAACAGTAAAATAGCATGGAACATTTTTAACAAGTTTGGTACAGACCCTGTGTCTATCAAAAAGATTAATTCTGTAATTTTTCTTGATAAAGTGGCTGCAAGGCTATTCGAAGTGACCAAAACACCGATTAAAAAACAAAAAATTGGAGACATGAGGAAAAAACTACACCTAGTAAAACAAAAAATGGGACCGGATATTACATACAATTGTGATGTACAGAGAACTGAACTCATACTTGCATTAAAGCAAACGGAATGTGGAAAAGCAGCAAGATTCAACGTGTTTCCGGAATTTATTAAACATCTTGGATCTAACGCTATGAGCTACCTATTACAGATATATAACGGTTTTAATTTGGGAATATTTCAACAGATTGGAAAAAAAGCCAAGATCATAGTGATTAAAAAATCTGAAAAAGAAGGAGCAGGGGCTTTACAGTGTGCTCTCTTGTTTGTGCTAAAAATATTCGAGCATATCGTACTAAACAGAATTTTGAACGCTGCCCAAAGCCACATTTCAAAAGAACAGGCTGGGTTTAGGTCAGGAAGATTTTGCATTAATCAGGTATCAGCCCTCACACGAGAATACAATTAAAAAACATAAAATTTCCCAGATACCTTGGAGTTATATTTGGCCGTTCACTTACTACAATAAACACATAAGTAATGTAGACCAGAAATTAAAAACTCGAAATAATTTGATACAGAAGCTTGCTGGTATAGAATAGTTTTGCAGACATCGGCACTGGCTTTAGTATATTCTGTCGTAGAGTATTGTTCGTCCATTTGCGTAAACAGCTCGTATACCCTAAAGATTAATACACAGCTTAATGTGACGTTCAGAACACTTACTGGAACACTCAGAAATATTCTACTGCCTTGATTACCCATGTAGGAAAATATAGCACCAGCAGAGATCGACGTGGATAAGTCTTGTTGAGTAGTTATGCGAATTTTCCACCAATAACGATTTGCCAATATACATAAAAATAGTTAGCACGCCCAATCTAGAACATATCCATTTAATAACAATAACATAGAGAAAGTCTAAACTGATGGCAGAACCACTGGAACATAATTAAAAACGAAATTGATAAGCTAGATTTGGTATATAATCCATCAAACGAACCATCTAGAATGAACCTACAAAGAAGATATTGGCGAAATTTAAATTCATTTAGAACTGAGCATGTGGCTGAGAAATTTAAAATTCGATATGTAACATTATTATTTTATTTCTATTTCAACTAATTGTATTTTACTATGACGCTAAACGATAAGATCGCTAGTTAGTGTTGCGCTGTATTTATTATACGTAGTTCAAGAATATACGTAAATTTATCTTATTTCAATATTCTTAGCGACAAATTTCGATTTTCAAATTCCAATGCAATAGGCAACTAATAGAGTCCACCTATAATAGGCGTCTTTTTAATATTAGCCACTACCATTTAAAGAATTTATTTATAAAAAAATATACATTATATATTATTCAACAATAAAACGAATAATGAATCGTTCTATTCATCTGGCGACCTATGGACATTAATTTACGTTAAGCCATCAAAGGTGCTTTTGATAATTCTGGCATTATAGAAGTATTAAAAAGTAGTCAAATTAATCCATATGTTCTCGATACAGTTATTGATTATTTCTATCAGAGGACTGCTTCTCTTACCATTGAAGCTTCTAGTCTACAAAAATCGTATGTGCGGTGTTCCCCAGGGCTCTGTGTTAGGTCCCACTCTTTGGAACATATTGTACTCTGTAGTTGATCATAAAATTGATGCTTTTTCTGCCGCTTGCAGTATGGATTGCCATCTTTACTTTCTCGGTAGAACAAGGGACTATGTATTTTTCATCCCTTTTCCATCAAATATAATGTTATTATAATGTGGAGGTTTTCGCATTTGTTCATGGACCTCTATATTTACATGTACATTTTTATCTTTTCTTTCAGTAGAGGGATGGGGTTTTTTAGTGGGTAAACATCCCACACGATGATTTCTTTGGAATCCAGTAGCACTTGCTGAGTGCATGTGCTGCTCTCAACAATATATATTACTTGTAAATATATCAGAGCCTTTTGAAGATTTCCCCCTCCCGCTTAAAAAAAAAAAACTTTCAGTCACAGTGTTCTCTATACGGTACATAAACTTTCAATAAAATAATCATTAACACAAAATTATTGAAATAACCAAAATTACCACAAACCTCCGGCATATCGTCTTCTTGTTGTATATAGCGACGAACAGACGTTAAAAGTAACAAGACAGCAACCGTTCTGTGATTCTTTTTGTTATGACAGAGCCACGGCTGTATAAAATTGACAATTTCTTCTAGAACGTACGTATTTTTGCTTTCTATCATTTCTTTAATCAATGAACCTGTTTATTTATAATAATAATAATAAATATTTCGAAGCAGAAAACCAAATTTTATTCAAATTGTGTTTTGCTCTGTTTTTCTTCCTTAAAGTAAGTAAAACTTACATAATTCCGGTATTGTAGACTGAAATGTACACGATTTCTTATCGGACGATTTATCGTCTACATCGATAAATTGAAAAACCTTTACAAAAATTTTTTGTAAAACTGACAACTTTTCTTGAGCTTGTAAATAGGGACGAAATTTTCTATAATTTGTTTGCAATCAAAGAAAATAGATCCGAAATAAGGAATACTAAATATAATTCTTATAATTAAATTATAACGGGCAGTAAAATATCGACATTTTATACAAAAATCTTGTTCTAATAAATAAGAAATATTCTTTAAAGATATTTGTTTACACTTTTAAAAATATATAATAGATAAATAACAATAATAATAATAATAATGACAGTTTCATGAATTAATATGAAAATTATGTATATTGAAACTAGCAGCTACACGTGGTGCCTATACAGGAGCGGTTAAAAACAAAAAATCATGAAAATCGAATCATTTTTAGCGGAACTATGCTTAAAATAGTGTAATATGTATGCAACATTGAATATGCATTTTTCTACTAGGATGTATGTACGTAGGAAATTGCTTGTTTATTTGCAAAAACCTATTGTCTTTCGCTACCTACCGTATGGGAAATAATTAAATTTTTCACGAATGTTTAAATAACTTATGTAAAAATTAAATAAAAATACTTTTATACCGCATCGCAAGATATATATTTAAATTAAATCAGTGTACTAGTTTCACTGGTTACAGCATCATCAGCACTGAATGGAAAACGATAAAAACTATACAGATTCAAGAATTTGTTTGTTAACCACCTGCAGGGACGAATTTGAAAAGGCTTCGTTTATTTCTAGAATTTACAGGGATGACGTAGAAACGTGTAAGATTTGAAAGTTAGAAGCCGGATCAGGATTGTCCATTACATATAGGGTGATTAGAAAAATTGGAAAGATCGGTTCTTTTGTTATTCCATTGTGCAATATGTTCTTCAAATCTTACTAGTAGTTTTTCCTAGTAACCAAGTACACTGTTTTGATTAAATATATATATATTATGGCAAGGCATAAAAATATTTTTTATTTTTATTTAATTTATAATTGAATTAAAAATATGTATCACCAATATGAACTATAGAAATGCTTTCTGATAAATGTTTCAATACGTAGCTAGAACGTCTTTTGAATTTTTAGATTTTACCGACAAATGAGATTGTGTAACAATATTTGTACAGATGACACAGCGCTAATAGAAATTAATAAATTGCAGAGGCGCAAATGTAGAAACCAGCTATAAATACAGAAAAGTCCCCTCACATTTTACTCTCCTACAGAAGATTACACAATAATGATATAAAGTTTGAATAAAGTAAGGAATTAGTATGAAAATAAATGTGAATAAATTAAAAAACAATGATAATTGAAAGGAAACCTTATCCATAGAAAATGATGAACAAGTAAAAAAGTAAGGATGTCGTCTGACGAGTCCCCTTAACATGAAAATTGATGGAGGACTAACCACAATCTTTACTTTTACAGAAAATTGGTACTCGTTTACCGACCAATTTGTGTTAACTAAAGGCCTTTCTACAATGAGAAATAAAATTCTCAATTTAGGTCGTGCGAGCGAAATATTCATTTATTATCGCTACGCTACAAGGCTTATATAGTTGAACAAGTACAGAAATTTAAATACCTAGGACAGATTATAACAGAAAATCTATGCGATGACAGAGGAATTAATTATCGTATTGGATTAAGACATACGTTAACGCCGTTTAATTTTTTAAAATCGAGTTGATAGACATTTTAGACGTTAAAACCTGAACGTTAAATAAAACCAATATCAAATTTAGAAGAAAATGATAAGTTAAGTAGGAAAACAAAAAAAAAATTAACGGATTCTTCAACAAATCGAAAAGATCAGGTCTTTAGTAAATAATCGAACCAAGAAAACGAATCTCTAGTCATGTACTTCAACATGAAAGATTAACTCGAGATATCCTTGAAGGTAAAATCTAAGAAAACGAACCCGCGGAAGATCGAGAAACACGTTTGTAAAAACTCTGTTAGTAGTTATAAACTAAGTAGAACAGCAAAAGGCCGAGGATGTTAGAGAGATCTATTATCATGGCGACTAACCAATATTACAAAATGATGATGATGATACGCACGTGTACGTTTAGTGAAATACATATATATATATACTTAATAGAAAAGGATACGATACAGTCGCGAGTATACGTAATATTTCGCTATCTGGTAAAGTGTTGCTACTTTCTATCACGGGGGAAATAAAATCTAAAATTAATCCTCTACATTCCAATAAATCTTCGCTCGCATCTTGATTATCATTTAATACGATAGAAATTTTTAAAATTGTTTGAATACAGGAATTCCACGTTTCTGCATTCTGAAAATAATAAAAATAAATTTAAATTTATTTATAGAAAAATCCCAACTGAAATCAAATATTCTAACAAATCTTTGCTCGTATCCAGATTATCATTTAGTAACAATTTTTAAAATTAACCTAGTATAATAATTCTACATTTCTGTATTCTTAAAATATTAAAAAGAAAAAAAATGAAATGTATTAAAATCTCAATTGAAATCAAATGCATACAAATTATTGTAAAAAAAAAGTTCAATATTACGCAACAATTTTAATGTAAATAATCGTTATCTTAGAATTAGTTCAAATTGGTGTTGAACTTTTATATATAACTCACCAAAATTATATATCGAAAAACTAATGTTCTTTGATTACTTCTTATAGTTTCGGAACGTCGTACGAACGATAAATTAAGTTACTATATTTTTTAATTTTCTGATGTTATCTCGATTTAACACGTGCCCGGTGCAAATAAGATTAAAGATTTTGATACACTCAGTCCGATGATGTTATTACGGTTACTCGATCGCTATAAATTGGCGGAGTATAATTTTTATTTCCGGATGAATTTCGCGAGATTAATTTAATTTTTAAAATAAATTTTATTTTCTCAACTTTTCAATTTTTGAACTATCATCAAATGCCGTCGTCTCCCTATCGGAAGTAACTTACCTTTACATATTTTGTTGTATAGTGTAAGTCGCGTACAAGGCAATCATAATATGGCATTAACGTAGTTGAACACGCACACCCGAGAGAACTGATTGTAATCGCTTTGTTGACGACACAATGCGGCCCCGTACTTTTGTAGTGTACTATATTGTTACTCGCCCGCATATAGTGTTGTGCATGGTAGTTTGCCATTACCTTCCACGAGATAATTTTAAGATTATTTATATTTTTATTTCATAATTTTGGCGCGCCTGATCGTATTCGAACAAAGTCCATGCTCTAACAACTCGGGTTATCGCGACGATAAAATACGATAACAAAAAGTCGTTGTCGAATTATTCTTACCGCGATTCGAGTATCGGTTATTAAAAACGTGTTTATAACATCCGTAATATCGTACAGGTCCAGGAAAGATTTAAATTAATTTTTTACTATTATCATCGTAAAATATAAACGAAATATTTTTACCTTCGACGCGTTAATTTGACTAATACTCCACTTTAGTATATATTTAATCTTCTTCAATAATTTCGTAACGGTTGCTTCTGTCACAATTTGAGCGTAATATTCCGATATCATATAGCGAACGATTTCCGTTTCCGATTCATGTTTAGTATCCTTCAACAATCCGAGAAACCGAGAAGACTTGCGACTTAACTCCAATTGCGACTTACTCTCTAGCCGGGTTAATATTTCGTCCAATTTTAACTTGGATAGTATTCCTATCGCTCGGGAGCACGCCTTTTTTAAATATTCGGAGATAATTAATGTAAAGTCAATATATATACAAATCGAACGACGATATATATATATATATAACATACGATGTTAGAATGAATATATTTTACATACATAAAGATAATAAGAAAATTGATAAAACCGTTACGCGCAATAAAATTAAAATTGTCGCAAATGTTATTTTACTTAAAATTATCCATATATTTTATTTAAAATAGAAAGCAAGTCAGCAAGCAAATTGGATGAAGAAAAAAAAAAGTAATTTAACGCGTTCGATTAAATGAACCCAATTATTGTCAATTTATAGTTTCATCCTATTAACACTAGTGAATATTATACATAGTGTATATAGATTTTGAATTGAAGATTTTTAGGTATTTGAGATGTTACGGAAATCCAATTTTCGAGTGACAAATTGTGTCTGTACACTCCTGGTAGTATATCAGGTTATATTAAAACAAATTCCATTCTACAATGCACCGAGATTGAAATCAAAGATAAGAATTGTCGAAGATATGACGTTAGAATTACATAATAATGAGATACTCTAATATGAAGTTAATAGTATAGATAATAAAACCAAGGACCGTCGTTACGTGTGATTGTAGAAAATTATCATCTATTTTAGTATCCGTTGATTGAAATAAATTGAAAAAAAAAACACCTTAATATTACCGATACATTCATTACGTACATCACACTACAGCTCACACCGACTATAGTGCGAACTTAAAAAGTAATACAATAATGTAACGAAAAATATTTTTTTTTTTTAAATTAAAATGTTTAATGAACGAACATAAGACATAAAATTAAACGAAATCACTACTCAATAATGCGTAAATCAGAGAAAAGATAAATATATACGAGCATTGTCAGGTAATGTGTGAAAAACTGTGAAAATCTCGCCGATCAAAAAATACAACCAGATTCGGGTATATCTTTAGAAGTAAATTATAAAGAGGCAAAGTTGAATTTATAAAATCTAACTTCATTCAGCTAAATACTCATCACGCACGTTGAAATTAAATAGGTCGTATAGGAATCGTAATTTCGACACATTTCTACCACAACTCATAGGGTTTACACCTACAAACTCTCGCATAGCACACTACAAGTAATAAATTTTGGATTACTGTAAGTTACGCGATAATATAACTATTTTCGAAATTTTCACTAGACTTAATCTATTTCTCTGGCATACTTATCGTAATAACCACATGACAGATGCGTATATTAAATCTAATATATTTATATATATATATCTTCTTCTTAATCGGTTACCCCAAGGGGCATCGTGATCATAGAGTAACTGCGTCATTTTGCGCCATGCTTCTCTGTCACGTGCTCGTCGAACACACTGATGTAGTGTCAAACCGCTCCAGTTATATATAATATGAAAAGAACAACAGTGGAATAAATACAAATAACAGAGTGGCATAATATATAATACGATAAGGTTCAATAATTGCGGAAACTGAAAAAGGACTACAAGAATCTTTAAATATAGTAAACAAAATTATGAGAGAAAGCCGAAAAATGAATACAAGCGCCAAAAATATCAAAGTAATGATCTGCACAAAATGCGGCAAAGTATAAACATTTGTCTGAATTACCAAAACATTAATCAAGTAACGGAGTCTCCCATATTTAAAAAAACAATAATATCATCAGATAGTCGAAACATAAAAAATATAAAGAATTAAAAAAAAAAACGTTTTCATTAAAAACCTTTCTTGAGTTGTGGGCTACGGCGAAAGTTGACGAAACTGATCGAATTCAGTCGAATGTACCGACAGTCACGTTGCTCTGACTAGATGTTATTAGACGTTATTATTTTCTATAACGTTATTTGTGTAATGTGTTACTGTTGTGATAGGCCATTCTCACATGAATTTTCATGATTAGGACAACGTTACCACTTGCTAATTGTTAAAGCGAGTAGATTTATTTTTTAATTATACACACGTTATTAAGTTGTTTTCATTAATCATATATTTTGTACATTAAAATGTGTGCATTACCTAAAAACTACTGGCGGTTCATGGTTAAAAGATCTAGCGGTTGTAATCACACGTCGCACCCGTCCCCAGCAGACACACACAAACATTTCTTTGTTTCACGTTTCACACAACATCACAAAGTAACATTAATAATGTCAAAATGTCAACAAAGTGTAATACAAATCCAAGAACCTTTTAGAATTGTAAATAATCATAAAAATTAAAAATTACTGAAATTATATTATCAATCCCAAGATAAAAAACTGTATACGTTAAACCAAAATATATTAAAAATTTATTTCCGCATGAATACAAAATTTATTCAATTAGAGTAGTATAATAATTTTTAAAATACTAAAACGAAACGATTCGATAAACTATGTGTAATAGTTAAGTATACTTTCAGTAAGGAAAAAATTCTATGTATATTAAAATCAGTCAGTAATAAAATGAACAACGCAAACTGGAGAGAGACAATGAAACAATTTACAGGCGGAAATGTACACTAATAGAAATTAGAAGAAGAAAACATAATCTCGAAACTCGTTCGTTTGTTGGTCAGTAGTATGCGCACGCAACCGCACCCACGTGTTATGAACAACATAACAAGAAAAACCTATTCTGTCGCGTCCAGCGAGTGTACTTCCAAGGACACTGGTTGCAACCAACAGTCGCTAATACAGCCTTATGTTTAGGCACAAAATCACCATATGACGCTGTGTACGATTTTCCAATGTCTTCTTCATCGAGTGTACAACGATCAACCCTTGTAATTAGACAATTCAAAGCACTTTTCTAAATATTTTTTACTTTTTATAATATATCGTAATTCAATATAATTAAAATTCAGTTATTTCGTTTAATCTCCATAAAATAATTAGTACTTTTAACTATTTTATTACGTAGTTATTTCTGATGGTTGTTCAACTATGCAACCTTAACGTATAAGCCGCCACTGCTAAAAACACTATACTGCAATTGCACACCAGTTTCTCATTTATGTTGCCGCTTACGTGTTAAAAAAGATACGCTATTTGGTCACGTTACTTTTATGGAATGTAATGGTCAGTAGAAATAATAGTTATTATCTCTGCAAGATAAGCGAATAACTCGAAATCCGGAACACGATCAACATTAGGAGAAATAGAATGGTTGGACATATATGGACAACGGTTTTAATCGAAGGAATGATGAGGAAGACCTAGATTTAGGTATACGGATTAAATAAAAAACGGAGAATGTAATACTATCGTAAAAACACGTGTTTTGCTCTGGAAAATGAATCTAACATGGCCATACTATCCCATCAACCGTATATATAGCCATTCTTTAACATAAATACGCGTCAGTCACCTTTAATTGTTTCGTAGAATGCCTTTGTATAGGAGAAAGGATTTTTTCTATACTCGAACTGATTATCTGCGCATTTTCTACGTGTAAACAGAATACCGCCAAACACATGTATAAGATACCGCTTTCGTCCATTTTAACATTCTGATCGATGCTACCCGCACTAGATTCTTCCAGTTTGACATCGTACACGGAAAGTTGCGACGTAATTTCTGAAACGACCGGCGTTATCCAAGTTTTATCATCTTCTCTAATAGACGACCGTATCAAATCTAACATCATATTCTCCCATTTACTATCGTTCCATTCGGATGCTAATTAATAATAATAATAATAATACCGTAAAAATTATAAACCGAAATTTTATTATTAAAAATTCGTATTAGAAATTTTTTTTAAAGTAAACTTACTTTCTAAATACGTTATTAATTGCGATATTTTCTCTTTCCATATTTCATCGTTGACGGATAAATATCTCGGAACGTAATAAGAAAAAAATATCAATAATTGACTACCTCTGTTCGACTCTAACGGACTACCCAATAAAGCCAAAATGCGAACAAATACCGATTCGGGTTTCGGATTATTGTCGGTACTTTCTAGAAAATTAAAAAAAAAAAAAAAAAAACGATTAACTTCATTATCATTATTTTTCATAATAAAAATTTACACTCGTATTACTTTCGTGTATTCACTTCGACTTAATTTAAAATGTAAAAATGAATATATTTGACGATAAATTTAAAACGCGGAATAAATGTAGAGGAATAAACCTCCATAAAAATTCTTGATATAAATTTAATAAATAATAAACATATAAGGTATAAATCCACGCGTATACATTAGTACAGTAAGTAAAATGACAAATTAAACATACCAATGACGAGCATATCACATTTCGAAATAATAAATGTCAAAGATCGCGCTATAATATACGTCGCTTCGTCGTAAACACCAGTTAACAATAATTGTAACAATACTTTCCAACATAACGGTTGTACAGCCGGAACTGTCGAACTTAACAATAATATCGTGTTACTACACATAGACTGTAAATCTTCCAATTCGAAACTCTAAGAAACGAAAAACAAATAATCTCATATATTCGTATACTTTTAAACAGAAATTAAAGTTATTATATCAGATTTGTTAATTACCATTTATTCAGTTTTATATTATTATTATTATTATTGCGTCCGTTATCGAACGTTGGCTAACATGTCAGTCTAAAACTGCTCGAAGCAAACATATCTACTGATAAATTGTACCAATCCGACAGATTCTGTAACTCCGTTATCTTTTCTCATCCTCCGTGGTATTCGTCCTGTAATTTTCTCCTGCATTAACACATGGAGCAGGTTGTATCGTTCTGGTTGTCGCGTTACATGACTAAAGTAATTCAGTTTACGATACTTGACTTCTTTTACAACTTCCTTATATTAATTCATACTTTGCAGTATTACCGTGTTGCGTACCTTATCTGTCCACTTCATGCGAAGTATTCTACGATACAACCACATTTCGAAGGCTATTAATCTTATTTTCAAACCTAATTTTATATTACTACTACATATTGCTGTAATTTTAGAAATGCGCTTCTAGATTTTCCAATTCGAATTTTTATCTCTCTTTACGTGTCCCATTGATCGTTTACGTTGCAATCGACGTAATCGGTACTTTTAGTTTTCTCCCCTTCTTTACAATAAGACATGCGATGACTTCATGTTTGTCTTTATTTTGTTTTTGAAACGCAGTTTTGTATGTGAGAATATTAAATAAATTTACAGCGTACACGATGCGTAAATATTTTTCCTCATTTACTTCGACACAGAAAAAAGTTTAAAAAAATGAATAACTCATTCAGGACAGCTTTCGTATGGCGAAGGAAACAAATATTACATGCACAAATATCCTAAAGAATAAATCTGACATGTATAGCATATTTGGTTAATTCGAATAGTGTATTTTAGAACGAAGACATGCCAATTAGCTTAAAAAAGGAAGTACACGGTGATCAATATCGGATTTGCCACATGAAACGGAAGCTTAGAATTATAAAGAAAAACAGAGAAAGTACATTAATGTTGAATATTATACTTGAAGATAAACGATGTCACACTCGGACCAGACAACAAACGTGATTTTATATATATATATATATATATATATTATAGTAGAATACATTGTCGAACGGAAATGGATTTGAGCTGGGTATGTCGCACGAAGAAATGATAACAGACGGTTGAAAAACATTTCGGAAATGATAGCCAACGAAACGAAAGAGGAAGAGGAAGAGCACTAACACGATAACTTGTAAAATACGCTGGAGTAAACTAGTTTACAGAAGCACAGGAAATGGCGTTGAAATGAGTAAAGCGCTCAACCATTTGTGAGCCTCCGTGCATTAAACAATAATAAAAAATCATTTGACGCATATATATATATATATATATATATATATATATATATATATATAAATATATCTAACACGATGATTTGTAAAATATGTTGGAGTGAGTCAACTGGTTTATAGCACAGGAAAGGGGGGCGTTGAAATAAGTAAAGCGATCAACCATTTGTGAGCCTCCGTGCATTAAAAAATAATGAAAAATCATTTGACGGAAATATATCACGATATGCTTATATCAACCCACTGCTGGGTGTAAGCAGTCCCCAAGCTTTTTCAACGACTCCTACCTTGTGCGGCTCGGATCCAATTGATTCCTGTCCATTTAACAATATCATCTCGCCACCTAGCCATAGGTCTTCCTTGCGAACGTCGGCTGCCAATGGGCCACCACTGTAATACCCGCTTAGTCCATCTTTCATCCTTTTGTCTTGCTAAATGTCAGGCCCATTTCCATTTTAGTCTGGTGATCCGCTCCACTGCGTCTACCAATTTCGTCTGTTCCCTAATCCATGTAACCGTCTTTGATACCGAGGATAATCCTCTTGAGCCGTTTGGCCAATACTTCTAGCTGTCTCTTAGTAAGGCTTCATGTTTCAGCTTCATATGTCAAGACTGGCATCACACATTGATTATACAGCTTACTTTTTAAATTATTTGGCATTTCTTTATTTTTAAAAACGTTTCCTAATTTCTTAAATGCCATCCAGGCAAGAGATATTCTTCTTTTAGTTTCCAGTTGCATTATATTATTCTTATCCACAGTAATTTCCTGTCCCAGGTATACGTATCGACTAACGCGTTCAATTTCTTCGCAATTTATAGTTACTGGCGTATCTTCCGCGGTATTTAATATTATTTTGTTTTTTTGTACATTTATTCTAAGTCCTATTTTCACAGAATGCGCGTCAAGTTCGTTTATCATTAATTGTATTTCATCAGCACTGTTACCGGTTAGTACTTGCGAAACGTGACTCAATTTTTCTCCATTTATTCTGATACCCATTGAGCTCCAGTTCAATTTCCTGCCTTCCAGTGCAGCAATGAACCGTTTCGGCGATATGGTATCACCTTGTCTGACTCTCCTCTTCAATTGCATATCGCTTGTGCTTTACCATAACTTTATCTTCATCGACACATGTTTATATATATTTTTGATGACGCTAATATAATGTTCCTCCAACCTCATGTCATGTAATGACTTTAATATTACCCATTCAACAGTATCGAAGGCTTTTTCATAATCCACAAATGCCAAACATACGTTAAGGTTATACTCTGCACAATTTTGTATTAATGTTCTTATAGTTAATACGTGATCGTTTGTGCTAAACCTTGATCGAAATCCAGCCTGCTCCCTTGGTTGATTATAATCTATAATTTGGGATATCCGGTTTGTAATTACTCGAGTAAACAATTTATACATTTGCGATAACATACTGATGGGTCCGTAGTTCTTCAGGGAGAGTACATCTCCTTTCTTATGGATTAAAATAACTTTTGCGTATTTCCAAGCATCCGGCATTTTACTTTCAGGCATCCATTAAATAGATTACATAACGTATGTATCAAAATATTTCCGTCATATTGCATCATCTCTGTTAATATTCTGATTATTCTTCTTTAGTGATTTCAGAGCGTATTCGACTTCATCTTTGGTTATGTCGGGAATTTTTTTGTTGTCCATTACATTATGATCGATGTTTCTTATTTGTTCTTCTGGCTGTACTTTGGTGATATATATATCCATGAAATATCTCTCGACCACATTTGTTATTTCATTTTTATGGTCTACAATTTTTCCATTATAGTTTTTTTATCTTTGTTAGTATTATTGCACTATATGATAATCCTTTTTTAAATACCTTCGGACCCCTATTTCCTTCAATTGTTTTCTTTATTAGATGGGTGTTAAATTTCCGAATATCTCTTCTTATTTGTTTTTTTAATAGTTTGTTCAATTCCGCCCACTCGTCGTTTCCACTTTCATTACACGTCTTTGCTGCATTAGCGCTGTAGTGCTAGGACTTAGTTTTCTTGTTATAGCTTTATTTTTTGGGGCCACCTTAGATGAACATTCCCGTATTGTTTCCGCAATAAATATAGCAGCTTTGTCCAAATTATTTGGTATTCCGTCTTTCAATTTTCCCTCTAATTCCTTCTGATATTGTAGCACCATTTTGTGATAAACTCTCAGCGTCAACATCTTTTGTTGTAAGGGTTGTTATGTGATGTTTTTTAGATAACCAGTTCAAATCTAATTTAGCTCTTATTAATCTATGGCCGCTACTCGTTTTAACGGTATTTATCACAACTACATCTTTCACTAAACAACCTTTATTACATATTATATAGTCAATTTCGTTCTTATACCGGAAATCTGGGCTTCTCCAGGTCCATTTCATTTTTAGATTCTTCTTGAAAAATATATTCATTGCAAAAAGTTTATTTAATTCCAGGAAATTTACCAATATTTGCCTTCTTTGATTTCCGATACCATATCCGTGTTCACTAACTGATTTCTTTTGATTATTTTGCCGTGTCCGAATTATTGCATTGAAGTCTCCAATGATCAAATGATCATCTCCACTTGCACTGATCTCTATCCAACGAATCTTGTAGTGCTTCATAGAATTCATCTGGATATGCTCCTGTTGGTGCATAAACTTGTATGACTTTAAGGATTTGGTTCCTAGGTAATTGAATCATTATGTATGCTACTCTATCTGTTAGGCTGGCGTACTTCAATGTTTTATTACTCCACTGTTTATTAATTAAGAAACCTATTCCATTTACGTGCTCTTTTTCGGGTCCTTTTTAATACAATATTCTTTGTGACTGCAATTTCATAGTGTTCTCTCCGATTCTTCGGACCTCGCTTAGTCCCAATATATCCCAGTTTATTTTATTTATTTCTTCTTCGAGTTCTGTGAGCTTGTCTTCACTTTTCAGCTGCCGATAAATAATAAATGTTCCTCTTTTTTCATATTTCGATTAGTTTCGTTACATCGTAGTTGTTTTAGCCAGTGGTTGCCTCCTTTATTTATATTTTTACTAGGCGGTAAGGAGGCATGTGACAATTCCAGTTGCCCATTCTGGCCTTGCTGCTACGGCCTTTCTTTTTTTCTTACTGTCATGTCCGGGGAATGGTAGCCTAATCACCCGTGCTGGCTAGGCAAATTGAGTGATGCATTTTATTCCTACTGCCATGTTCTATTTTCTGTCAGGGTTTGTTCCCTTAGCCTTTGGGTAAAAACCCTATCCGCAAGACAGCGGGCTGCTACTGACGAGGTAGCGGTGTAAGGTTTTGACAGCGACCAAACCTCGCTGAGGGTGAGACGATCGCAGGATTTTACAGACTTCTAACAGGCAGCCCCTCAAGCTGCCCATCTGCATCCTATCGTCTCATTGCCCTGTCACTACTGGAATCGTCTACCTGAGACTTTCTAATATATAATTAAACGTCTATATAAACGAACTATTTACTTAACGGGGAAAACATTTTAAAAGATAATATAAAACATTAAAGACCGTTATCATTTAAGAACGAAACATATAAATTCTCAAATCAAACGATTATATAAAAAATCGGCCGTGTAAAATTTTGCGTCAAGCAAAAGTAGATGATATAATCACTGAAAATGTCGTCTATATCAATGAGACATTCTTTTTAACAGACGGAAGGTGAGACAAAATTTTTTAAATGCCTCCCCCCAGTCAAAAGACATATCTACATCAACATATTTATAACAAGACACAGAACACAGTGTTGCGATAGATTATAATTATAAGTAATTATTCCGAACTCGTGAATAAATTCGATACTTCGGAGGTCGTCCAATTTGCATTCTTCCAGTAACAGTGCGCATTGGTTGTCTAGGACACATTCTTCATCAATAATGCTAATAAATGTACACATATATTTGTATAAATACATGTATACGTAGAATACACATGATTTTTTGATTTTTTTACATTAACATTAGAACATATGAAACATCGTGAACTTATCCTTATATTTGTACGGTATAATATGCAAAGACCAATATAATAGCAAAAATATTACTAGAAAAAATTGTTAATAAAATCAACTGTATACCATCTTTAATATCAGATTTTTTGCAAAAAAAAAAAAAAAATCCGGTATATATTAAAAAGCCGTACTTTTGATAATCATATTACACGTGTGATCGTTAAAAACAATAGCTTCCGTTATTCCAAAAACAATAAGCAAAAAACCAACACGGATTGTTTAAGGCCTCCAAACAGAGGTACCTATTTCAAATTCTACAATTAATATTAAACGTTTATTAATGTTTTATGCATTAATAAAAAGATGTCTCAACAGAAATTGATCAATGCCAAATGAAGTGAACTTGAAAATAAAAAAAAATAAAAAATAAACAATTGGAAACTACTACAAACAAATATAAATAATAAACTAAAAACCTCTTTAACTCAATGGAGAAAAATTTCTAATTTTTGGTGTAGTTCCTTGCTGTTACACACCTTGTTAAAATCATCCAACATTCAATAACTTTTTGCTGGAAAAACTCTAGAAAACAACCTTTCTTAAAAACGCTTTTTTTATCGCTACCGTTTAAAATTTCAGATCAACCTGTTTATAAAGTCTAAAAAATGTTTTCTTGATGATAAAAAATAATTACCACTCAAATTAGGAAAATTAAAAATCACACTACACATTTTAAAATTTGACTTACTTTACTTATAATAATAACGATAATAAGATAACGGTTCATGTCATCATTTTAATACCAGAATAATTACTAAAGATTAATTTGCCTGTTCACGAGTGGAAGTGCAATACAAAAAAAAAAGAAAAAACTTTAAATAAAAACAGTTTTAAAAACTACAAATATCTATAAATTATATATATGTAAAAGGATATATAATCGATAAACAGAACTTAAAAATCGTAAACAACGAAATTATTATTAATTTTGATTATATAGAATCATTAAAGAAAAATTAGTTGGAAAATATCGAATTTTCATATCCTTCATTACATTAACTTCTAATTTTGATAGTTAGAAATCATGTAAAACAGACGCGTCGTAAATTTATTAGGAATTTTAGGTTTTGTAAATTCAAAATGAAGAATTGTAACAAATTTATATAAAACGTTGAAAATAACTCAACAATAATCCACTCTATCGAAAATTAGTACCCCAATAAAAATTTTTGAACTATACAAGGTCGTGGACAAATATTAATCAAAATATACCGTGCGATACGACATTTCGTGATTTTCTCAAAAATTTTTAGTGTCCTTATGAAACCTGGATTTTTAGGTTTTGTATCAGAAACACGATATTAATTACAATAACAAAAAAAAATCATAAAATTATTACATCACTCGTATTAATCTGTAACTAAATGTCACGTACAGTTTGCGCATGATAAACATGTTTCACCAAGAATTCGATAAATACAAAGTCCTTTTCAGATAAACAACCTTTACACGCCAACGCAACAATTGCTTTAACTAATCCTTTGTTAATCTGAAATATAAATATTCGCTATAAATATTAAATTACGATCAAATATACAAAATGCAATACGTTTGAATACTTTGGTAAAATTGAACGTTAAAATCAGATCCACATTTTAAGAATCAAATTTTGATCGCGTTAATTAAAAATCAATACAAATTTAAAGAATAAAAATAATTTTACCTTTACAGAAGTTTCGTTTAACAAAGAATATAATGTTGCAATGAATTCAACAGCTCTTGGTTTAATAATTGCATCCGAAGAGCCCAAAAGATGAGTAACCACCAATAGAGCCACAAATTTGTCTTGTTCCGAATTACTTCTTAAATTACGTAAAATTATTTCACATAATTTCTCACCAAATAATTTTCCTATTTGTATAACAGGAATTAAAGTAATATTTCAAAGTTTGCATTAGTTAAAACATAGAAATTTTTCTACGCAGAATAAATAATAAGCACACATTTAAATGTCTCCATGAAATTTATATATATATATATGTGTGTGTGTATGTATGTATATGTATATATATATATATATATATATATATATATATATATATATATATATATATATGAAACAAAAAAAGAATTGAAATCTACCTATATGATCGTAACAACGTAGAACTTCACTATGATTTTTAATTGTTAACGGCTGAGAAAAATCGGGTGTAATCCAAACCTGAAATATTAATTTATGTTTATGAAAATTTTCATAACATAATTTCTTTCGCATTAAAATTCGTTTAAGCCTCTTATTAAACGAAAAACCCATTGTAAATAACTTTAACGAAACTAATAACAAATTACAATTAACTTTATCCCTTCGACGGTTTATACGTCGTTAATATTAAATTATATTATTTAAACATTTGTTTATGCATTTAAGTAAAATAAATTATTAACCTAAGTAAAAAAAAAAGTACCATAACATGAAGAGCGTGTAATATTATATCCAGGACGGGTTGCAAAGAAGCACGTGGGGCGCATAGAAGTAAATTACCGATACAGAGCGTAATCGGATAACGTGGGAGAGCTGGAGATCGTTTGTATTGTTGTAACAAAGTATTGGTAATGCGCGAAGTATCGTTCCATAACTTCTGCGAACTAAACAGTTGTAACATTGAACTAAAGGAGTAAACGATAGCTTCACACACCTGTAATTTAAAGTTTGAACGAGAACTTAATAAAGTTCGATAATAAGTAGTTATTTTCAGGATCACCGCTACTTCAATTATTATTATTATAAAAATAAAATATAAAAAAGAAAACTATTTCCAGTTTATTTTTATTTTGTAAATATTAATCTCATATTTTTCGCATATTCCGACCGAAATATCAAATTTCGAATGACTCGTATCATCGATTAAAGAATATGAGATAATGTTTAGGACGTTGTTCGATTAATTAGTTTACAAATTCGTCTCTTCATAATTACCACAATGTAACTGGAAATATTATGTTAAACATATATATAAGAACGTAGTTTAATATGGACAAAATTATTTTATTAATCCCTAGAATTTACATTTTACTACAGTTTCAAAATTATATATATTTAATAACAACTTATTTAAAATACTATACGCTAAAAAACATGCTAACATATATTATTATTACACCTAGGCAAGAGATTTAAATTTAATAGTATAATTGTCGGCATTATACACCACATTTCGGGAAATTGTTTTTAAAAATTAATACTATGAAACGTTGTTCTCAAAATTCAATCCATAACACTGCTGAAATAATTATAGTTTAAATAAGTATTCTATAATAAATATTTGAAAAATTAATAAAGCATAAAAAAGCTACGCACTTTACTATCCTTCGTCTGTAACCAACTGGTTGCAAATATTTCATATATTTCTTCGATGACAGCTGAATAATTTTCCTTCGCCACCGACTGTTCGTTAACAGTAATGTATTCAACTATAGATTCTGCAATGTTACCAACAGCTGTGAAAAAAAACACCTAATAATAATAAAATGGATCCACACGTTCATTCTTCCATTCTTGTCGTAATTAAATAAGTTCATTAAAATATGAAAATCAACTATCACTTTGAAGAAATAGCATACATACACACACGCATATATATATATATATTAGAATTAAATTCATCTTACAAATTTATAAAAAAAAACCAACATGAAAATATTAAAATGTTATGTTAAACTATATTATTGTACTTTCAATCTGATCATGATTAAAATATATATGAAACAACAAAAAACGTCTAATGTATTGCATACATACCCATTTGGAATGTACTTACCTGAAGCATATAATTTTCTTAATGTATCTGTTTTAATGCAAGGCAAAACCGAACTAATAAAGTCTAAAGATGTCTTGGTAAGAGGCAGGAAAGCATTAACGTTAACCAAAGCGAGATTACCGAGAATATAAATTAACGAAGAATGTGGAACAACACCGTGTTGCATATATTTTAATAATTTTTCCGCAATCTATAAAATAAATAAAATTTTCGTTTCATCGGAAACTTACCGTTCGTCTATTCATCAGAATATAAATATATTCTATCATTTCGTTTTATTATCGAGCGATTAATATAACGAGAAAATAACATACCTGATTACAATAATTTTTTCCGATAATCGTTAGAATATCCGAGGATGAAAATTGCTGATCGCTACATTTTAACGATTCTTCAATCGCGAAATCAATTATTTCTTCCACGCGCGAATACGACAATTGCTCGACGTAATCGTTGCAAATGTTCTCCATAAGATTCAACAGTTTCTTTAATTCTTGGCTATTCAACTACCAATATATTATGAAAAATGTATAAAAATGAAAAAAGGAAAAATGCATATATCTGCGATAAATTAAAAAAAAATTAAAATGTACAGGAACAAATGTCTTCTACGTTCGTGAAAAGTAAAAATTCTTATGATATAAATTTAATAAATAAAAAACAAGTAAATTTGAGTTTATAGAACTACGTGAAACCTTTTTTTAAAAGAAAAAATACACATTTCGATAAAACTGACTAGGAGCGGATTTTTTTTTTGTGAAACCTACAATTTTTCGAGAAAATCAAAATTTTGAAAAACTAGATCTTAACTGGAAATTTCGACACTGGCGTTATCTATCGAATAAGACTCTTACACTACTCTTCCTTCCAATACATTTAGAAATATAATGATTTAACCTTCAAATTTATCAGTCTTCCGGGTGATGTGGCTATTCTCGTTTATTCCTTTAATTTAACCTAATTTCTCTGTTCACAAATGTAAATTTATTGTCTTTGATGATCAAGGAATAGTAAGTAAAGTTCAATTCCTTAAACCTGGTCTACCTATAGCACACTCTAACCAATTGAAATACCTATGTATTATAACTGACGGTAAATTGAGATTTTTATCCCTATACTGAATATATTCAAGTTGTCTATTACAAATTAGGACGACTACAACCAAATATACCTGGTCTAAAACTTATGGAAAGGGTTCATCCTGTATAAGGGGCTGATTCAGTCTCTATAATGACTCTGTCATGTATAATAACAAGAGAACAATGCAATCCCGTCACCAGAGAAAATTTCTTCTTAATATCTCTTCTCTATATAGAACCTGTCCCACGTCTGCTGCTAGTGTAATTTTAAATATTTTACCGCTGGATCTTCTCATTGCAGGGTACTCGGACATTTCTGAATTCAGAGTGGTTGAGATATTTATAATTTGCAGTATTTGAATATTGATTCCTGAAGCTTAGCAATCAATCCCAATATTCAAACTTTTAAAAAATTCATTAGAAACTCTCTAATTTTAATTTGACAGGAAAGGCGGGACAGTTCTGAAATAGGAAGGGAGACATTCTTCCCAAAGGTTTTTGATAGTTAAAATCAATAATTTATAGGCACATATGCTCTCAGGGCATGGAAAGTTTGGTTCCTATTTACATAGGTTCCATCTTGTAGTAAGTGACCTCGGGTGTATTTTGTGTGCCCCCGGTGCCGAAGATAACATTCATCTTTTTATGTTCCATTGCTTCTTCTTTGATCTTAGAATTTTACACTATATAGATTGTAACCAACTGTTGACTTTAACTAAAACGAATTCCAAGAATCTCCTGCTGTATATGGAGTACGCAATGTACAGGAAGTTCAAAATTGCACAATAATAATTCAATCTTTCTTTATTTTCAATTCAAATGTGAAACCGCAAATTTCGCATGGTCGGTACTTTCCCATGTTTCTTGTACTTGCACCTCAATAAATTTTAAGCTTATATTTATAAATATATCCTATTGATTATAAGTAAATATTCTGTTTAAATTTACAGATATTGTTCATCTATTCACATATTAAGGATTATTTTCAGTTTACTAAGTTCATTTGCTTATTTCATTTAGTCATTTTTATTACTTTAATTTTCATTTATTTCAATTATTTTTCATTTGTTTTATATATTAAGATTTATATTTATATTGTAATTCACATGTACCTCTAATGCATCAGTTATTATTATTATATACCGCACACTCCCAAACTCACTCTTACATTCATGATGGTATAAGGGACTATGTTCCCATCCCTTGTTTCATCAAATTTTTAAGTTACACATTGCACGTAACTACTACATACATAAATCTACCTTTGCATTATAATATCTTCTTTTGTTTCAACTACACTGCACTTACACACAGTTATTTATTAAGCACACTAATTCCCTGCAACTATATAATTACAAAATATCTAATACATTTACCCCACCGCATAAATGCAAATTAGGGAACCATTTAAAAAAAAAAAAAAACTAGCCAGATAATATACTATTCTCGTTTTTTCCTTTAATTATACTATTAACAAACCTAACTGAATGTAACCTAACCTAACCAATAAACGAAGTTTTATCAAGCCCAAAAATTTTGCGTTCCGCAAAAAACCGGGAAACGAATAAATCGTACAATACATTATAAACCGTTATTTCGTTGTAATAGTGAACACGCAGAAAACATATGCATACATCGTAAGCAATATTGTGCCCAGAATAATCTTCAGTTTAATAGAACTCGTAATCTTGTTACATGTTGGAGAAATAATTTTATCGCGATTGATTATAAAACGAAAAATAAACGAGTTTGGGAATTCAACGAAAATAAATTTTCTAATAAACTGCGAACCCTATTAAACTTTTCCTAACTACGTATACTGCCGTTCAAATGCAGCTTTCTTCATCAAAAATATATACATTATAAAAACTACTCAAACAAATTAATTAACAGGTAGATCATTCGAAAATAAACGAATAAACAAAAAAATAACAATTACATCTGAAAGTCTTTCATTCGGTATTCAACAGTACAAACAACACTTGTTGCGTTTGTGAGACATTATAATCATTTGCTACAAATTGGCGTTATCCGAAGTATTTTTATAACGTAACAATCGTAAAAATACGTCTGATCATCGGTTATACAGATTAAATATATCAATAAACACGTTATAGAAATTCTTTATATTTTAAAGATTAATTAAATTCCAGAGATATACAATTTGTTTCGAAACAGATGAAATAATTCGAGAATACTCGTAGAAATAATATCATTTATATTTATAAAATTTTGTAAAAATGTTACACAAAATATGGTAAAAAATATATATCGTTATCGTACTAAAATTTTTCCTTATATAAGTAATTTCCGTAAAAGGAAAGTAACACTCTCACTGGGTTGACTCAATTTTCTATTATTTATTTTTGCTGTTAAGTTATTAACCTCTGTATTAAGAACGATTTAACAGTAGAGTAATTAAATCTAGTTATGATTTAAAAATCTAATAAACACTAAATCAACAGTGCAAGGAAATCGGGAAAAAACAATTGAACCACGAAATTAATCAAAAATAAACAGAAAAAACAAGTTATACACCATTTTAATGAGCGTATTTTATAACAACCGGTTTACTATATTACCACCTCCCGCGCAATAATCAAGTTGTACGGATTATTATATGCGTTATACATTTAATTTTTTCTTTCTTTTTTAATAATCTCGTGTTGCTCTCGACACATAATTGCTTCCATCTATAAGGATCTATGTTGTTCGCAAATTTCTTTGACTATTGGTACATTCACATGAATAAAACTAGTTTTGTTCCATGAATAATTTATTTATTTTCAATGAGTTTGTATATACCTATTTCTAAAGATAGTTTAAAATATGTATAAATGTAGCGAGTGTATTTTAGACTGACAAACTCTCAAATGAAAAAGAGTATTAAAAAAACTTCAATCATAATCTAAAAACAGGATAAAATCACACACATTTACAATCTTATATATATATATATATATATATATATATATATATATATATATATATATATATATATAGACAAAATAAGCTTTTTTATTTCTAAATTATGGTACTATAATTACTAAAATATTAGTTACATAACCATTAATTTATTTTCTCTCTTCTTTGTCATCGATATTAACGTTTTTCTTCGATAATTATGTTCAGCAGAATCATTAACTCCATAAATTTGGTTTCTATTAATAACATTATCGCTTCGTTTCATTTGCATCTAACAATCTAATGCTGCCGTGTATATCACGAAATTCGCAATCGTACATAACATTTAATTTCAATTTTTTGAATTAAGGGGAGGATGAGATAGCACAAAAAAAGTAAAGGACAAAAACGAATTAACATATACTTTTTCACTCATTTGCTCAATTTATATTTTTCAACACATAGTCGGGAAAAAATGTTACATACGTACTTATTTGTCTATTATATCCACAGTGCTGATATATACTCCCATATATACGTATTTTTAAAATGAAATATTCAAGGTTAACAAAAAATTAAACATTTCAAGACTCGAAAAACATGTTTCTGACTCTTTCACGGCCCTTAAAAATTGCCCGAATAAAGGAGACAACCTTGAATAATTTTCAGTACGCGTATTTAAAAAGTTAAATTTATATTTAACATAACTGTACAATAGAAAATATGCAGCTAGAAATGAAATTGCTCTTACTTTAGGATTTCTACGACGATAATTGATAGAACAATTTAATACATCGCTTGCATGCACTTTTGCAATTCTTTTAAGTGAATTATACACCACTTCACGTACTTTTTCATCTCTGTCGGATGTAGCTTCAAGTAAGCTACCTATAACGACTGAAATAAAATTAGTAAATACATTGGCATAATTAAAAATAATTATCCAAAAATAAAAATTGATTTATTATTCGAAATAAGATGAACAGTCTGACTCATATTTTCAATATTTTACACTTCTATTATTATATAGTTAAGTAAAATAATAAAAACCATTTAAATTACCTAATATCTGAGAATCGCCGGTTTCAATATTCCGTTCCATTTATGCCTACAAAATGAATAGAAAACCGTATTTTTAAATTTTCATTACGAACTATAAATTATGGATTTATTTCACGTACGACTTATTCTCATCCTTGACATAAAAGCACTATCCGTAACATATTAGACAGTAATGAAGACAAAATTATTTTAATACTTGTTAATAAAATAAGTTCTATAATATTCTCTTAATGATTTTCAATGGTTTTTCTCATAGGTATATTATTCTTCTTTAATTTTAAATATTACCCTGCGTTTAAAAATGTTTTCGCTATATATATTTATAATCTAATCTGAACCAACGAATTGTTAAGTTGGGAATGACAGAAAAAATTAAAAAACTGCTCGGTGTCTTCACTAAAATTACACCATACAGAATTATTCCAATTGTTGTCTATGCTTATAAAATATGACATTATATTTCATATACTATATATTATACACCCATATACAAATTATAAATACCCTAATTTTATTCACAATTGCTGTTAGACTAGGTGTCTCTTGACACAGTATTCAGAATATATTCTTTTACGACTGTCACCATTGTAGGCAAACTTCGTCAATAATTATTATGTTTTATTATACTTTAATTTGTAAATTTCTTTACTTTAGATTATCACTTCGGCATTGTAGATTACGAAGAGTTTAAGCTACTTTTTAATTACTTTCAAATCATAGTTAATTTTATACAATATGTATTTTTTTCCAACAGCATTAATAACATATCACACGCGCAAATTTAACTATTAAGCAAGTACACAGTTGTTCTACACATAGTACAACCATAATAACTAATTTTCACGTGAAATATAAAATTAAATATTTTTAATTATGTTAATAGTAAAATTCAGTTAAAAAAACAATAAAAATTTAAAAAGTTTACCGATATGGAAAATCAAAAATGGGAATATACGTAGTCCACGAAGGCCAAATAAAACAAGATTCACATTATTGTATTACTTAAAACAAACATAACGCCGAATATGTAAATACCCACGAACAAAAATTAAATGCCGACAAATTACGAGAAAAGCTACACACACGTTATCAACACCATTGACAATGTTATCAATGTTAACGAAATGTCCTACAGTGAAACCACTTTTGTATAATTTAATAAACTGAAACTGATTATTTCAAAATTAGTTTTATCTATTTCTAAACTGAATAACTGATTCAATATCTTCCAACGCTTTTCATTTTTTTTTATGATTAGTTTATGAACCATGTCAAGAAATTGTATGTTTTTATGTATACGTTAAACAAATTTATAAAAAATACTTTAGATCTAAATTCCTCATATCAAAATACATGCGGTTTTTTAATTGGGTCGCCTAAACAACTAATTTATAGTTTTTATTTGATGCAAAGTGAACGATAATAATTCCATATTTATTTAGTATACAAGACAATATTCTAATTTTCTAATAAATCCTCTTAGTATGTTATATAAAAACAATATAATAGATTGACAGAAATTCCGGACATATGACATTTTTAATGTCATAAAATACAATTATCTGCTGCTACGAATACTAGTGTAGAAATAGATAAAGAGCAAAATTATTATAAATAAACTGTTTGCTGAATCCGGAAACTCAGATATACTTATTCAACTAATAACTCCCATTTTATCTAATCTACTATTATTTGAACAGTTGTGTAACCCATTTAACACCTGTATGATTTAACTATTTGAACTATTCTGCGTAAATGCCACCTACACCGACAGTTTTTTTATTTTTTATGTTCTTTATTACTTCGGTTACTTCACCAACTGTAAATGGTCTTCCAAAGTGATTATTTTCTTCTTCCTCTTGGCATCGCATTAACTTTATTTTCCGGATCTTGTCTCTTGGCTTCCTATTTTGAATGAACAAACTGGCTATTTCGTTTGACGTCACATTTGAAAGGACACGTTTCGTTTGCTACCCGTTCAATTTTATTACAAGACACCAGGCTTCCTTGCTATTTGTTTTCACATCTAATTCATCCAGCAGTTGAGCCCAACTTTTGCGTCTTTCATCAGACAGCTGTTGAATAATTTCATCTTCTAATTTTATTATTTCCGCACTGAAAGCCGACTGTTTATATTTATTTAAGTAGAGTTGCAATTTATGTTTCAATTCTTCCGTTAATCCAAATATAATACTATTGTCGACAGACTCGAGGTATTGATAGTCTTGATGATTTACCAATAATTTATACAAATTTATCATAATTCTTAGGAGACGATTCTACTTGCTTGTGTCATCCTTCGAAAATTTGCTTTTTTAATGTTAAATCTTCGTCTGCAGGAACTGTACTTTATTTGATCACTGCATTGACTTCTAGCATAATAGACCGATATTATGTTCTTGGTATGGGATCAAGTACATATTTGTAACACAAGACTTATGAATTCTGATACGAACATCAAATCAGAATTGTATCCTCTGCACTAATGTCGTTCGAATGTTATATGTTTACAAATTTACTTTTTACAGCATATGTGTTGGTAAACACAATTAAAATTTTATATCTCGGGTATCGTTTGGACTTAAGGTTTCGAATATTCCGGAAATATTTCTTAATATACCAGGAAATTATTTTAAGGAAACAATCCTATAAAAAATCCACAATTCATTTTAAAACTGCCATTAAGTGTGATATTCGTTAAAACAGATATTTTTGGTTATAACCCTGAAATTTATGAAACGAAATTAAAGTAGTTATAATTATGTATGTAATAGGTTTTAGTAAAGTGTAATTCGAATCTAAATATATTTTCCAAAGTAACACGATTTTACAAAAAAAAAATCCAAGCAAAACTCGGTCGCTCAGGTACAACGTGATTATTTATCGTCTGATAAAATCTATTTAGCGGATCTACCACAGAGTAGCGTACTTGATCCATTTCTATTTTCTTTGTATTTATTCCCGTTTTAACCAATGTGTAAATCGCACTTTTCACAGATGATACTGGCATGTATTGCAGCTCGTATATGCAAACAATATTCGTAGTAGATTGCAGCTTGCAATAAAACACAGAATTAATTAATGATTTCAATAAATCGCAAATTAATATAAACTCGAACACAAATTGAGGCTTTTTTTCTCTCGAAAAAGAGTAACGTTGCCAGTAGGTTACCTATTCCAAGACGTTGAAATAGATTGAAGCGACCAAGTACGCTTTCTGGGTGTTATTTTATACAACGAATTGTCTTTCATTAAGCGTGTAAATAATACTAGTATTAAGTCAAATAAAACTATTTGTTTTATAGATTCGCTTTTCAATCGAAAATCTTATCTTAACATTAACAACATGATTATCTATAAGACATTAATCCGAATAATAATAATTTATGTCTACCCAGTATAGAGGCCGGTATCGAAAGTTACTTTTAATAAATTCATAGCAAAGTCACGCTTGCTTTTACCCTTAAGGACTTTATTTTAAAAGCATCTAGTGGCTTTTTCAATAAATGTTCATATCGTGATAACGTGCTTATTTCCTCAATCCGTATTACGATTCTAGGAAACCAAAATTTATGTATACTAAGTTTAAACATTAAATGCATTATATGATTTATTATAAGCTTTATTAAACTTATTATTTTGGAAATTTTAACCTTTTCTCTTTTTCTCAGTTGTACGTTTTTATATCTATTTATTTTATCATTAACTTTTAGTTATAACAAGTTAATTTTATTTATTGTGATACGGATGTGTCCGCTACACAATTATTAACTTTTTCTAATAAAATATTTTGTTCATTTGTATATTATTTACTAAACTGCAATCTTTGTGACCAATTTCTGACAAGAGTCGTAGACTTTATCGAATGGTTCATCCTTTTTTAATTTTATTAATCATTCTCAATTTTGTTTAACGTTATCTTTGAAAGTATAATGTTTCACTTCCTCTGTTCATAAGACGAAACAACCAAGCCCATTAACATCTAACCACCGGGCAAATTATATATGAACAAGCTGAATAGTTTTTGATTTTCCTAAACTAATATGAAAAATATACTTACAATAATTATTGGCAGTGTACTTACAAAAGTGAAAAAAATTAAGATTAAACATTTTCTCCTTATCTATTAACAGGTTTGAAAAACAAATAAGCAACGAAACCAATTCATCTATTTATAAAACGTATGTTATCATTAGTTCTACACAATACACGTCTATTACGATAATCATTAGTAACAATATCGTATCTAATTTAAAAAATTTATACCTATGTTAAAATACAATGCAATGTCCGGAATCAAAAACAATATGGTAATATTCTAAAATAATTTGTATCTTTTTACAACACCTTTCATTATCTACAAGTATTTAAAAACCGGGATTGCAGCATAAAATCTTAAATAACACCGTCCTTCATAAGATAATATTCCAATCAAGTATAATTTGAAAATTGCAAAAATTCAATTCATTATAATTGCTCTATGACAATTCTTTCACTTCGCCTATTTCTCAACTTAACTGTATTTACGTCATAGATACCCTCCTATTTGGCGCTCCTCTAGACCCTATCATAATCAGGTAAAAAACTTTAAAATTTATTTATAGCCAATTTATAAATCTCCAAAGTTTACATGATAAATAGTACATGACCATCAGCGCCGACTACGTGGGGGGCAGTCGCCCTCTCAAAGTATTATACCGGGGCCATGCCTTCAAGGGTTATTAAAGGACTTTGCCTTCAATGTTTATTATTCAAGAGTTATAACCTTTTCAGTATCATAAGTTAGACATAAAAACATATAATTTTTTTACTTTAGAAAGAATTTAAATGAAAATTTGTTTCGTCTGCTTATTGTATTTATATATATATATATATTTTTTTTAGGGGCACCTTTACAGCTTGCCCAACCTGATACTATGGGAACTATTTACATCTTAATCGAGGATGCTGACTTCTCTAGAAATGTCGCTATATGGGGGATTTGTAGATTATCTAGATAGAGAAGGGACGATAAATTATCCGGAGGTGTAATACTCGAAGAACATAGCAAGAAAAGGTAAAACTCCGAACGCAACGGCGCCACAGCAGAGCATTAAAAAAAAACATGATCAGAATTGCAGACTGCCTGTTCAGAATGGAGGGGACAAAAAGAACTTTCTCTAAGCTGCATACGGAAAAAGACGGTCAGGCAACAAATTATGTCCAAATCATTCTCTTACGACTAATCTTCTTAAAGAAATAGAACCACGGGAGTTTGAGGAGAGACGGCTGGAGCTGATAGTAATAAGTGAGGGGTGATTGACTAATGCTCTCAGTTTTTGTGTATAATTTCATAGATACTATTCGCTTCTTGAATTTTAGATTTACGTTAGTAGGAAAGTAATATTGGAGGTAGAATGCTATTGTAAGCAATTATTCGAAAATTGTTGTCATTGACTGGTGTTCTATTCCCAGAAAACCGTTGATTTTTTTTTGTTTTATATTTTTTTTTTTTTTTTTTTTTTAGTTTGTGACTTACACATTCCCTTTTAAATTAATCACGTTCTCACATTCTTAATTGTTGAAAGTGAATGGTGCAGTGCATAATAGTTTTTCTGTTCATCAGTAACCGATTTTATGTACATTTTTATGAAAAACATGCTGTTCAACTTATTAAAATTAAACTGATGAATAAATTTATAATTAAAACAGGTAAATAATTCTCACTTTTTGAACACATATTGTGACACCCATTACTGATTAAAACAAAACCTGTTTTGTAAAAATTAATTCCCTTTAAATTTTGAAATAAAATGTTCTCGTTTTTTTAATTCATTTTTTTTTTACAAAAAGCGAATACGAAAACTAGGTGCTCTCAAGCCACATTTAAACTGGTGGCGAAGCCAGAAGTTTATCTGGATTGGGGAGGAATTTATGATAAATTTTTTCATATATATTATACATGTACAAAAACGGGGGCCCGGCAGAAACCTCCACGTAGTGCACCTGGTAATGATGCAAGCAAGAATCGATTTTCATGCGAATTTTATTCTGCATCAGCCGATGTCTGTTATTCCCGAGCCGAAATCTAAGAGGAAAGAAAATACTCGGAAGAAACGGCCCTTATTAGGGCCTTCGCTGACAATAATGTCTATCAATATAGAAGGACTGTCGGCTGACAAAGAAACTCTGCAAAAACAACAAAGCCTCTTTCCATGTTTTTTGGAAATATGCCATTGTTATACACATTTATGCCCATATATATTTATATCATGCTCACCTCATTAAGCATTTGTATATGTTATTTATGCTTTGTTTATTAAGATTAAACCAATTTTCGATATTTTTTTCCGACTATAAGTAATTTGCATAAATTTGAAAAGTGAATGGATAACATTGTTAACGTCATTATATGACGTCTATTCAATTATGACGAAAACAATGATGTTTTATACAATTTAACATTAATTACACAATTTTATTCATACAATTTACGAAATAATTCATCGAGGATGTTCTTGGTACGGACGATAATTTATTTTTTAACTAGATACATATTTATAACACGATTTACATGATTACAAAACGTTTATGATCTAAATCTAGGGAATCAATGAAAGGAGGTAGAAAGGTTATGTCACATTAAATGTTCAAATGTATTTCACAAATACATAAAATAAAATTAAAATGGTAATATACAATATATATATATATATATATATATATATATATATATATATATATATATATATATATATATATATATATATAAGAAAATGAAATTTAAATTGGAAAAAACAACAACGAACGTTTAATTAATGTATCAAATTATGTTGCCCATAAATTAAGTTTTACATTTGCTTAAAATATTTGCTATTGTACATTTATTTCATTACAACCATTGTAAAAAGTATCGTTTAAATACAGGAATACGTTAAGCGAGGCAATTACTGTTCAATACACGCATTCATTCTCATAAATTGAAAAGAATTTCGATCCTTCTCTAAATAATAGATCATTTTTCAATACCTTGCGCAATTTTTTCTTTTTCTACCTGAAATATTCATACGTATAAAATCAGAATAAAAAATTTGCAATTTCTAGAAAATTTCAATAAATAATTATATTGAGCTAAAAATTTTCTCAATCTATCAGTAATATGATTTTGTACGGTTTATTTCTTCACTTTATCATATATCTCTGAATTTTCTCGTCATATAACCTCCTCTACATTATACGGTTCAGTTTTTTTCTTATTATTATTATTATTTTGTCCTATCAAGATATCACATTCTTCATTAGTTTGACCGATGTTCATTGTTGGTTTTTTTTTACCGAAATAATTGAATATATGTAAAATAAATTAATAAAAATTAATTTATTTTAAATCTATTTGAAAAAAAGCTGAACATTTCGACTATTTAAATAGTTCGAATACGTTTAAAAGTAATAAACATCTTGGTCATTCTGTGGAAATTCAGTTTAGAAAAAAAAACACCAAATTTACTTACCTCACATTTAGTAATTTAATTCGTATCCAATTGTATACCCACCGCTTGTAAAGCATCTATAACCCATTTCGGGAATTTTTTACCAGGAAAAGCTTCGTTCATAAAATTTTTAACAAAATCAGGGAACGACTGATTTTTAATGCTTTCACGAATATCTTTCATTAAGCGCATCTGAAAAAATGAAAGTACAATAATTAAGATTATATTTACATGTTGCTTTTAAAATTTTTCACGTAATTAGTAACTTTAAATTATTATTATTATTTTTTAATTATAGTAAAAAAGTTAAACAAGTTTAGAGTATATACGTGATGTCAATACAACAGTAACACGACACAAACAAACTAGTTTATCTAATATATTAAAATATTATCTTGCTCGTACAAATATCTTCGACTATATAAAAAAGTTTATTTAGACACAATAAAAAGGAAATTTTTCTCAATATATATAAATTTGAAATTAAGGAATGTAAATATATATATATATATATATATCGAATGAAAGTATGAATGTGAATGAAATTTGTTAGGTAAACAAGGTTCGATAAATATCATTCATCACATCAGATATCCAGATTAGTTAATTACTGCTCCAAACATGCATATTACAATTTACTCCAAACGGATTCGTAGGGTGATTTTCAACCATTTTTCAACAAAGTTAATATAGTACATAAAGTTAAATAACATAAAATTATATAATTACAAATTCGATCTCAATTACTTCTATACTTATTATAACATACCTCCTTTAAATTTACCCAAGAACAAAAACTAATGAAGTAACTCTTTTTTTCTTTTAAAAAAATACTATATGAAATTCACATAAAAGAAAAATTGTAGCATATGTGGATGACAAAAATAATAAACAGCATCGCTGAAGCTTTGAAATACATAATTTCGTAACATCCATTATATATTTAATAAAGCTAATGATGAAACACATCTTAAAGTGTATAATGCATATCAATTTACATATGTTAATAATATGTAACACAATATGTTGTAATTTAATATACATAAGAGACATATAATGATACCCCAATAATCCGCGAAAGTTTATAAATAGTACATGGTTCAAAATTAGGGTTTGTTTGGTTTTACTTTTCTTATACATGGTGCATAGAATATCATGGTATTTTGATGTTTATTAAACTTATACAGTAGTGTAAAGATAAACTTTATAAGTACATAACTTTGAAACCGTACCCATGTAAAAAAAAACACATTTGTGTACATACATTGTAACAACCATGCTTGTTACATTACTTGTGTTAGTGAGTGATTAAAAGTGATAAATTAAAATTAGAATTAAAATGTATAGTTGGAAGTTTAAATAATATGTACGTGAAGGTGAATTACGAGAAAAGAAATAGTGGACTTATATATGTATGTGTGTATGTACATCCGGTCGGCGTCGCGAACGTGACTTTCCCAAAGAAAAGATAGTAAAAAGGAAATATAATAAAAAAAGAAATAGAATGGAGTTAGAGTGATATAAGTATAGATATATATGTACTGGGGAAAGCACACTGGCGCCAGTAAGATTAGGGTTGTAAAAGATTCGTCAAAGCTAGTATATAAAAAATGCCGAAAGGATATATATATATATAATAAATTAAAGATTGACATGGCAAGAGCAGACAAAAAAAAAAGGTAAATATAGCTCATAAAATGGGCTCAGTCGGTATTTTGGTCAAAGACTAAAAGAAACAGCTCCGAATTTTCTGATTGGCTAGCCCAAAAGAGAAATCGGAAGGTTCCGCCGAAAACAGTCAATTTAGGGAATTTCTAATATCTATAGAATTCCTAGAAAAGCAAGTATGTTGAGTATATGTGTATATGTATGTTATGTTACCTGATGCTGGCTGCCGTACTAATAACTATGTATAAGACTATATATATATATATTTTTTAATTTTTTATATAATATATATATATATATATATATATATATATATATATGTATATATATGTATAAGTATATAACCTTAAAATATAAGGGATAATGGAACTTTTCCTTGGTTCAACTATTTTCGTCGAAAATAGACAAAAAACCATTATAGAAGAGAAAAAGATGTAAAAAAGAGAAAATATAAATGTAAAGAAACCGGCATTTCGTCAAAAGTAAAAGAAATAATAAGTATAATAACGATAAAATACCTGTGTTGCCTCCGGAGTCCTGGAGAGTAAAAAAAAAATAAAAAGACGAGTTTTGTCGGAGTTTAGTTCGCCAGTTTCGTCAGTTGAATTTAGTCAGTCAGTTTTAGTCAGTTTAGTCAATGTTCAAGTCGAGGTAAGAGACACGTTAAGTCGGATCGTTCGTCGGTTGAAGAAGTTAGGATGGATCGTGGGGACTTCGATCGCGAAGCCTAGCCATCCAGGTTAAGGAAAAGTTTCGTTACTATACAAGTCGAGGTAAGAGACACGTTAAGTCGGATCGTTCGTCGGTTGAAGAAGTTAGGATGGATCGTGGGGACTTCGATCGCGAAGCCTAGCCATCCAGGTTAAGGAAAAGTTTCGTTACTATAAAAAATAAATGTTTATAATTTTTACGCGAAAAACAAAATAAAAAATTAAAATAAAATTTTATCGAAAATAAAAGTGCATTATTTCATTCGTTTTTTTTTTATTTAATTTATTTAATAATCGGTCATGGGCCTTTCCCATGTGGCATCCCGGACATGCCTCAAAATCAGAAAGTCGGTAACGTTGTATGTTTAATATTTATATTTGAATATTTAAGTATATAACGTAAATATATATATATATGTTAGCGATCTGTATGTATGTGTATATATGTATTTACATATATATCGTACGGGTCGTTACAATATATAATATATAAATCAAATATCAAATATATACATACACAATAAGCAAGATTATGAATTGTAAGCAAGTGACAACCGACAGTTTCATGGCTGGCTAAAGTGTACAAATATGCCTTCGTATATCGTTTGCAAGTAGAACAGGAACAATCGGGATCAATTGGTTCAAAATCATACTTGTGTTTCTTTAATCTTAGATTTATTTGATATCCACGATACAAAGCGCAGCCAAATCTCTGAAATTCATACATACTGTTAAAAGTTTAATGCAATACGCTTATAATCTTAGATTTATTTAATACACACTATACAAAGCGCAGCTAGGTCTCTGAAATTCGTACATATTGTTAAACGATTAATGTACTACGCTTATACGGAGATTAAGTGAATGCTAACATAAAATCGCTATTTTACATCGGTATTTGTAGATTTTAAATTAAAAATCAACACTTAAAACTGTTTTAAGAAAAATAACATCTTCACAGCAGTCGAATGCTTAGAGATAAGTACACACTAAAATGAAGAGTAATGAAACTGTAAAGGTGAAAATAAACTATGAAAGACTAAACAAACGCATCTACATAAACGTTTAATTACGAGATGTATTATTTTTGTTCATTTTCGTATTTATTTATATATATGCACTACCGAATAAAATATTTTTATCAAAAACTAAATTGTAAAAAGGTTTTTCATTGGTTTAATATGGCCTGTGTACAGTACAAATTTACTCAAGTAGAATTCTCAATTATCAGAATCGAATTGTTTCAGTATATGGTGTAGATATCTGATCCTCTACCGTTTTAAGTAATTACTATCGAAATATTTGGCGCAATACCAACTAATCAACAAATTTAACCAGCTTGCAGCATTTTAATAAATAGCTTACTTGTGAAAGTTATGCCTTTACAATTCGTGTATGCGTTTTACCTCCATTATATCCGTACATATGATTTACAGGTACCAATTCTCTGTATACATCTCACAGAAAAGTGCAAGCAGGCACTCTGTTTATCGTTAACGACTTTTCAATATATCTGCTGAAATGAGTCTAAAAAAATGTAATTTTAAATTTTTTTAATCATAATCTTTTCCTTCAAATTTTAATGTATTTTTCTTTTTCCTTCATACTTTTTACTAGATACAAATGTAAATTTTATGGCATTATAAATCACCCAAGAATCAATATTTATTCCAGATGTCTGAAATTTTTTTTTCACCAAAAGTTGCATACAAGTTAATGATGGTGACAATTAAACGTACTTTGGTATACATATATTCTAATTCTCAATTTGACATTCATTATCATTAGTATAACACGTCCTCTATATAATCCATATTTTCTACATCTTCAGCGATTAAAATGATGCTATACCTACTTTATATTTTCTCTGATTGCTAAGTTATTATACAACATGGTTTTAACATAACGTTTTTCGAATGTACACACATTTCCAACATTTTTTGTAAATATAAATTTTAACATTAATGCATAAATGTAGTATGTCAATTAAGCGAATATCGAAATAAAAATTTTATGAAATATATAATATTAAATGATGTTCTAATTACATTAAATTTAAAGGTTGAGAATATTAACATGCAACGGAAACACCGTATATTATTTCCAATATTTGTTTTAAATATACCCACTAATATTAACATTAAACTTGTTACGACATTAAAAATTATTTAATATTTCTTTCATTTATTTTAATAATAACACTTTGTACTCAATTATCACATAATAAAATTTTAAAACTATAATTAAAAAATAACTAACAGCTGTTCTGGTAGGAAAGACACAGTCGAACATATCTGCTCCCAAAGCGCAACAAACAACCAAATCAACTGGATGACCGACCCCCATTACATAACGAGGTTTAGTATTATCTAAATTCGTAAGGCAAAGATGGACCACTCTCCAAAAGTCATTTTTATCTTCTCCGCCACTAAAAATGAAATAAATCATTATTGCTCACGAGATAAACTACGATAGTAAAAGCCACAAAAATGAATGTTAACAACCTTCACAAAGACAAGACATATATGTAACTTCAAACTGTTTTCAAGAAAAGATAATTTAATGAGAAAGAGTTAAATTACAAATGTAGTTCGAATTCACAAACTTAATTCAAATACTGCAGTCGTTTATTTTATTATATCGTATTTAAAATTAAACTAGTTGAATTGAAATGTCTAAATAAAATTAAATGTTAAATTACCTGAGACCACCCACTGCGTATCCATTACAATCACGTTTTTTAAGCTCTGATACGCTCTTCAATCTTAGATCATTGTCTAACCAGCCCTGAATGACAGGAAATATATTCTGTTCGTCCGGTCTTCTATGTGCCTTTAAACAGCGATCTAACCACCTTGTTGTGCTATAATGTAAGTAAATGTTACGATAAAACAAAAAATTTCAGTACATGCAATATTGAAAATAAAACGTTCATAACAGTCAACAAAATATATCGTCTGAAATCAACAGTTTCAGAAGTTTCTATTCTTTGCAAAGTCGCAATTATTCAGTATTATAATATTTATGTGATCACTTACACGCACACACACACACAATTATTATACATATTTTGTGGGATCACTACAATGGTCTAAATTTAGAAGTTATTACACTTTCATCACCTATACATGCAGTAAGATTCCTTTTCTGTATTACGTTTATTTATCAAGATGCCAATCAAATCAGTTGGAGACCTTGATACAAAAACAACAATAAACACTCATTTATTCAAAATAAATGTATCATATATATATAAGCTTTATAGGTTATAAATTTGGAAAAATATTTCGTACAGAAAAATTAAATTTTACTACTTAGCTATGTAGACGAACCGGTACGTTTCCCCCATATTTATTCCAAACTAATTATTTTTTTGAATGTGCTTCACTGGCGACTTTTAATTTATAAAATTCAAATTCAAAATGACGCAAAGAAATTTAAGGAAACAATTTCTTAAAATATTGAGAATTTTCGAGGCTAACAAAAACGTCTATTATTTTAGCAATTGGATTCAAATTTTCTCAACAGGCGCCACTAAAGGAGATGTAGATTAAATATATACGTGACATTTAATATTATATTCTCTTATCTACTCAAAATGTTACTACATATATTTGAAAATATATCATGATGTTCATTAATGCAAACTAAAGACGACCATTATATATTTACAATTTTTTTACCAATGTTGTTTCTTTACTAGTTTAATGTATGTGAATTCACAAGTAACGATTGAAATATAATAGCATTGTTAAGAATCTAAAAGTAAACCGAATATCAAACTAGCGCAATAAAATAAGATTTGTATAGAGAGGAAATAATTGTCAATTAGTCGGGATTATTTACTAAAAAAAAAAAAAACAAAACAATTCATTCATTCATTAAGTGCCGTCTCCGTATCGGAGGTAGGCGACTACTTACTATACATATTTTGTTGTACAGTGTAAGTAGCGTAATAATATGGCGCTGGCGTAAATAGACACATACACACCGGGAGAACTGATTGTAATCGTTTTTTTGTCACGATACAATGCAGCCTCGCGTGTTATCGTAGTGTACTAGATTGTTTACCAGCGCGTATATGATGTTTGTGCGTGGTGGTTTGCCATTGTCTTCTACGCGATAATATTAGTATTATTTATTTACTGATGATAATACAATATTACGACATAATTTGAAAACAAACATACTGGAATTTTTGATTCACTTACAGTTAATACCAAACCAATGATTATAATTTTCGTATAATCAAATCCACGATGAAAATAGTTATGTAATTTTTTCTTTCATATTTTCCTATTTTTAAATCTCGTAAGCAAAACAATACGAAAACTAAATTAACGGTCTTTTTGATCCTTTTATTAAGCGTTAACTATATTTGTAAAAATTGTATTCCGTAAGTTTAAACATTCTTATATAGTAAATATATTATCAGTGAGTGGTATTTTGACACTTTTTAGATTTCTGATAATCTGATGTCGTTAAATTTGAATAAAACTTTCTATAACAAATCCTGGGCTTAATTTGCTGAAAAGTGGTTTGAAAGAATTTTACGTGGTTTTAATTTTAAAATAATAAGTAAAAAAGAACGCTGTTTGTATTTTATTAGTACATGTGGATCGAATAAATGTCAGAAAGTTAAAAATATAAAATTAGCTTTACCGTTCTGTAGCCTCCTTCACACGAGGACCCATTTCAGATGTAGTTTTTATAACATCATCTAGCTGCATTATTATATCGGCACCAATTGCATTTTGAATAGTGATACTCTCTTCAGGGGTTAACATCGTTTGTTTACCTCCTAATAACAGCTAAGTTTTAAAAGTATGTCGAATAAGAAATAAATTATTAAAATTTTTAGAATAATTATACAACAAAATTATAATTAAGAAAATCGTAGGAGATATCTCCTCTCCATAATTATTTTCCAAAACTACTGTTTAATATTACGCAACTGAAAAAAACAAAACATTATACATGGAAATTCAGGCACTAGAATGTTAAAATATAAAATAAAAAAAGTTAACCTTCACATAGCTCTTGAAACATCACACCGTTTTCAGATACCTCTGAAATATCCAGTAAGGAAACCATTTGAAAACCGCCAGAATCAGTTAATAAACCACGATCCCAATTCATATACTTATGTAATCCACCAGCTTCCTTTAAAACTTCAGTACCCTATGTACATAATCATATGTACATCATATATTCAAAATAATAAAAAAGTCAACAAAATTGATTCACTGAAGACTAGGAAAAAACAATCAAGATTTAAATTAACCATGTATATTTAGTTAATGATATTTTACCTTTCATTACTCAATTAAATCGATTGTGAAATTTTGCTTCAAAATTCTCATTTACTGCATTTAACACTGTTTAAAAAGAATTATAACAGAATTGGACTGAAAAATTTTCGTAGAGTAAGTAGAAAAAACACGACTTACATTATTTTTCACTTTTGAAATGAGGCTTGTTGATTTTGTCTATTTTTATGATACCACTAATTTTTTGTTATTCATGAGTTTACACAATTACCGTACACATTTCACAGTAGTACATCTTTCAATCTCCTTAAACACTGTTAAATATAGAAGGAATTTCAAAAAGCAACGCACAATTTTTGGCGTGTATAGCCAAGAAAATGAGATTGATGTTATTGTACTTCAGGAAACGCATACGAGAAAAGATACAGACCTTTTTGAACATGTAAATATTCAATGATATTGGATCGCAAATCACATACCTCACTCAAAATATGGAGTGCTTACATATATACGAATTAATTTGGCCTCACATACAAAAGCTATAGGAAAATCATCTCAAGGAAATTGTTTCAAGATTGCTATAAAAGTACATAAGCTTACTAATGTGTATAAACCACATTTTATATTGTGGAACACAATCCCCCCCCTCTTAAGCTAAGTTACAAATCGCAATGTATTTATACTGGAGATTTTTAACCGTCACAACGTCATGTGATGGTATTAAAAAAAATGGTGATCATTGAACTATCAGATTGTATAGAGCATTCAAACATGGACCAAACATGGAATTAATGGTAAGAATAATGGAACAAGATTACAACCAGATCTTTGTATATTTCTAGAAGAAAATAGCGCTTCAATAAAAGTTACACCATATCGAACAGTTCTTTGCGATTTCCCAAACTCGCAGCACCGACATGTATTAATTTATACAGGAGTATATATATTCCAGGTGTGCAATCCATTCAAAAAAATAGATGAAACTTTAAAAAGGCCAACCGAGACACTTTTAAACAAACAGTTGAAGAAAATATTCAAAACATACTACCAATAATTGGAAACCACGGAAAATTTGTTGACATAATTAAAAGAGCCGCTCATAAGAGTAATCGATGAGATAAAAAAAAATCTATATCTGAAGAGTGTTCAAAACTTTATAATACGTTTAAATCTTCAGGTATTCAGATTATAACAAGTGAGTTATTAACAAAATTCAATAGATGGTTCAAGATAATCGAAAATATTAATTTTACATATAATAGTAAATAATCATGGACTATGCTTAGAAAACTCAGAACTGACCCTCAACAAAATAAGCAAATCTAGCATGTTGTATCGAGGCTCCTTAGTGCTTTCATTTAAATGAATTCAACACTGCGTTAATCAAAATGAAAATTAATAAAGCAGCTGGGTTTGATGGACTGTATCCAGTTTTTAAAAAATCTGGGACAGAAAGCAAAAACCTTCCTCTGTGGGATGTTTAATGAAGTAATTGCAACAGTCAGATTATCAAGAGTTTAAAAAATCCAAAATAACTGCGATTAAAAAACCGGTGAAAAAGGAAAAGAAGCAGTCAACCGGTATCTCTTGTTAGCGTATAATAAAATTGAAGCTGAAGTAGACAATCATTCTCCGATATTCCAGGCTGGTTTTCGTGTAGGAAGATCTTGCGTAGATCAAGTTGTTGTCATTACAGAGTAAATTTTAAAATGGATTCCAAAAGAATGAGAAGACATTGGCTGTTCTTTTAGACTTGATTTCTGTTTATGATACTGTTTGGAAAAAAGGTTTATTATTAAAGCTGATCTCTATTATATCATGCTCTCGAATATTGCAATTAGTAAATAGCATGCTGTCAGATAGTTATTTTCGTGTCTTCTTTAGAGAAAATAGTAGCAGGTGGCGGCAAGTTAATCATGGACTTCAACAAGGATCAATACTAGCGGCGTTACTTTTTAATATATATGTCAGTGGTATGCCTGACACATTTTGCAAAAAGTTTCAATATTCAGACGACATACCGATGATCGTGCAAGTAAAATACTTGGAAGGATTGTATATCAACTTGGAAAGTGACTTATCACAAATTAGTAAGCACTTGCACAAATGAAAATTACGACCGAATCCCCACAAGACAGAGACAGCGTTTTTCCATCTTAAATCGAACCTATAGTCAAATATAAAATACCCAAAATACTTATGCGTGACATTAGACTGCACCTTATCATATAATGAGCATCTAACAGTTTTATCCAAAAAGTTAAAAACACGTATAAATTTCACTAGAAAGCTCACAAGTTTGACTTGGGGTGCTAACGCCAGAACGCAATAGAATTACAACTGGACAAGGAAGATGCGGAGATCTAATGCAGAAATGGGGTATAACGACATTTTCTGCGTGCCAGTACGCAAATCCAAGACAAATAATGCAGCATATACTAGAAGACTGTAGTGAATTTACACCTGTAGGTTTAACATTATATGTTAATCTTGACGACGAAGCCATAGACTGGGTAACAAATTTAAAGTTACGAGTTATGATCGGAATTTTGTACAATTTTGTATAACTGGCGATTATACGATAACAAGACTGTAGACATTAAATACCCATGTAGGCTTTCGTCTTTAAAAAATCTAAAGTCTAGTTTATTTGCATTTGGTAAATTCAAACAATGTAATTAACGAAAATAATTTTTCCACAAAATTAAAATAATTTTTTTTTCAACTTTTCGACTTTGTGCAAAATGGCATAGAGAATATGCAGTAGATATTAATGATTGGCATCCAAATAATGTAAAAATACCAAATATATAAACATATTAAAAAATATATTCATAATAATAAAATATGATCGATGAAAACTTACAGGATGCAAACCGAGATGATAAGTATTTGCTAAAATTAATTGATAGTCCAATTTCTTTAATTGATCCGGGAGTAACCCCTTAACAGTACCCTATAAAAATATATATTAATGTAAATCATGTTTCAATAATTAAATTTAAATTTCGTTACTTAAACAAAAACAAACTTCAATATTGTGCGTAATATTTTATTGACAAAAAATACTTAGAGCATGGTGTGTACTGTGTTAATTGACAAGAATCGTGATGTACTAATTATATACTAGTGACTTAATGCTCAAGGATAAATGAAACAAAAACATAAAATTTGGTTGTAACATACATTAGAGAATTTGAAAGAATTAAAATTACATATCAAGCATATGACAATATTTATTTCAAATAGTCATCGCAGTTTTCACAAAAATGTTCAAATTACGCAATTAGCACTGTGTACAATGTACAATTTCAATAATCAGCAATATTTTATAAAATACATACTTTTGTTCCAACCGGCATAAATGCGGGAGTTTCTACCTCGTAGTGAGGTAGTTTCATTAAACCAGCCCTTGCTCTTGATGTGTTACATTCAGATAAAATAGTATAAGTTAAACTGGATTTTGAAACACCCGTCATTATATGTGTTTACAAATTTTACTTTTTTTTTAATGTTAAATTTCTAAAATTAGCCTAGCCGGGCCAACTGAGTCGAAATATTTTTTTCGGAATTGACTTTGTGTTGTGGTTTGTGCATATTTCCATGTGAGGAAAAACAATTACCCCAATGAGTATGTGTACAAAATGAATGCAAAATAACATAAGCATCATTTTATTTGAATCTATAAAATAATTTTTATTTCTGCGTATAATTTATAAATAAATAATGCGAAAATTAACTTCAATGTACTTTTCTATAATTCGAATCTGGTGATATAAATATATCGATATTTTTTGTTTGCAATTTTTGTTGCAGTAACAGTTTATTTTGAATTGTGATTTGTAATTTCAATTTTAATTGTAGTGAAGTTGAATAATTTACCATGTACTTTTAATTGATCTTTTGCTATATCACACAAAATGAATTGCAAAAATTTGGTTCCAGTTACTATAACCTATATTGAATATGAGAAAGGTGAGTGGGTTAGGTTTTAAAATGTAATGTTTAAAAATCTCACTAGGTAATTATACAATTTTATAATTATTTTGTTATAGGTGACTTTTTGGGCTATGTACTATCGTACATCAGTTTATCTATATTATTTGTGGTTTCTTCATTTATTACGCTCATTGTATTGCGGAGAGATTTGCATACTGTAAGTGTTATGTAGGATTTTTATTTTCCTATCCTCAAATAATTAATGTATCTTAAATTAATTATGAAACTAGTTTTTTTACGTTTATTGGGTGTAATATCTGCTTGAATATATGAAATATGATAAGACATTTAAAGATACTGTTGTGTGTTTTATACAGTGTCGAATTTTTCAATCATTTCTTAATTCATTGCCAAGGTTTTAAAGTTAGGGTGATTATTTTCTTTGACAGAATTAAGATTTGTTAATATTGAGAAAATGTACATATTGGACAAGTCTAATCAAGTATGTTATAATAATTAGGAAAAACATATAGTTACGAGTCTTTTAATGAACTCGTAAACAGTTGTTTTTTTTTGTACAAAATATTTTGGTTTCATAATGTATTTGTTTTTTATTTACATGTTATCTTGTAAATTTTCCATATTAACTAATTGTTTTAAACTATTCACCAAACAATAATCCTTATAATATACATGAATCTGAGTCACATAAAGTTGTATATTGAGCAATTTAATTTTAATCAGCATATTAATGAAAAAACATTGTGTTAGGTTAGGTATATCATGCTTGAGAACTGATTTTATATGTTTATGATAACAATTTTAAACTAACGTTATTTGAAAAATAAAACTTAAAAACGTAGTTTAAGGTGAACTTAAAACCTCTTATTACTTGAGTATTTTAATTTTCTGTTATTGTATACAACATTTTTAAGATTGTAGCGAAAATATGTGAGAGTGTAATTATTAATTGAAATATGAATTTATATAAATAAAATTAATTGCCATGAATGAAGCGGCTGCACCTATTTGGCGAATTATTTTTTCTACTGTATTTGTAATTATCCGGACAAGAAACTTATAAAAAAACGTACGAATAAAACAAAAAAAAATCAATAAAGTATAAAATAAAATATAACTAAAAAATAATATAAATGATCCGTTAATAATTGCTAGCTGATTAAAACACGGTAATACGCTTTATCACGATTAGAAATAAATGAGAAAAATCTCTTTGAATTCTGATAACAATCGATTGCTGATAACAACACGCAACACTTAAAAGTTACGTATTTATTATACACTGTGCGATTGTGCCATATTATTAGAAGACGAACGATCCGCTCATTCTGCAATTAAACAGCCATTGAATTTGGAAACAATAGATGAACCAACATGTGACATAACCAAAATATTAGCAATGGCGAAAGTACTACAAAATTGTAAAATAATAATTTGGGATGAATACGAATACGCACAAACATGCATTAATGTCATTCGATCGAAAGTTATGCGGAAATCAGAACCTCTTCAGAGTCGCGATAGTTTTACTGGCTAAAGATTTTCACCAAACACTGTCAGTCATTTCCAGATCAATAGCTGCTTATAAAATAAATACTTTGCTTCAAACTTGAGGAGGTATGTGAAAGCTCTCAACTTAACAACGAATATGCAAGTGATATCACAAACAGACAATTTGGCGGAAGTGTTCCCAAAAGTACTATTAGACATTGGCAATGGGAAGATTACGGTTGACACCCCCATTGATCTCATTTCATTCCCACAAAATTTTTGTAATTTCTCTGTATCGAAATAAGAATTGATATCGAATGTGTTCCCAAATGTGCGTGAAAATTACAAAAACCACGGCTGTTAAGTGCATCGAAAAATAAGGATGTAGAAGATTTAAATCAAATTATCAAACTGAATTCCTAAATTCATTAGATTTGCAAAAAATGCCACCACACAATTTACAACTCAAGATTGGTTCGGTGAATCAACCGAAATGGAACAGGAGTCGCTAATAAAAAGTTGGCGAACAATGCGGTTGAGACACATATAATCATCGAAAAGTCCAAATAGAATCCTGTGCGGTTTCTTATCCTTCAGGTATGAGAAACACATATCAGTTCGTGTATGCAAATTGTGTAATAATTTAAGGCACACGGAAGACTACTGTAAATATGACGAGAATCAGAAAAAACTAGGAATAGATAGTAGGAAAGATAAAAAATGTTCGACTTGTGTTGTTTTAGAATATAACAAAATCAGATATAATGGAAATATCTCGGAGGCAGAAGCAAAAAAGAAAACTCCAGATAATGTCAAACACTCAAATTTCAGCAATAAGTGCGAAGCATATACAAAACTCAAAAATATATCGGAAAAAAGATTCGATTTTTAAATTTCCTATTAAATGAGTTGGAGCTCGATTAAATGTATGCTACTCAATGTAGGCCGGAGCAAAAGAAACTGAAATTTTAGACAATAATATGACATCATAGTAATAACTGAACCGAACTTGTACAATAATAATTTCATAGGCTTAACAAACGAGTTTAATGTTATATCTTCAAAAAATGTTGCAATATTGACAAGGACAAACATTACTATAGTAACTAAATGAAAGACTGAATATGTGATAATTGTTGGTTTTCAAACATTAATTATAATTGCTGCATATTTTGCACCTAATGAAGAAATGGTAAGCAAAATAAATACAATCAAGAGTATTTAATTCAAAACAGCAATGTTGAAAAAATGATAATTTTTGGGTGATTTCAATACAAGATCGACACTTTACGAAAAGCTTAATAATGAACAATTAATTAACAAAAAAAGAACTGAGTTTTTTGAAGAGTTTATTGTAAGTAATGACTTAACAATTAAGAACAAGTACGATGTTAACACTTGAAAATAAAAATGGCAGCAGCGTCATTGACCTAGTCATTGGAAATAAGAAAATAATATCAGTGAGTTAAAAGTAAAAGAAAGTACTTTGTCTCAACATAAAATAATCATTCTAACAAATATTGAAAAAAATAATAAACAGAAAACAAAAATGATAAACTGTAATACTTATGAAAAGGAAATAAAATGCATTAATTTTACGGAAGAAATATAATTAACATGGTCTTGAGAAAACAAATGAATACGTAACATTATTTTTGAACAAAATTAATTAAATTAAAAATTTAAGTACAGAAATGAATGAAACCAAGACCAAGAACACGTAAAATCCAACACTGGAGAAATACAAAAAGTTAACTAAGCTAAAAAAACAAGGCGAAAAAGGAATATTTAAAGGTAACTATAATAGCTGAAATAAATTCGATAGTAAAAGAAATATATAAAAAAAGGATATAGTTAAATACAAAGCAGAAACAGAGAAAACTAATAGAAAATTCGTCTATTTGGAGCAAACCGTACAAAATAATTATGGGAAGTGACAAAAAATTTGACTTTCTTAATAAAAATCATCCGGATTTATTAATTACAACATACAATAAATACTTGGTAAAGAAAAATTTTCCACACTTTTGGGAAATAGGAAAGATCAAATTATTAAACAAACCGGATAAAAACTCGCGTGATCCGAATTCTTATAGACCGATAACTATTACCGAACCTAGGTAAAGTCTACGAAAAAATCATTAGAAACAAAGTTAGAAAATAGATTCAGGAAAAAGAATCGTCACACAACCACCAATTTGCATATAGACGGAAATAATCTACAGAACGGCCATAAAAACTTGCATGGAAATAATTGAGACCTATAGAAACAAGACAGGTTATAAAATAATTGTACTAATTAGTTTCGACATTAGCGGAGCTTTTGATAGGATTAAGTAGTCTGCGATTTTAGAATGTTTAAACGAGAGCAAAATTCGATCAGGTCTAACCACCCTAGTTAAAAAAAAATTTAAAAGATTAAATTATATACCAACGGACACTAACAGCTGGAGTGCCTCACAGCTCTGCTCTATTGCTATGGGGCAAATTCATTAAGTAGTAGGACAAAAGAATAATATACAATTAATAAGTTATGCGGATCATCTGCTTTTCATAGATGGACTTCCTCAGAAGGAATAATCATAAATTACAAGATTAACAGAAAAACTAAGAAAATTAGGACTAAGTCTAAATCGGGGAAAAAACAAATACAGTTCTGATAACGAAGAAGAAAGATAAAATAAAAATTAAGAAAAAAATAGAGGAAATAATGAAAATACAAGGACAAAAAGTACTCGGTAAGAATGAAATGAAGTCCTTAGGAGCAATAATAGATGAAATTCTAAACTTCGTCAACAATATCAGATACATTCTAGAGAAAATTAAAAAAAAAATACTGCGAAATGATTGCATTATATAGAAATAATTTTGGACTCAAATTTCATGAAAGAAGAATTTTATACTCCGTCCTATTTCGATCAATTATAGAATATGCCAGTGTGATTTATTACCTAAAATTAAACAAAAAAAAAATATAAACAGAATTAAAGAACAAAGAAAAATATTACTAGACATAATATCTGCGTTCAGGACAATTTCCTACTGTGCTACAAATGTTATTACTGGTGTACTGCCCGTTGAATTGCAACTAGAAAAAACAAATGAGATAAAAACTCTAAAAACATAAAATCTCGATAGGAAAGGATTAAAATACGAAACTCATAACATAAAGTATATAGCCAAGTGGCAAGAGCAATATGATAATGACCAAGTAGGACCCCGAACACATAAAATAATTCCTAAGACAGAAGAACGGTTACCTAATAAACATATAACACCTGATTATTTTGTAACGCAGTTTATGACGGGCCACGGAAACCAGAACATATTTCAAAAGATTCAAAATAGCAAACAGTGATTGTTGCAGAATATGTGAAGATGGAAGAGATTCACCGGAACATACCTTTTAGAATGTTCAGCGTTTGAAGAAATACGATACACTTACGAGATAGACAAGGATTACAGAAGATGGTTCGAGGACGAGAGCAGAGCACGAAAATCAATAAATTACGTTAATACAATATTGAAACGGAAGGCATTACTCATATGTAAATTTAAATAAATAAAATTACATGTTATAATAACAAGAAATGAAGAAGAGTGCAGAAAAACTGTTGTGAAATGCTCTCTTCTTGTTTTTCTTTCTTTAAATTATTACAAGAAGTTTATATAATAAAAATATTTTTGAAAAATCATCGAAAATTTCAAGGGCGAGAAGAATTCGACTAATTTAAACTGATTTTCCTTTCGAATTTAAGCGTGTCCAACCGTCCTCCGTTTGATCAATAAGTCACGAAGTTAATAATTAGAATTATGTGGAATAAACTTTGAATCGTCATGTTTTTCCTATTGATAGTTGTACGTTGCTCCACGGTCGGAAAACTATCGGTGCTATTATTTTTCTTTCAAGACAAAAAATATTGTATATTACAAAGTATTACAATAAATTTTCGTCGAAATTACATAATTGCAATTTTATTTCATTTATGAGTATTGCAAAGCGGAGATTTGGTTTCATTTTCTCATTAGTATATTCGTACCACGCCGAAAAATTTACATTATACCAATAAAATAATTATCTTACATTACAAGTATATGACACAATAAATTAAGATCAATAAACACAGCCAAATGAGAAATTAAAAAAAAAAAAAAAAGATAAAATGCGTATTCTTCGAGTTCAGTAATCGAAAAAAAATGGCGCAAATGTATTTTTTTTTAAGTATTTGAGCATGGTGTTTACATATTTTGTTCAGATTACGTTAAGTGAGATTATATAATTTAATCTATACCACAAAATGAACCACGGTTTTTTTTAAACATCATGTTTATTTTTCTATTTACTTTTGTGTGGGTGCGTTGTGCAAGATTATCTTCAAAAATTACAATATTGTTAGTTTAAATTGAAGTGATCTATTTCCTGACTAGTATTAAATACCATTCTAAAACGTTATTTCCATTAACTATTCAGTTCAAATGATTTTAAACATCTATATGTGTGTATACGATTGAATTTGATGCAAATATATCTCTTGACTTATTTTTTAAGTTAGTATGAGTGATCCGACTAGTTTTGCTCCATATCTTTCCTATCATTATTTAACAAATAATTTTAGGTCACAAAATTAATAATGAAAGCTAATTTACGCGCTAAATGCGAAGAATCTAATGTACTTTATTAATATATATTTCATAAAATATATTTTATTACAATCGAGTGACAATAACTATTCTAATTGAATTATGGGCTATATAAGTGGGTTTCAAAATCGCACTTATTTTCGTATATTAGAATGAATTTGGTAATTTTTGGTCGGTGTATAAAACAGAATAATATAAATTATGTGTTTGTGTTTTTTTTTTTTTAGATACTTGCATTTATAGGAATAATATTAAACGAGTTTATAAATATGATTTTGAAGAGAATTCTGGTAGAACCGAGACCTTCGTGTCATTCATCTGTCACGTTGGGAAACGAATTCGGAATGCCATCTTCTCATTCGCAAGCAGCTTGGTGTGTTTCCGGATATTTATTGTGTTTTATTCTTACCAGGTAATTTTTATTTCGTATTATATACGTGTTTTCAGTGAGTTATTTTTTAATGATATACCTCTCATTGTTTATAAAGAGACGGTTTATTAGATGATTAAACAAGAAAATATTTAATGAGGCGTAATAATATCATTTCGTTTATTGTTACTAAAAGTAACGCCAAGCATTATACATATATTTTTAAAAACGATCCAATTCGCTAAAATGATTGGTCAAAAAATTGTCAATTAATTTATACTATATGAGTGTTGTTTACTTTTTAATGAAAACGACATTGAACAAGTCGTGACTATACCATTGCTGTATGGTAATATATTACCTATTTTTCTGCAACCGGCTACACTAAATGAATTTTTAACACACTGTATTTTACATACCTATACATTTATATATCGTATACTACGTTTTCTTCGTTATTCGTAATGACCTAGCCAACTTTTAATACTAATAAAGATAGTATAATATATTAAAATGTATAATCTAATATGACATGCTGATTACTATTTTATTTAGAACCAACGTAAATTGATTAAATTATATTATAATTTTACAGGTCCATTCTTATTAAGTAGAGACAATTAAAATACTACAAAATAATTTAGATTTGTTATTTATTGAATGTGTAAATAAAAATTTAATTAACCGATTAATTGTATTCGTAAATTATTTCCTATTCCGATTTATATATTCTTCCTAAAATTATATTAACGAATTCGTGAAATAAACAAATCTCATCATACAATCGCGTGCTTGATCTATAGTGTCGTGACTCATTTTAGCACCAAAGAAAGTTTCGCCATACATCAGTTTTGACGTTTAATGTCTTTGTTAGTCGGGATAAAGTTATCATCGTGTTGATTGGTCTACCTGCCGTAAAATTTTTTGAACGACAGTCTTTTCAATGTTGTTGGCTCAAATCACAATTCCCAAAGAATTTCAGCATCCTATAAATCATAGGCATGTATTCTTTAGTTGAGCTAAATATCTAGCTGCCGCATAATTGAACATTCGTTCTATAGCTGGTTTACAGTATTTTCAATATTTCTTCTATATCCCGTGATTCTCATCACTTCGATTTCGATTCTTCTTCGGGATGATTTATTTAACGTCTACGATTCACATTCTCAAAGTGTCGTGGGAAATACAATTATTTTCGATAAATATAATTTTACTTGGTTTCGTATGCCACGGTCACGAATATTTTTGCTAGTTTTGTCATTCCTACTCGACCTTTTTACTCCGCATATTCTTTTTATTGGGCAAAAGTGTGCCGAAGTGTACAGAATTATCTTTTCTATCGGGTATTAATTTAAACTGCGGAGGTAATTTTCTACTCTAAATATAACCACAATAAAACGTATATCTCTGCGCTGACATTTTCCTATACCGGAGTAGTTGCACAATGTCTGTTTTCTACTAGCTAGTAAAACTTCCATGTACGTATCGGAATTTGACGATTATATATGCGCCTACTGACACACTCATTATCCATTTTATATATATATATATATATATATGTTTGTGTGTGTTAAACAGAAGCAACGTTGGTGGACACTACCGATGTTATATTTTCAATACGTACACATGCTTCATTGTTAATGTATATCTGTTGGATTACGTGTAAAATTTGTTCCGGTAGCCCCACATATATTAATACCTCTCAAAGGACGCTTCACATAACATCGAATGTTTTCGCATCATCTAGGAAACGTAATATATTCAATATATTAAATTTATGTTCGAATCAACCTAAAAGAAGAATGAAAAACAAACCCCATTGGGAAATCTGGGGCTAATGATATCAGTAGCTGAGAACAGGTACTCCAGATAGATGGGATCAGAGGCAGGTTCATCATATTAAGATACGTCATTAAGGCCTAACGCCATTAATGTTTTTTTTTTAAAGGATATATTCATTTGTATTTACAGCATTGGTATGATTTAAAATGTTTTTTATTTTTTCATTTAAAGTTCTATAACAAATTATATAAAAATATAACGAAATAGTTTCAAATTTAGTTAATTCAGTTTTTCTTAATTTTTTAAAAATAGATTCGAATAATTTTTCTCTTTACAGATATATTCAAAATTTCTTTATTTACATTTTTCAGATTAACATTCGTTAATTATTCGAGTACTACGTGGAAACCAGTATTACTAACATTGTGTTTTATTTGGTCAACACTTGTCTCATACAGTCGGTATGCATTAAAATTTACCGCCCTAATTTTTTTGTTTGCTCCTTTTCGTTTTATTAAATGAACACGATCAATACATTATTGTATAACTAAAAATTAAGTAATTTGATTTTTTAATTCGAACATTTGTATATTTATTTTTAATATTTTTATTCATTTCACAATAAATATAATTTTATTTATATGTTTTTCAAGCGCGCGATTAATCTGTGACATATCATTTTAAAATAAAAAAAATAATTATGTAAATTGTAATAAAACATGTTGATTTTTTGTATTTTGGCGAAATAGTGATAATAATTTCAACAAATCATTTGTATAACTTCGGGCGGATTTATTTTAAAACAATTTTTTTTTTTTAAACATCCGGTTTACCTAGTTATATAATGTATGTACAGATGAATTCGATTACTATTTTTGAGTTAATATAAAATAAGTATCTTTTAATTTTTATGATTTTATTTTGGTATTTGTTTCTCGGTTAAAAATAATATACGCGTCGTGCGCATTTCACAATTAATTAATTAATTAACGCTTTATTATTATAGAATTTATCTGCAGTATCATACAACCTCTCAAGTGGTATGGGGTGGTGTTATCGGTTTCACGATAGGAATTATGTGGTTTGGTATTGTTTATTCAATTTTTGCACCACGATTTCGCCAGATATCGACATGGTAATTTTATTTATCTTGTACGAAAAAAAAAATCGCGCTAAAACAATTTATTTATCGTAATTCTTCTGTTACAATTGCGATACAATTAGGGAAAAACGCGTCAGATAAAGGATAATATTAATAAAATAAGAATCATGAAAAATAACAGCCATATTGAAATTTTTGAACTATTATTCTACCAGAAAATCCTAAGAATTACACAAATCGGTTTTAAGATACGAATGAGTCTGCGCTACTATTGAGATTTAGAAATTTGTTGGCTTCAATTCGTAAATGGAGTAAAACAGTTTTTAATTCAATCTAAAATATGGCGATTGTATAATAACATCTAAAACGAAGTCTCTTCGGTCTTACAGATTGAAATTTTTGTTTGGCAAATGATAAGAAAACTAAAAATAATAATAATGGATCAAAATTTCAGTTTAACGATAAGATTTTCGTATTTATCAGGCGCATTTTAAATATAATCAGAGCTGCTGTGTTTTTTTTGTTTTTTTTTTTGTTTATTCATCATTTCGTTTTATCTCCTTACATAGAGGTTGCACATCGAGGACAGTTGAAGATGTCACATTTTCTCGAGTCTAGTTACATTTATTACGTCAATGATTTATTAAATTCAGTGTTTGATGTTACATATTCTATTATTTTCTTCAATGTTGCTGGATTCCCGAACAATTTTCCTTGTACTGCCAGTAGGAACAAACTCATCTCGTAACTTAATATATTTTAACATTTTTATGATTTTTCTTATGTCTTCAACGATAGTCACAACCAGTCAACGTTGCATCAAATTAAAAACTCTTAAAAACAAAGCAGGTCGAGCAAACGTATCGATTTACGAAAACCGTAATTCAAATATTAATCACTAACGTATACAAAGGAGGATATATTAACGAATATAATTAGGAATACGACTTTGTTCCGTGTTTATTTTGTTAACGGTAACATTTTTTAACTTTAAAATCAATGGTATTTATTAGTTTTTCGTTATTCGCAATAAATAACCTGCGTCGTAAATATTTTACGAAGTAAATAAATTAGAATTAACTAACAACTATTTATTCTTAATATCGAAAGTCGTATATTGTAAATGTGTTAGACTATTAATTTGCTAAATTACCATTATTAACACGTATAAGTTAAACAATAAGTATTAATATGAAACTCTCCTTGTATAACAACGGATGCCTTAGTTGTCTTATAAATGATAACTAACGGGTGTAAAGAAAAAACGTTTAAAATCTGGTAATAATGTCAAACAATTAATATTGTGTTTTGTTTTTTTTATCTTAGTCCTTTAGCTTGAGGAAAATTAATATTATTTAAGCGACGACCGTAAAAATAAAAACGTTTCTTCGAATATTAAATAATAACTGAGAGGTAAAAAACTAGTTATATTTTTAATGCCGTTATACGATATTCAAAAATTTCCATTTGCCCATTTATACCTAGTTATGTTTAAGTGTTATAAAAAGTTATGCAATTCCCAATATTTGGCAGTAATCCGTGTCTTAGTATCGTAAATAAAAAATTAGTGTATACAGTAGTCATTAGGTGCAGATTAAAACGTGCGTGCCCTGTACGATGTTGAATATTTGGCAACAGCATTTATAAACAAGTACAAGTAGTGCAAAATCATTCCTATCGGATCTCATTAAACAGAATGTGTTATTATCCGGTCGACCACAAAAATTATAACTACTTTTAAAACTAGAAATTAACTTATATCCCAAATGATGACCAATATTTAAGAAAAATCTAAAAATCTGTCATGAATTATATCATAGTCTTTCCGGCTCGTATTTATCACCGAAGGAACGATCTGCACTTCCCCGCAGTTGCATCTATTGCAGTCTGTCATATTCCATTTCATCAAATTATACGTAGTCCGCGCTGCCCTACTTCTTAGTCGACTCTTTATTCTTTCCGACTCTCTTCTATTTATTTTCTAGTTGCTCAACAGTTCTTAGAAAACTATGTCTGGACTTTAATCGCGGTTCTTCCTCATATTCATGTAGTTGGTGATTGTTCTCATTTTCAACTTTCGCTCTTTCTTTTTTTGCAATCACAGCTCGGTATTTTTTTCTGGAAGGGGACGATACCACTAAGCTCATACAATTTCCCCAAAGGTGTTGATCGCAAATAACCGGTTATTTTTAATCTGTAAGTTATTTTTGCATCGTAAACCAAATGCTTCATTATTTTTAATAATAATTTGGGTACCTTTTCGTTCGTGCTAAGTTTATAATACTTTTAAATCAGCATGATTCATCCATCTTTTAACATTATTACGTCACATTCGATTGATTCTGTACGATAACAAACTTTTCATGTTGTTGTTCCGTATAATATAACGTCGTAGTACATTATTGATCGAACGTGTGTACCGTACAATCGTAGTAATGTTGCTCACGATTTGATGCGTTCGTATATCTTGTTTTTACACATTCAATGCTCCAAGTCCGAGGAATTTAGTTTAATTGTTATATTATTATTTAGTTTTAATTTAATATCGCGAAAATTTGATTTTATTCTGTAGAAGCTTATTACGCATATACATTTTTTATTGTCGCTCATTCATTTTTCCTTCGTTAATTATAACTATATACCTTTTGTATTTGTGTTGCGAATCTTATACCATTTTTTTCCTACGGGCAAAATATTTGGCTGATTTAGATGAATTTATGGCCGATATCGCCGTTCTCCATATTATTGCTAAGATTCTATGTGTGTAATATAAACTTTATTTTCTGTACTGGCTTCCTCGATGATACATATTGGAAATAAAAATATTCTTTTTATACAATATCGCGAAATATATTGTTATTTTATAAATCGTACGAAAAAAAATGTAAGTTTTATATTTAAAAAAAAATATATATATATTTCTCGATATTATTTCGTCAATTTCGTTTCTATCTGAATTGTTTTTAGAATATATTTCATTGCGAAAATTTTCAGAAATAGTACAAATTTGTTTAAATATTTCACCCCATTCAACCAATAATAAATCAGAATAAAAATCTGAATTCATTGTTGTTTCTTTTTAACAATCTTCATTCATACGTTATAAGGCAATCTTCAAATATATATTTTTTTAATTAAATTCATTTTTCGATTTAAAAATAATATAAAATTGACTGTTTTATGTTATAGATTTACATTGTCTAAATGATTTCTATCACGCCTGATTAAAATCAACTGTATAATTTATTTCGATATATATATATATGTGTGTGTGTGTAATAGTAAAACTTTATTTCACATTAAAGTACACGTCGTAATTTCCGGCTTACCGAATTTCATCAAAGATGTTAATCAAGAAGTTTAATGAAATTCAAATACACAGTTTATATCGCATTATTATGCATTTTCAAATCGCATAATCTATTTTCCTAGAATTTTTAATTATTTAGAATTTCGTTAATTGTAGTGCGCGTTTATATTTATGGTACGTAACTAGGAATATCCAAAAAAAAATTCAGAAAAATAGTTAATTCTCATACCTGAAAAATTAAACTAAGTGACAGCAAGTCACTTAGTAGACTTTTTTCCCCGACACCATGGATACATTCCAACTTATTTAGATGGTAAACCGGTTCCAGTTTCTAACTCTGTTCGCTATGTAGGTTTGCATGTTGACTGTAAGCTCAATTGGCACGAGCATATTAGAAGAAAACGCAAAATCTTGCTTTCGATGGCTCCTTCGGCCTGATTCTGAGCTCAGTCTCGAAAGCAAGAGGCTCATCTTTACTTAAATTTTCCGACCAACATGGAGCTAAGGCGCAACTGGGGAACCACGGCCAAATATTATCTCGAAAAATTTCAAAACAATTTTATACGTATGATTTCAAGAGCACCTTGGTTTGTCTCGAACGTCCAACTTCGCACCGATCTCAAAATCGATCCAGTTCCTGTTATTATTCACCAGAAGGCAAACATCTACATTATTCGTCTTCACCTCCATCCGAACGTTAAAGCAGTTTTACTATTAAATGATTCTAATGACACCCGTCGGCTGAAAATAAAACATCAGCTGGATCTTATTAATATTTAATTTTATTATTTTTTATAAAATAACTTAACTACCAATGAAATCTTCCTATAATTAGTTATGGTAAATGTAATTAATTTTACAGTCACAATAAAATCTTTATTTAAAAAAAAAAAACTTGCATAATTACCGAACTTTTTAAAATTGAATTTATACGCCATTTTATTTACATATTTTTTTAAATATCAACTTGTAACTAATTACGGTGATTGCAGGAGAATTTCCAAAGCATTATGTATCGAAGATACGACAGATCCGACCAACTATAATGTAAATGGCGATGAAACAGTTACCTATCGAAACCATAATGAATCGCGCAATTCTAAAAAGATGTCCTGATTTCATCGCGACAATTACGCCGTTAGTATTAAAAATCGATAATTACAGTTACGCTTGAGAAATGTTTAAAAGTATTGCCCGTTTTTCATTTGTTTTATTTTTTTCAGTTGACGTTTATTGAAATTCACTCCTAATTACAAATATGTCGCGTTTTCATTTTATACTATTTCTTCATTCGAATGAGATTGCATTTTTGTGTGGGTCTTCTCCCTGATATTATTTTCCTTTTCGTTTTTTTTTTTTTTTTAATTCATCTTTTAAAAGACAAGAAAACCGGCTATATCAAATTACGATTTTCCAGCTGAGTTCCCTTATCTATAATGTTATATTTAACTTTGCTATATTTTCATATTACTATATTTTTAATATTTGATGTAGTTTCGTATCATATATTAAATTTTAGTTTTATTTTTTATCCAAAACCTACAAAGTTTATTTATTAAGCTCACTAAGAGACCTAAAAATAATCCTCTTATTTTCGCTTTCTGATTGAAATTTTTTGCATTCGTGTACTACATGAAAAGAAGAATCAACCGCTGTTTTACAATCAGGACATATTTCAGAGTCACTGATTTTAAATCGTTTTAGATAAGAGCAAAAATTTCCACGACCTGTTAAATATTGCGTCAAGTGAAAATTAGTTATTTCATCATCTTTAAATATAGAAGGAATTATTTTATACGTTGTTCTTCCTGTTAAAGATTGATTATATCTAGTTTGCAAATTTGGAAACGAGTAGCCTTTTAGTCTTTTAATTTTTCCTAGTATTAATTTTGTTTCATATCTCGTTAGTTCTTTTTCTTGTTTCAGATTTTTAATATTATTTGTAAGAATACATAATTCAATCCTTGTAATTTCAGGTGTTTGTGTCAAAGCACTTACTGTTGTAAGAAAACGTTTCCTACACTTGAGTCGACTTATTGCCGCATCTTTTACATCGTGTTTTAATGAACTCCGTTAATTCTTATATTACGTGCATAGCGTAAATTATTAATTTATCCTCCTATTGGTTATTTTTCCTTCGCAATCGACATCGTGTATATTAAATAAAATTATAGACAGGGTTGCTCTCAATCGAAAAAGCAGATTAATATTATTAACTTTTAATAAATTGAGGCTTTATTTATACCGGTTACTAATAACAGTTATCGATATCGTTTGTTAAATAGCCACTTTCTACTGGTTCTCTTAAGAAAAATAAACTTTACGCAAATTCGATTCTGTTCTAGTCATTCTTAAACTCGTATAAGCGGGATATAGTGAATTCTTTTTTTAAAAAAATCAATGAAACTACTTAGTTAAAGAATTTATTAAACACATTAATAGCATTATTTTATGGGGAAATAGTTTTAAAGGCCGAGTGATAAACGTATTTTTAATCTTTAATATTTCGATTCTAAAATCGCGGATGATTTTCGGTTAGATGTATCGTTTATCATAATCATTTAATAATCATATTTTAAAAGTAATAAATAGTTCGCACTTACAAATTGTTAATTATATTCCTTAGATATATTCTTCTTTTTATTTATTTGTTATTATTATTCGCTTTATTTGATAACTTAAAAGTGTCGTAACAAACAAGCCTTGTTAAAAAAATTTTCATAGTAAACTTGATTGCTTTTTAACTTGAAGATGGCGTAATTACTGAAAAGTTTCATTCAAAATATTTGTAATTTTGTTTCTTAGTCGTTTATTATTATTGTAATTTTACGCCCACGCGCTTATATATATTTATTTATTTTAAAAAAAAACTACGGCGTACACAACATTAAATCGGCAATTACAGTGTTACAGAATAATTATAAAATAAAAGTACGAACAAAAATAACACTAGACCACTCTCACACACAATACACGCTAATTAATATAAATAATATTAAACGTGGAAAAATAAATAACGAAAAAAAAGAAAATAATAATGTTTCTAATGAGAATCGTACATCCGAACAGAACTAAAATCGGATATACCAATCATACACCCATAATTTTCCCATTTAAACGAATTTTCCCCGGAGACACGCACGTAGACACGTATTGATTCACAAATAAAAAACATGCAGGACTGAATACAAATCATAGGCATTAATCGATATAATGGCGATAAACACAGGACTTTTTATGACCAAAATGTGTTTTATCACATAAAACAAACTCGCTGAAAAATAAAAACTGAAATATAGAGTTTAAAAAAATTTATTATATATAAATTTGCTATCAAAATTAATATCCTAACTACGGATGAATGTTTAGTATCGTGTATGTTTAATTTAGACGTATAAAATTATGATCATTATTCATAAAAATTTAAAATATTGTGACGAAGATGATTTTAAAAACAACGTATCAACAATTAACGTCTAGTACGTTTTAAAAGGAACATATTAAAGTATAAAATTATTATCATCATTATTAGTATTATTATTATTCATAAAGGTTTGATGTTAATTTGAATTTTCAAATTGTTACTCTCGTCGCCTGACGGAGACGATTTTAGTAACAAATTATCGCAATTAACGTCTAGTTCTTTGCTTACGTTACTCGGTATTTCTAGTATGCCTTTAGCGATTGATTCCGAATTTAATAACTCTAACCAAGCACCGTATTTGCCATTTGGTTCTTTAGAAGCGACTGCGGTAAATAAAATTTTTAATTTTCTCCGGAACATGATTATTTTACAATAGAAAAACGACGAATAACATTGCAACATGATCGCGTATTTCGATAAACGATGTTCCGTTTCACGCATTTTCTTGCGTAAACTAGAGATTTCAACCGTTATCTTGTCACCGTTTAACAGCTCGAGCGAATGAATTTCTTTTAAGTGATTCGTAACAGATTCGAAATCTCCTCGCCATTGGCAGACAGACGAGAAAGGACAGGCTACCGGCGAATATTCGCAAATTTGCTCGTGTATATCTTCGTTCGTATGTTGAAATCGTCGAGGACATCCTCTTCTGTAATAATAACACACGAACGCGATTTTGATTATAGCTTATAAACGACGTTTGTTGATTATTTATTATCATTTTTATTTTTTAAATTATAATCGTCTCTCGTAATATAAAATATAACAAATTCAATCGCGAGATATACGTAAATAAACTTTTCAATACGGCGAGGAAAAAATATATATACCAATATATCATAACGATATTAATTCGAATGCATTGTTTATTTTATTTATATAAAATTAATTTATAAAAAAATTGTAATTGAGAATTTTTATACGATAATTAATTAAAGCTTTAATTTTATTTATAAAACGTGTGGATATGTATTAGTAAGACCTTGTTACATGTGCTATACGAAAATATATATATATATATATATAATTAAGAATTTTTATACGATAATTAATTAAAGCTTTAATTTTATTATAAAACGTTGGAGATGGTATATGAACGGTGTGTATAAGTATATATATGTGTGTATGCATATGTAGAAAATTAGTCAGTGCGTAGAACCTTATTAGAATAGTGCTACACTTGAAAAATAGAAGCGCAAGCGCAAAATTGCTCACGCATCTGTAAGTGATCGTGTTTAGTTCTAGTGCTGGTTCCTGAAGAAAAATGAAGTTGATCGTTAGATCCGGAGAAAAAGACTAAAATATGGTAACACTTGTGGTGAAATTCAAGAAGACGCTGAAAAGATAACGCAAATAATTAACAGGTAACGACGATTATTTTAGAAAATATCGATACGTAAATTCGTTATGGCTCTAAATAATATTTACTTAGTATAATAACTTTGAACTGAAATACACTTTAAGAGATTAAAAGAACACAAAGCGGACTGTAGTGAAACGTCTATTCAATAACCTCGCAATCTCTGCCTGGATATATAGCGCGCGTGTAAAAAAGTTGGAGGTGAAAATTAAATACAACTATGAGGATAAAGGAAAAATCTACCCTCAATGAAATGACTCCAAGTATTGTGTAATATTCTTCTACTATGTATAAGAGAAGAGGCCACAAATAATGAATGGTCGAAGTATCTATAGCAACTACAAACGCACTCAAACGGGTTAAATCGAGAAAACCCGTCTCCGAAACAATTAAAGAGCTCGTCGACAAATGTACCCAGTAGAAGACAAGTGGTTCAAACTAGAAAAGATATAGATTCCCCCCAATCCGAATAGAGAGAAAAAAAAACTGAGAAGTAATAGGATAATGGGAATGCAGAAAATAAAGGAAATGAAAGAAATATGGCGAAACGTTTATGAGGAAGAACTAACAAAAAGACGGACTTGCAGATTAGTATCAATAATCGAGTATAGACTGAAGAATAAACTAATCAGTCCAGATTTCTTTTTAACGCAGTTTCTATCGAGACGCGGGACTTTTGCTAACTACCGAAAAAATAGGTTTAACAAATAACGATAAATGCAGAGAATGCGAAATCGATTCACTAGATCACACATTTCTATGTTGTACCAAATTCAAGTACATAAGAGCTGAATACAACATCAGAGAAAACTACAACTGGTTCAAGAATAAAAACAATACAATTAATACATTAAGATATATAAAATACAGTATTAAAGGAAAATGGAAAAAAATGATATTTTCAACTTTTCTCTTTTGGATATGTTGTAAGTAGAGTAGATACGGATAAAGCATTAGTCACACTGTCTTCATCTACAAGAATGTTTAAACTTTATATTTTTTTTGTATTTATTTATTAATGTTATTGTAATTTTATTTATATAAATATCTATACTTAAATAAAGAGAATATATGTATAAACAAATATTATTAATTTATTAATTAATTAATTAATAATAGCGACGTGTAATATTAATTTATTTCTAAAGATTATTATAACTCTATATACAAAAACTACGAGGAATTTTAACCATTTTAGTCGCGCATTGTTAATTTTTGATTACACAAAATTATGCATTTTGATTTGTGCAATAATTTAAAAAAAAAAATAACTGGAGTAGGTGAAAATACAAGTAGTATAATATTGCTTTTTAGACGACTAGGTAATTTTTAATCAATGAAATAGACTTTATTATGAAAGTAAATGCATATAGATGGCATTGTGACTGAAAGGGTTAATATTAGGTTTAAAAAAAGGAACTTTTCAAATTTGCCGACCACTTTATAAATAATTAGATGACCCTATACTTCTGGTACTAAAATCTTACATGTTCCCATATATATATAATCGAGTCATTCGAAATTCTATAAATAAATGAAGCCTTTTCGAACTCATTTCTCCAAGTTGGTTAACAAAAAGTTACTATTATTATTATTATTATTATTGCATTTGCTAATTTACACCTAACTAATGCTGTTTGGTGATGTAACTATTCCTACTTTGTATTAATACGCGCCATTTATATTAAGACCAACGATTTCATTCTGTTGATTGCGAATATCGATAAAGTTCTCCGATTTCTCTAGTCAGGCGTTGTATTTTCTTTTTTTTCTTTTGCAACTATCGCGAAGAAATGGTTTTCACCTTGAGATCTTCACGAAACTTGAAATTAGTTATATATACACTAAGGAGCGCTGACAACGGTTCGAAGGATTTTATTTTGAATCTTCTGTGAAATAACGTTATCGCTTCTTTTAGCACAACCACCTCATAATTGGCAGCCGTATCACCAAACTAGTTTCAATACTCGACTATAAAATAGCAATTTATTCTCAATAGATATTTCCGGGATCTTCTGTCTATGAGCCGAAACATTTATTTGTTTTTAGTATTAAAAGGCACAAAAAATACCTGAAGAATCTAGACCAGTTTTTTTGTTAACTAAAAATATTGAATTAGTTAGCTTTATCGTTTATCATGTAGTTCTAACGATCGTCACTGCTAGCCAGCGAAACTAGTCGACTGTGTTTATAAAATTACGGAAAATTAATTAATACGAATATATGATAGAACGACGATGAAATGAATTTAAAAAGAGAAACAAGACCATTTAAAAATGTAATAAATCGACTAAGTTAATTATAATGTCGATTTTGAAAGTATTTTTAACTGATCAAAATATATATATATATATAAATAAAAAAATGCATACGTTTTTTTAATTACCTGTAATAACGGCAAGGAAGTTTCAATTGTTTAATTAACTTCTCTACGGCTAAATTTCGTTGCCAAGGGCAAACGATGATTACCCGACAGAATGGACAGGTGACTAATTTTTCAGCGCACGAAAAGCATAAAAGATTTCCGCATGTTTGACAAGATGATACGCCGTTGTCCCAAAACGGCACCGCGCAAATGTCGCACTCAATTATATTTTCGATGAGTTCTTTGCAGGTTTCGCACGAACATTCGATCGTCGTTGAAGTAATTGCTTTCAGCGAACACATAATTTCGTTACGTAACGGCAACTATAAATAAAATGTTTTAATTCACGATCAGTGGATTAGCTGTAACCTCTGAGAGAGCCACCTCCCGCGCGCGAAAATCTAAATGAGTATTTTTATCGCTATTTTCTTTTTTTCATAAAGTTTAGATTGTGGTATGTAGTGATTTTTTATTACTTAATTACAAAAATCAGTTTAAATCGCTAAAAGTTCACAAAACTTTTCGGCAACCACGCCATTATCGAGCGATATTTAAATAAAATTAAGATTTAAAAAACACAAAATATTAATTTAAATATAAGTTCACAAATTTATACATATAAAATGGAATATAAATACTTAAAACAATCTGACAGTGACTGTGGTAAACAACGCAATCAAATATCAGTAATATAAAATTTACAGAACAGTAGCCGGAAAGTTCAAATATATTTTTAAAATAATTATTTTCTGGCTACTGTTCTGTAAATTTTATATTACTGATATTTGATTGTGAACAAAATCGAATTTAATAAAAATATACATAAATTAACGCGTAATTATATTTGATAGAAATAATTTTTTATTAAATTAATAAATATGATTTATAAAACTTTGCGGAGCTAAATAATTATAGATTTAAATCGATTATACTGTGATGTACATAAAAATAATTTTATACGCATCTACAACTCTTACATTAGAGCATTTTTTGTTGCGAACTCGTCGATAAGTTCATCAATATATCGAGTTTTTGAGCCCTTTCGAATCAAAAAATAATATAGTTGAACGAATAACATTTGTGTCATTATACTACACAAATAATTTTTCATTTTCAGTCTTTCCACCTTTGCCACTGCGACGGGTAATATTAAAAATAGTTTTGAATCTCGAGAATATTCAAAAATGATGAGTGATTTTTCATTAAAAAGATCACTTAATGAACGTATTTTCGAATAAAATTTTGTGAATTAAATTAAAAAATTATCTCTACGGACGAAACTGTACATGGGAACCAGCATACTTCATATTTAAGACGCACACTGAACGACGACGATTCACCATTTGTGTAATGTATTAATTTACAGAGTTGTTAAACGATTCTACGATGTTTATTACACGATATATCGATAGAAACATTTAAAAGATACATTTTAAAGAAATTAAAAAACATGTATACACAAATAAGCTTGGATATATTATAAAGTAATCAAGTAATTATGTAGGATGTATAAAATATTACTTAAATTATCGAAAATATCCTTCCATAATACTATTCGTAAATGTAACTAATCCGAGTAGATAATTTATATAACGTACAATTAATACGGTTTTATCATAATTATTGCGTATAATTAAGAAAACTAGGTAGATTAGTCCAACAGTGTCATTACGAATTGAACACGCTCCTTTATACATAAAATTTGAGTGATTTCTAATGTTTATTTTTAAGTTAGTTCTATTACTATCAAAAACTATAGATCTAGTGCTTTTGTTTTGTGTAAACATTTCTAATAAAATTGTGTTGTTTTTTTTTAATTTTAGCGCTTGTGTGGATGACGTTTATATATTTTAAGTCTATCACGTATCGGAAGCTAATAAATTTAAGTCTATCACGTATCGGAAGCTAATAAAAAAATGGCAGATCTAGGTCATATTCTAAAATATGAAAAGTATGACATTTGAAGATTTTACAATTCACAGTAAAAGACCAATTGTTAGAAGAAAAAATTCACGGATAAAAAAAAAATGTAGTAACATTAATGATATCGGTGGACTCTTTAAGGCAGCGTCGATGAGAAATTATTGAGAATTGTCTACTTACCGCTTAGTGTGCGATAATAAAAGGAAAGAAGAAAGAAACATCAAAAACAAATGATCTAGTTATTTTGTTTTCTGTAGACATTTCTAACAAAATCGTGTTTTTTTTCTTCTATTTTATCGCTTGTGTGGACAACGTTAACAATATATATTTTAATTATATTACGTATACAATAACTATAGACATAGTTCTTTTATTTTCTAAAAGTCTTCTAACAAAATTATTTTATTTTTTCATTTTATCGTTTGTACGGGCGATGTAAACACTGTAGCGTTCAATGTTTATTTTTAATTCTATATACATCGAGTTATTTTGTTTTCTATAAAAAAAATTTTTGGTTTTCTTTTCACTTTATCTCTTGTGTGAACGACGTTGATAATATAATTTTGTATAAAATTCTTTATACGAATTAAATAAATCTTTAAAGCTTACCAATATTATATAAAATCGTCCAAGAAATCCACGCGGCTATTTCAACAAAATTCGTATCTGATCGGACGTTAATTTATCAAATTCGATTTTCTTCTTATTACGGTACACGATACGTTTGCGGTATACGTTTAATGTGCTTGATTTTTTATACGCTTAAATTTGTGTCTTGTTCACGCCGTACGCGAATGATGTAGTTACGACATTTATCACTTTCTCTCTATGGGCGATACGTTGTACTTCTGAAAATGTTTTAACGTTTTAATAAGGTACAAAGTACATTCGACGAATCGTCTTGTTCTATTTTACATATTGTTATCAACTTGTACACCGAGAGTCACGTTTAACTAGATAATGATCAAAAACGATGATGATTTTATAACTATTAGATAAAGTTAACGACCGGCGTTTATTCACGTGATGAACGCGACTTATGAAAATCAATGTCAACGGAATATTTTTTTTTTGACAGATTTGTAAAATATATGATAATGATGATAATGTTATATATTATAAAAGAAAGGAATCGTCAGAATAGAAACACGTATCATAATGTAATATTTTAACTTATACTTATACTTATATAATGTTGATGTAATGGAGAGTAGTGATTTTATTTTGTTTTGTTAATTTATACGTATGTATACATTAATAATATAATATATATAAAAAAATATTGTATATTTTTACGTTATTGATTATTATATACATGTATACGTAACATTATTTTAATATGATTAGAGTGAAATCTGATCAACTGGAAGGGGATATTGTTTAAACGAACTTTTTAATTCGAATTGAAAGAGGATCGGTAAAATAACGTATTCAGACAAGTTAATACGTAGTGGTCTATCTTCCCCGTTGATTTTTTACTTCATGAGCAAGCAGTTAATTGTTTTCAGACCAATTATATGGATACGCTGAGTTGGTTAAAGGTCTTTAGAAAAAACATCAAATCATAGAAAACAGTTAAAATAGTATACTTTTTTTTTTCAATAAAAAATCATCAAAAATTTAAAAGTGCATAGAAATATATATATATATGATACTAATTAATATATTTTTTATTGGTAGCAACAAAAATATAAACAATAACAGAAATAACCTACAAATCAGAGAATTCGTTATTCTTTCTATTCATTTCCTTTTCGAGCCGTATTACTTTGTTTTTTTTTAGTGAGAAAAATTGTGCAAATCTTACCGTTACCTAATAATATTAACCGAAAGATCGTAAGATTTGTAAAAAAAATAAATCTAAATGTCACTTCAAGTTGCCACCTACTGACGTTAGAGTGTTTGTTGCAGAATTCAAATAAGCATACGGCTGTTGAAGGAAACATGAATAGTTTAGAGTGGGAAACGTTCACCCTATATATAGAAATATCAGCACTATATTATTTATTATTATTCACGTCCGAACAACTTATAATTTAAATTAAATTGTTAACGTCTATTAAATTTCTCGGGCCACTATTCCGCCAATTTTGCAGCGTTCTCGTCCGCGTTTATGATATTTTTCATCGTGCATCTAACACCGGTTAATTTGCATTCGAATAGGTGCATCATCTTCTATATCTCACCTTATTCGCAATATTCGTCTCTGGCCAGCGACCACTTTACTAGGTTATGCCTCGTTCGAGCGCGTCCTGATCGGATTATGAGAATTTTCCATATTCGCCAGCTAAAACCTTCAGCTGTTTTTTTCTTCACATCTCGATCTTGAGATTGAACCTTATCTTGTCATTTTCTAATTCGCATCTGTTCTGCATTAGTATTCGATGACATACTGGTTATTGAAGTAAGGAAGCGTCTTCTAGACTTCGGACACGGAGTTGAAGCATTTTGTCCATACGTAGCGTGTGAGGATTCTGGGCTTCTTTGGTTTTCTCTACAGCTGCAGCCCCGTCCTTATGTGTAGTGGTACAATACCACTTATTAAATACGGGTTGTCTACTTTTTTTGGATTTCATAAATTATATGTTTATGAAATATATATGTATGTGTGTTATAATGGAAAAATTATTTATATATATCATCATCATCATGAAGTAGCATCTCCTGTCAAGGAGGTTGTACATCAAAATTACGGTCACTCATTTACAGTCTTCTTTCCCTTGCTGCATTGATTACAACGTATGTTTTAGCGATTCCTATATTTGTCGTAATATATTCCAATCTTCTCCTTCCTCTGGTTGACTTTATAAGTATCTTGCCTTGTACTGTCAACAGAAATAAGTCTTCCTCGCGTAATTTATGGCCGATGTATTTTCTCTTTCTTTGTTCAATATCCTTGTCGTTTATATTACATCGATTCAGTACTTTTCTATTTGGTCTGTCCATGATATTCTGAACAACCTTCTGTAAGTCCACATGTCAAATGCGTCCAGTTTTTTTTTGCACTCGGCATTCAGTATCCGTGATTCGGATGCATATTTTAATACAGACCAAAAATAACATCGTGTAATTCGTTTTCTTAATTCTAAGGGCATTTTACGGTTTTTCAGCACTTTTTCCAGATTATTAAAAGACTGATTCGCCATGGCTATTCCAGCTTTGACTCCCCTTGTATCACGCGTCGCTCCTAATTATCGCTCCCCAATACATTTATTTGTTGTCAATTTTAATACTTATCGCATCGTTATTAATAATCTTTGCTTTACTTAATCTTGTCACTTTGGTCTTATCTGTATTTATTTTCATCCCATATTTTTCTTTTTATCATTCATAAAATCCAACATTTTATATATTTGTTCAACTGTTTCGGTTATCATTACTTTGTCATCCGCGTTACTGATATTTGACTTGCCCATTAAACTTACATCCAAGTTGATCTAAATTAGCTCTTTTCATTATTTCTTCCATGTAAATATTTAATAGCCTTCGTGACAGTAGCATCCTTGCCTTACTCCCTTCTGTATAGCACATTTTTTACCAGAATATTCATTTCTTATTTTTATATTTGCGTTTTGTTCCTAGTAAAGATATTTTATTAATCCAACATCATTTTCATCCAAAGCATGCTTCTGCAATATTTTTATTAATTCGCACTCTATCGAAGGCCTTTTCATAATCTATGAAGCAGGCTATTATTTCTTTGCATTCAGTTCCCGTTGCATGATTAAGCATCGTAATGGTATCACTGGTTCGTCGGTTTGCTACAAAGCCGAACTATCTATTTTTCTTTCTATCCTCTTATTATGTGGCTCATTAAGGCTATGGTCCTGTATTGTGAGCACGTTTGTGAAGACACTTTCTTCGGAACTGGAACAAAGCTATTATTTTTAAAATCATCTAGAATTATACCAACATTATATATTCTGTTTAAAATATGCAGCAACTGCTTTTTAGCTTTTTGACCTGGACATTTCAGTATTTCTGCTGGTATTCCATCTTCCCATACCGATTTGTTTTTCCTGGATTTTCGTATTGTATCCTCAAGTTCCCACATTTCAATACAGGGTGATTCATCTGCTTTTATGATCCTTATATTACGTGGTCTTGTGTTATCATTTATAATTCTGGATATAATTCATCCATGTCTCAAACATTTTTTTTTTATCTCCGCGATGTTTCCCATACTTATTCTTTAATCTTATTATTGTATTCCTTTTATTTTTATGCTGCTTCATTATAAATTTAATATTTACATGCATTTTTCTGTTATTATTTCTTTTGTCTAACTCTTCCATTTCTTTGCATTTCTCTCCATACCACCTGTTTTTTACTCTACGCATTTATGTATTATTTGTTTATTCATGTGTTGACATTCTTGACTAGATTTATCCTTAATTTTCCTTCGGTTGTTCATAATTTCTAAAATTTCTTGTTATCCGTGGTTTGTTCTTACATACGTTCCTTGTTATTAATATTTGTTCTGCCACATTTGTAACTGTCTGCTTCCACTATGTTCACTTTTTCAAATTATCAATAATCCACTTTTTATTATTATTTCTGTTTTTATTTATGGCAATACGATTTTGCATCTTGCCATAAGTAGCTGGTGATCTGTATTTCAGTCTGTACTAGGATATGTGTGACAGTTCTTAATTATGTTTCTGTATCTTTCATTTATCAATATATAATCTACTTGATTTTTATACTTTTCATTTATCCAGGTATATAATATTTTTTTATAATTTTGAAAATATGTGTTGATTGGTGTTTCTGTGCGAAATCAGTAATCGTCCTCTTTCATTTATTTGTCCCAATTCATATTTTACAATAACTGTTCCATTCTGTCCTTTTCCTACTTTGGCATTGAAGTCCCCTATTATGTATACTATGTTTGTTTTGCGTACAATAATACATTTTCTAATTCAATGTAGAATTTTTCCACTTCATGATCCCCATGTTCTATTGTTGGAGCATATACCTGTATTATTACAATTGGCCTTGACCTTTGTGTTCAGTATTATATATAATATTCTATCTGATTCTGGAATGATACTAATAATGGACTTACTCATTTGTTTTCTTATTAAAATTCCTACAACATATTCACGAGTTGCTTTTCCTGAATATATAAATTCATAATTCTCACTTGCATTAATTCTGCCACGTTCTGTCCATTTAGTTTCGATTATTCCTAAAATATCTATATCTAGCCTTAGAACTATACTTACTAATTTGCCAACTTCATACAATGTTCTTACACTCCATGTTGCAATGTTAAGATGTTTATACGTTTGAACATTTTTAACGTGACCTTCAACCATATTTGATAAGTACAGAGATCTTGTTTTCCAACCTGTAGCATGTTTGTTCCCTCCTGCAGAGCTCTATACCATCGTGGGTACGAGGGAACTCGAATCAATCTGCATTACTGCATTTTACAAGCATACCCCATGGGTGCAGCATATATATGATTTTCTTGACATGCCATATTTGTAGAACAAGAGCTACAGTGGTGTGATGTTTATCCAAAGGCTAAGGGTGTAAACCGTAACAGAAAATCCAGTGGAAGGCAATGAGAAACCACCATTGTAGATCTTGTTCTACAAATATGGCATGTCAAGAAAATCATATATGCTGCACCAATCGCAGGGCAGAGGGTTTGTTACTGAGGAGGTAACGATTAAAGGTTTTATGGCGACCTAAACCCGTCGAGGGAGAAACAATCATAGGATTTATGCAGATTTTTAGTGGACTGGTCCTCAATCTGTCCATCTGCATGCTCGTATCTCCTTACTTTATCACTACTGGAATCGTCTGCTAGAGACTTCACCAGTAGCTGCTGTTGGTCCGCGACTGTTTATTCGACTGATGTCTTATTCACAGCTAGCTTACATATCTGTAGGGTATTCCACTATCCGCTTCCTGTGCACGTGCCCCGTTCCGGTTACAGCACCGGATCCCGGAAGGTACAAAAGTACCTCTCGGGAGGTATATATATATATAAAATATATATGATTTTCTGATACTAACTTATGTATAATACATTTTTAAGTTCTGTAATTATAATTCATTTGTTAAGTACTATAAGATATTAAAATTTGTCATTTGATGAGTTATTTTTTTATTTATGTGTGCTACAATTTATGAAACAGTTAACGTAAATTATAATATGAACATTCATAATTGAATCATAAAAAAAGTACAAAGATATAGACTATGGGCAAAAACACACTTAGCGGTTTGACCGCCGCGTTTATCGAGTCGGTTTTAAATGCGTAAAACACATTCATCGGTTTTCTAGCGTTTTTAAAGCGGTAACCGCCTGTCGGTTTCTTGGCGTTAAAACGGAATATAAAATGAACGTATATAAAAACAAAAACCACTTTGAAAAACGCCGTGTTTGGTTTAATACATCTGAATGAATACAAACGAGAAACGCTTCTAATGTATAAAACGCCGCTTTTCACGCCAGACAATCACAAAACGCGTCGGTTTTAGGGCTAAAACACGTTAAGCGGTTTCGACCGAAGCGTTTCCCGAAAGTAAAACCGAGTCGGTTTCAGATAAATACGTTTCTTATGGTGTAAACACACACAGCGACGAAACCGCCTGTTGGTTTTAAAACCGACGCGTTTTGTGATTGTCTGGCGTGAAACGCGGCGTTTTATACATTAGAAGCGTTTCTCGTTTGTATTCATTCAGATGTATTAAACCAAACACGGCGTTTTTCAAAGCGGTTTTTGTTTTTATACACGTTCATTTTATATTCCGTTTTTCCTGGTAAATATATAAAACGCCAAGAAACCGACAGGCGGTTACCGCTTTAAAAACGCTAGAAAACCGACGAATGTGTTTTACGCATTTAAAACCGACTCGATAAACGCGGCGGTCAAACCGCTAAGTGTGTTTTTGCCCTTAAAACCGACAGGCGGTTTTCGTCGCTGTGTGTGTTTACACCATAAGAAACGTATTTATCTGAAACCGACTCGGTTTTACTTTCGGGAAACGCTTCGGTCGAAACCGCTTAATGTGTTTTAGCCCTATGTATGCAAATAATGAGAATTATAAAATCGGAACATTAAAGTATTTTAAAAAAATATAATATATGTATATATATATATAGACACACATACATATAGCCATACGCCATACATGCTCGTCTCGTTTCGTAAAACATAAGTATTTATTAATTAGATATGTGCCAAATATAATAGATATGTAATCAAATTTCATAAGTTTGGTCTAGTATTTATATCAGAATACTTTTCAAATATATTGGTTCCATATAATTAATAATGATTACATAATATAAAAAAATTGTTATCACATGAATCATTCTATGAAGAATGCGTTATTAATTAGGAATACCTCCCCTTATTTGTGTGCACGTTCATAATCAAAATTTCGCTATCTTTTAATACGTGATAAAAATTGTATTTTTAGAATTAGCGAGTCACTAAATCGTAAAATTTGAAAATTGCTAACTAGCTGGAAAAATACAACCCCGCCTGCCCGCTAAGCTCGTAATTTCACGATTTAATTTTTTTCATCTATGTGTTGTGCATCATTAACTCGATTTCACATTTCTTATCGCTTCGTTATTTTAACTTTATAGTCAAAATTAAATAAAGTTTTTTAATTATTTGCCTAGAAATTTCCCCAGAATGTTTTGGTTTCTAAAGAGAATGCATTATTAAAAATACGGTTGTTTTTAAATTTAATTCGTCATTTGTAAAAAAAAAAAATTTTTATTGCGAAAATGATTGGAAAGTATTAAATCATTAAAATATAATTAATCTCGTTTATCGGTCTTCAACGTAAATGATAAATAAATTATTGATCTTTGCATATGTTAAAAAGGTATACGATAATGTAACTAAAAACAGTTAATAGCCGACTTACTAAAAAATCAGTGCGCGTGTAAATTAATTTTAATCAGGAAATATATTAATTATTTTAATAATGTTTGTAATAATTATATTGCTCAATAACCTTAACCTCTGATCATTTGATAACGTAAATAAAAATAACATCTAATCATTTAACATGAGGATAAATTGATTGAATAATTGTGAAAATGGATATATATATATATATATATATATATATATATATATATATATATATAAAGAAGAATTGCAGTCCCTGATTTCGTTGTTTTACGTGGTCCTCGTTGGTCGAGATCGATAAATAATAATAATAATAATTATATATATATATATATATATATATATATATATATATATATATATATATATATATATATATACATAATATACGTATACACACATAATAATTATTCAACCAATTTGTTCCTATGTTAAATGATTATATATTAATATATTACTTTACCTTTTGTTTTAAAATAATTTAGTATACTACACAGTAATTTATTATGTATTTTATAAATTAATATCTAGTTTCTGAAAATTATTTTGCCTTTTTATAGACAGTACTACAATCTATTTTGCCTTTTTATAGACAGTGCTACAATCTATTTTGCCTTTTTATAGACAGTGCCACAATCTATTTTGCCTTTTTATAGACAGTGCTACAATCTATTCAATCAATTTTTAGTGCTCACTTATGGCATTTCTTTAGATTGTGATCGATTGTTTGTTCAACACAGCAGTTTAAAAAGTAAGTAAATAAAATTTGATGATTGTGAACGCCGTCATTGACGTGTGAATTTCGTTAAAAGTCCATCCGAAACAACGTTTGGCACATTTATGAACAATATATTCATTACTTTCATGTGGCTAGTGACAGTCACATGCGAATGGTTTTTTGTGTTTAATCTTGTTAACCCTAGAAAGTTAAGGCGTCGTCTAACAAACTGCTCCACATGCGCTGTTTCTTCCAATCCACCACTTCCCATAATCACCTTCATTAATCAGTACATAAAGTGAAGTTAGTGTGTGGTCAACTTTTTTTGTGCGTTGTTTTTATCTGTGAGACATTAGCTTTAACGTTAATCACAACGCATCTCCCGTAGTCTGATAATCGACACATTAGCATTTACGTTAGTAAAATGTTTGTATTATGATTTTAAATTTATAGTATTTCTTATTGATAACATAGAAACTGCACCTTTAATTTACTTTAGTATTTCAATGTTATTGCTTTTGTTTTAGGTATTGATTTTGTACAAATCTTTTGTTTACATTTTTATAATCGCAAATAAAAATGAAGAAGCTCGTATTTTGAAATATTTGGAGGAGTGTGAAGATATTGATGACGATGTTGGTAGTGAATTTTCGGATCATTTAGAGTATGAATTACATGACGACAATGATGACACAGAAGTCGACCCGGATTTTATTCCTGATGAAGATATTTATCCTCAACAGTGTTCAACTTTTACTTCTGTACCAACAAATGATAATGAGGAAGAACCATCTTCAAAAGACAAAAAACTAAGCTTTGATGAACCTATGGCAAAAAAGAAAAAGCAGAATTTAGAACTAGAACAATGTGTGGTAAAGAAAAACAAGAAGAACACAGAAACAAGTTCTAAAATTGTTGTTTGTGACAAACGTATTCTGAAGGGACAAGGTAAAAAAAACAACCCAGACATGGTACTCTAAACCAACTGAACCTTCAAAAAGAACGCGACATTCAGGCAGGGATATAATTCATATTCGCCGTGACTCTGCGAGAGAGGCAAATAACATTACAGACCCGAAAGATTTATTCAATTTGTTTTTTACTAAAGAAATAAAAAATAAAATTATCCAGTCAACTAATGTATCAATAGAAGAAAAACATCATAATTACACAGTATCACAATTAACTGATGATGAATTTGATGGTTTTCTTGGACTTCATTATCAGCTGCACAAAAGGATAACCATCTTCCATCTAAAGAACTTTTCAATTCCGAATTTTGCGGAGACCATTATAAGTCAACTATGAGCTGTGACCGGTTCGATTTTATAATAGAGTGTTTGAGGTTTGACGATCCTACCACACGACAAGAGAGGAAACAGGAAGATTCTTTTACTGCGATAAGAGAAATTTTTAATCTGTTTACATGTAGATGCAAAGAGTTATACAAGCCTGGTTCATATCTTACAATAGATGAACAATTGGTGTCATTTAGAGGAAGATGCCCATTCCGTATGTACATGGCTAATAAGCCAGCAAAATATGGAATAAAACTTGTCATGATTTGTGATACTACAACGCAATATATGATAGATGCCATTCGATACATTGGAAAGAAGACATATAATGGACCATTGTCTTTGGCTCAGTATTTTGTAACTGGACTTTCACAAAGTGTTCGTGGATCAAATCGAAATATTACCTGTGACAATTGGTTCACATCTGTGCCTCTAGCAAATCAACTTTTGCAGCCTGAATACAAACCAACATTGATAGGAACAATGAAGAGAGACAAGCCAGAAATTCCCCATGAACTCCTGGATACAAAATCAAGAGATGTTGGTACCAGTATGTTCTGTTTTGATGGCCTAAAGACTCTTGTGTCTTATTAGACGAAGAAAAATCGTGTAGTCGTTATACTTTCAACGTGCCATGAAAAACCAGGTATAAATGAACACAGTAAAAAGCCTGATATCATCGAATTTTATAATAAAACTAAAGGTGCTGCAGATGCTCTTGATGAAATGTGTAACAACATGACGTGTAGTCGCAAAACAAGAAGATGGCCTTTGTGCATTTTTTATAATTTGATAAATATTGCTTTGGTGAACTGTTACGTCTTGTATGTTGAGAACAAACTCAGGATGAAGAAGACACCAATGAACAGGCACGAGTTTGCAAAAACAATCCACAGTGATATCATAAAGCCCTGGCTGCAGCATCGAATCAGAATAAAAAATCTGAATCGTCCTGTACGTCAACCTATTGCCAACATCCTCAAGGTTAACATTCCAGCAGACAATGTTGTGCTATCAGAACAGGAGGGAAGAAAAATCTGCGCTTTTTGTCCGAGTCGGAAGAGAAGAATGACAAGATTTTTCTGTTCTCGCTGCTCCAAAGCAATGTGTGGAGAACATCAGTCAAAGTGCTGTTATGAGTGTACAGCAAATTTGTAATTACTTTTATATACTTATTATTAAACAATAATATTATTATTTATGTAGAGTAGTTTTTAAGCATACGTATGCCGCTTTTTTCGTTTTAAAAAGTAGTCTACTAGACAAGTAGGTAATTATAAATAACTTTAGGTATATTGTATTATGATGTAAATAAATCGGGTTTTAAGTGTATATCGCTTTATAATTTTATGTATTATTGTTATTAGACGTTATTATGTAATAATAAAACAGTTTTTAAGTGTCTACAGCTTTGTTATTAAAGCAAAAAAAAAGTAGTCTCTCAGACGAGTCATTAGCTTTAACGTTTGGCATAGACCACCTTAGCTTTCTAGGGTTAAGAAGCCATTAGTGTTACAATTCAATTGCACTCATTCCTGAGACTATTTTACTACTGTATCGCGATCTTTAGCTTCCGACTATTCGGATTTGACAGTTCTCATTATTCCCACTATTTCATTATGACATCAAAGTTTCCTGCAATAAGGTTGAATATAGTATGCCTATTGTGATTACTTTCAATGTTTCAAAGTTGTATAGTTGTACATCTAGTTTTTTTTGCGTGGTAGCTCGCTATACAGGTTCACCATATTCTACTGTTAAGTACATAAATTAGATAATATATAATGCCGCTGTTCTAAGTGCTGATGCTTCAATAGAATGGCTAATAAAGAATTTTTAGAAAATATACCCTACTATTTACTAGACAATAATATAACATGGTGCTAGTAAATTTATAAAGATGATCATTCTAAATGTGTATTGCAGTGGAAAACTTGCCCTAAATCACTATTCTGCAAATTTAAATAAGTTATAAATTGACACCTACTAAAAAGACAAATTAAGTTTAATCGCATTAAATTTTTAAACAAACTACACTATAATTTTACGATTTTTATTGCTTTTTACTTTAATCCATCATTCATCTTACTATTCAATAACAAAAGTAGGCTTTATGAATTATTTATTATGTAATTATAATTGTTTTTTTAAACTAACGAAATATAGTATTTTTAATGGTGGCTACATTGATGAATTCATGATCATTCGCTTGAAAAGTCTAAAAACTAAGTGCAACGAAAACATTTGTCAAGTTTGAAGAAAGAACATATGTTTTGATTGTTTTGAAAATTATTGTTTTTTATTATTAAACGTATATTCTCCAACAAATGGATTTTAACGTGAAAAAACTGGTTCGTGAAGCGGGTACTGCAATAAGTCGTGTAGTACAGGTTAGTTTTTAATTTTATGTCTGCAATGTTAATCTTTAATAAATATTTTAATAATACAAATTACATAAAAAATATATTACTATCATGTAAAAATCATTAAATTAATTGAAATGATTATAAAACTATTGTATTACACATTAGAAAATATAATTTAGTTCAAAATTTTTATTTCGCTCAATTGTAGTTAACTGAAGAAAAATTGGGTACTTCTGAAAAAACAGAATTGGATTCCCATTTTGAACATTTAACAGAACGTTCAGATTCAACTAAACTTTGTACTGAAAAGATTGTACGTGATGTGGAAGCAGTTTTAACCCCAAATCCAGGTGATACTATATAATTAACAAATATCGAAAAGCATGTAAAAAAACACATAGCATATGATAATTCTAGATTTTTATTGCGTGTATTTCAAAATTTTGTGTAATCAACTTTATCTTAACAACCATATAGGTTCAATAAAAAAAACACTGAAGACTTGTAAAAACAAACACTAATTTTAATGTTTGACATGTTATAACGACCAATTTGTAAACGAAAATATTTGATATAGAAATAATCAGGTATGTGCGATACTTTTGTATCTCATAACGAATTTTTTACAATATATATGTGTACTTTACGTAATTATTTTGGATATAAGAAACATTAATATTTGACATACAGGTAACCGAGTAGGTGATTATTTACTTGAAAAAATTGATAAAAAACCAACTCGTTTGAGTAACTTAGAATATCTTGGACTAGATATGATAGAGGCTGGAAATGGATTTGGTCCTGAAACATCATATGGTAATGCTTTACACGTTATTTTTTTTTCAAAATCGCTTCTACTCCAGTAATGTAAATTCACATTTTACTCAATATATAAATTCGATTATTTTTTATTTAATTTTAATTCATTTTTTCCTTCACTAATAATACAGTATTTCTTAAAGTAGAATAACATTAAAAAATAAATGAATTCGTGCAAGGTGCTTATTAAAGTATAGATTTGTGTATTTTTTTATAACGCCTTATTCAGATGATATGGGCGAGTGTGTGTGATAAATATTAAATTATGTGACAAAATAAATTGCGTGTTATGCATAATTACTTTTTTCAGGGAATGCATTAATTAAGGTAGGTCAATGCGAACAGAGGTTGGGCAGTATGGAAAGAGAATTTATTAATTTATCTAATCAGTGTTTAGTTGAACCATTTCATAAATTTCTTGAAGGCGAAATGAAAGCTATCGGTAAAGAAAGATCTATTTTAGAGTCAAAAAGGTATTGTATCTGCTGTTCACTAATTTTTAAAATTGTGTTTCATTGTTGACTTTATTATATTCATCTTATTCATGTTATATATATATATATATATATATATATATATATATATATATATATATATATATATATAATTTGCCTATTATATTATTGGAAATAGATTTTTTGACTTATTAAATTAGATCAAACTTATATAAAAATTTAATTTTTTGATCAAAACTGCAATTTATTATGAATATAAAAAGTTATTTTCGTATTACATATATATCTAGATTAACTGATGTGTAAGTTGATAATCGTGTTTATATATGTTTTTTCGAACTCGTATGCTTGTTTCATATGTATAATTTTCGCCGATTACAAAAAAGGTAAATCGTATCTTTTTCCATTCACAGTTCGTTTTATAATATACTCATTTATTTTAATCAAAATCGTATAATAAAAATACTTTTGCGATTTTAATTTATTTTACTTTTCAGTTTCAAGTTTTAATGTTTAGTAATTACAATGTTCGATAAAAAATTGTTTGTTATATTACTATTTACAAATACTGGAACTATAAATCTGCTAAATTGAATTAATTGCAGACTTGATTTAGATGCTTGTAAAAACCGTGTTCGAAAAGCAAGAGGTATGCTCGGCGCTCCTAATAATGTTAGTATTTTACACTGTTTATTTAAATTTTGCAATGATTTTTTTTAATTTTAGCATTTTATTAATTTTGTTAGAAATTATGTGAGCATTAAATATGTTAATTAGATAAAATTACTTATTTATCGTGCTATGCTGTTCATTATATTATACGTTTCTTTTTTACTAAGTGATTGAATGTAATTATAATGTCATTTCAATAATAATCTAGTTATTAATTTTAACTATTCCTGTTTTAATCATGCTGACATAATGAATCAGAAGGACGGCGTTAGCCCGGAAGTGTTACTTGAAGAGGTATTTTGCATTATATTTTAATATACGTGGAATTTTGTGTTCATTATCTTACTTGTTTATATATATATATATATATATATATATATATATATATATATATATAAATATAATTATTCATAACCAAAATTGATTAAGATGTAACTCATCTGATAACACTATTAAATGGGTGTGAATATTTGTTTATGAAAATACGTTTTTGTACATTCTTAATTATCTTATTTTATTAAATAAAATACTTCATGTTTACTTTTAAGGCAGAACGGGATTTACGAATTGCTCAAGCTGAGTTCGATAGACAAGCTGAAATTACAAAACTTCTACTCGAAGGTGTTAGTAGTTCACACGCTACTCATTTGCGGTGTCTTGTGGAATTTGTAAACGCGCAGGCTAATTATTTTGCTCAATGTCATCAGAGAATGAAACAATTACAAAAAGATTTGAGCGGGTAGGTAATGTAAATAATATTGTGCATGTGTATATCTTTGTGACTTATTAATTTTATTTTTAAATAACTTCGCCTGATTTTTTGTTTGGATAAGTGTATTTTAAAAAAAAAAACAACATTGTAAATGTGAATGTTGAATTAAGAGTAATAATGAAAAAAACATACAATTGTAATAATATTATATATGTTATATGATCTTGATGCGTCTAATTTATTACTTAGTTATCCGCGTACGAGAAAACGTACTAATTTTTCTCACATTTTTAAATGTTATACATAAATATTTTTGTTTTTCTTATACAAGCAGCAGCGTTTCCGGACAACTTATGAGAACATTTAGCGACGATATCGGCCTACCTGTCGAGTATTATAATTAATTTTTTGATTTTAATTTTTTCCGCCGACTTTAGATATTTTTTTTTCCATATGTTACGACGTGCGTCTTTGGCAGTGTTATGTTTGTATTACTAGCATGACGTTTTTTAATTTTGCTTATTCTTTTTAATTTGGATACAATTTTAGAACAAAATTCATATTGCCCTTAGAGAATTATTATTTTCGATATATTATCATATTTATATTTTGATTCATTTACCATTTACTTTAGTACATTAGTAATAAAAATCATTAATTTTATATTGAAATATGAATGCCGTCCTTGTATCTAGTAGAATCCTTATATTAACTACTACGATTGGTTATCAAGCTACAATGATTCTTAAAATTCATTCAGCAAAGTAGTGCTTGTTAAATGGCGGATGAAAATTTATTCTAATTTTGAGACATTTTTTCTTTTTAAATAATAATAATTAGATATCTTAAATTATTCGTATGCTGTTATTTCTATAACCGCATTCATTTCATGTAGGAAGTATACTTCTGTTTAAAAAAGCGACAATAAAGTTACTAGTACAAATCACTAATTCTTAAATATATATAATATAAGCTTTTTGACAGTTTCACCACTTCAAAGTTATAAATAACTAATAATAAATAATAATAAAATAAATCAATAATAACAAAAAATATACAGTAATAGCAACCAATTCATAGAACATATAGTTATAAACTGAAGATGCTTTGCAACAGGTGGTTTAGAATGACCTATAATCTTGCACTCTAAATGCTTATTTGCAATAAACTCAATAGACAATACAGATAGGGCATTCGTTTAAAAGAACAGTATATTTTTTATATGCGTAAATTTTGTTGTTATTAATAATTTATTTCTAATATTTTTTTGTGCAGTTGTTCATAACTTAAAAATAACGTAACTGTCTTAGAGCTAACAAAGCTCAAAAAATATATATATTTAAAAATTAGTTATGTCTACTAGTAACGTTATTGTTTTTTTTTCTTTCTCTTTTTTTAAATAAATTACCTCATCCATATTGTGTGTTTTCTATACGTAAAATTTATGCAAAGCTTGTATTTATTTACTTCTACATTTAAGCATATATATATATATATATATATATATATATATATATATATATATATATATATATAAAATACATGAACAAATTCTATCATCTAATATGTACATGTAGTAGCTTGTCACAATCGACTAGACAATCTAGTGGTTCTCATGAATCTTCAGTTTATAGCCTACCGTCTTCCAGTCCTCAACTCAATCCGGGAACAACGATGTATAATACAACACAGAATGTATCGTTGATTGAAGGTGAGGTGAGTGATCACATTAAATTAACTTTTATTATTATTATTATTAGAGTAAAGGATTCTGTTATTTGGTTATTTATTTTTATCTTTTGATTCAAGTTTTATTTGTTTTTTAATAATATATGTATGGAATGAATCTACTAACTTTTTAATTTACAGTGGCTTTGTCTATTCTAACGCGTTAATTTTTCATTATATATTATTGTAGGATATACCTTTAAAATTCGACGAGCTAGAAAATGATTATGTGTTAGCTGAAAAACACGAAGAGTAAATAAAGAAAATGGGATAAATATAATTTTGGTACATATTTACAATCGATACAAAATATTTTGATCTCGATATACCAGAGCATTTGTGCTTATTAGTGTTTCGTGAAACAGGATTTTGATTGTTTATACGAAATATTTGGCAATTTTATTATTAAATTTAGTAATGTAGGTATATATCGTTTCTTAAAAATGCTTTATAATTTTAAATGAAATGAGCACCGATATTTACAAGACAGCATTTCTTGTCAAAAAATTTAACATTTAACTAATTCTCTTGGCGTTGGTAGTCGTTTTTATTATTCGCTTTTGTGTTCATTTATTCATATATATATATATATATATATATATATATATATATATATATATATATATATATATATATATATATATATATTACACGTGTACTAATGATTTATTTTTAATATTATTATCGTAGTATTTTTTAAAATGCGTAAGAATGCTTCATCATTACTTTTTCTTTTTAAACCATATTTTACACGCGTTTACGAAAATATATTGATAGAATTTAGATTGTTTATTCTTTTTTCCTATTTATAATATGGAGACGTGCTATTAAAACTAGTGTTGCATCTGAAATAGTCGTCGTCATTTTAAAATCTCGGTGTATTGTGTGATTAATGGATATTAAGAATGTTAATAAAAAATTGATTGCACTTATAAATATATCTAAAATTATCATAATATTATACCTTGGCAAACAATGACACGCACGTTAGTAATGTAGCGTAAAATTTCATCGTATTACTAATTGATTACACCGTGCAAAACGGTTTTGAGTTTATTAAGATCGAGTTTGTTGACTGTATATAACCATTTCGTCAATAAACACTTTCAATACTGTCAAGCTGCACGCGCATATTTTGAGATAAATCAACCTGATGAAGAGCCTGAATAAATCCGTATTCGAGAGTCTTGAAGTAGTTACTGATATGTTTTACATGTTATATATTCGTTCGTTATGAAAATAGTTTGTCGGAGTTCTTGGTATATGTAGTTCTCACACGCTGATGTTTGTTTTCTGTGTGACGTACATACGTCATAGTTATAAGCGAATTTTCTCCTGTCAGATCAGTATATACTGCGAAATAGATCAGATGGATCTCGGTTTTAGGTACTCGTTTAATTAATATCAAGTAAATTTCATATTGATTGATTATTATACTCCTGTGCGTACGGTTAATCACCCTTTAGTCCGTCACGTAATTTCCTTCGTCAGTGCAATTGTGCTTATTTGTCTCGTATCTGGTTGTCCTTGTTTTAGGTTCATTGAGGTCCTCTTAAAATTTGTATATAAATTGTAGCCAAAATGTCTTTAGCAACTATTTACTTCCACAGCATAGCTGTTCCGTACTTGGAATATGTTAATAGCACTAAACATTAATTTGGGGAAAATATTCTTTGATTTCAGCATATTTCCACACGATACGGATGCACGTATCAAGATAAAATGCTCTCACTCCTGGGAATAAAATGCGAATTAACTAACCTAAAATGAATTATTTATTATGTTTAAATGGGATAAATTATAAATTTTGATTTCAAAGGGGTATTATTGCTAAGTCTTTAAGCTATTGTAATTGATAACTTTTTTATGTTTTTTTGTACATTTTGATAATAAATATTATCAAAAAGAAATATAGTTGGTTAAATTAATGAGTTCACCCCTTTATATTATGTATAAATGGTTGTAATTACGCATCTGTAACCGTTTTATTAACAATGATAAAAAGAACTGATCTGATTTTATCTTAACAATTTTAAAATGTTTAATTTGCTCGGAAAATTGTTTTTATTTTTTCTTTAAGTTTCAAATCTAACGCACGGATTTTAATAGTATCGAAGATACTGAAAGTTAGTATCAGAATGTTTTTGTTTATATTATTATAGTGTTTATATTATTGATCATGTCATAAATTCTTTTCTAAATATGTCATATATTTCAGTAGTTGTTGATTTGGTGTAGTTTAAAAACGGTTATTTAGACATAAATTTATATTTCATTATATCTCTGCTACTTTTATCAGTTCCTTTTTTTTGTATATTCTTCTGTATTGACTTGAAACTTTCAACATGCAATTTAATTAAAAATTTAAAAAAAAAGTTTGTCATTAACCATAAACATGATTTCAGGTTGATTTCTGCATGTTCAGTATTTTCGGCATAGAACTCGTGTCAAATTACTTGTCACTATATGATGTTTCGTACATACTTTTAATTTTTCTTTCTAAACACATCACTGGATGTATAATTATTGTGACGTGAACAGTTTCTGCTGCAGACAAATGTAATAAACACAACTTTTAGAATGTTAAACGTAAACAAATTGTGTTTAGAAAGTAGTATAATTCACTTATATAATTTTTTAACAATAACATTGTACGAGATTCATTCGTAAAACTACACGTATATATTCAGAAAACACTTAACCCTTTCATTTCCGAATTAAAGGAAATTTGTAAAAAAAAGTTCCTAGTTAGTTTTTGTCACTTCTTGACATTATATAAAGTAAAAATATTTTTAAAAACAATTTCTTTTTTTTCACTCTGTTGTTCAAAAACAACAGTGATAAATAAAGAGATCTTTAATAAACAGTTTATATCGTAGACATTTTATACATTTACATCTTGTTTCATATGATAATCTTTAAACCAGTTTCTTTTATTTACAATACAAATTTATATGGCATTTCTCATACTTAAAATGAGTAAATCCTCCTTTACAAAATTTACATAGATTTTGTTTAGTATCAAAAATTGGAATACGATCGATTTGATCAAAACGAATGTCCGGGATTGGTTTTGGAAATACACGTTTCGTAACTTCTGGTTATGCAACATCATTTGAGGGTCTTCCTCTTTTTTATAATTGAAATTCCAGATTTAATGCACTGGATATTGCCGCTTGAAACTGGAGAAGACTATGCTTCACGTTTTCCAAGCTATTGCTGTCTATACAAAAGCCAACCGTTTACAGTTGCTAATCCCAAACAACAGTATACAATCCTCATATACCACTTTTATGATCGTCTATAGATTCGATACATTTCTAGGAGCATGTCAATTTTGTCTACTCCGCCCATAAAAATATTGTACTATTTTACCACTGCTAGTTGCTTCACATCGATTAATGTTTTTTTCCTCGCTTGCTACTTTTCTCGCGTTGAATCACAGCATATGTAGATATAAAATTGATTAATTTAGAATCATACCAATATACTATACAAATATTGTTTCGAGTTTCTACTCGCCAGTCGTACGATCCTCTGCCGCGTTTTTTAAATTCAGATTCCTTGAGAAGTATAGTTTTTCAGCACGTTAGAACAAATTGTATCGACACCAAATTTATTTTTGTCTTTTAAATGTGCCGCCAAATTTAAGGATGAGAACCAGTTATCAAAGTAAACTTTAAAATTCTTACCGGGTGGTAGTAATGAACATAATTCTAAAACAATATCACACGAAAATCCTAACCCATATTTGCTACATGTATTTTTTCCCGTATAAATACGAAAGTCATACAAAATTCCTGAAACTCCAGCCCGAACAAACACTTTATAATCCCACTTATGTGGTTTATTTCGGATGTACTGTTTGATGTTACTACGTCCCTTGAATGGGATTATTTGTTCATCGACCGTTTCATATTGTTCAGGTGAAATTTTATGCATACCTGTAGATAATGAGTCCAAGAGAGGTCGAACTTTAAACAGCCTATCATGGTTTGCATTCGCTTTCGAAAGCTGTTTGGTATTATCAGCAATATGGAAATATCGCGATAATTGTTGGAACCGATTCCGCGCCATTATATCTGCTATGGGAGCATATCTACATTCTGACGACCAGTACAAGTTTGAATTTGGCACTTCCACAATTTCCATTTGAATCCAAATCCCAAAAAGTTTCTTAATATCAGTTTCACTACACTGTAATGTAACACCATTAATTTGATGTGCATAATTATTGGTCTCCCTTGTTATAATTTTTATTATATCATCGCCAATAAACATCTGGAAATATTTGATCGGTGTTAAATCTTCTTCGGGTGGACAAGACGTCCTAACCATGTGATGTCTGGCATATTGAAGTCCACTTTTTTAAACTTCCAGTCATTTCTGCGCTGCAGAATCAAATAACCAGATAAGTTTGTAACATTTGGACTTCAAGTAGGTTTAGGATCTATTGAAATATTTTTTGAATTAGGTAACAGATCAGCCGCAGTATTCTCAATATTCATTTGACTAACCAACTGTATCACATCGGTTGTAGAAATTTGTTGTAAATCTATATCATCAATCGCAGCAAATAGTTGTTCATCATCTAAATCAAGGAGTTCCCCACATTCGCTTTGGTCACCATCTTCTATTAACACGTATTGAACGATTTCTTCGTCTTTCATTCTACGATTATCCATCTTCAAAAATAGTAAATGTACTATAAATATAAATGCGACTTGCGATTAGTTGATTATTTTATAACAAATATTTTAATAGAAAAGCAAAGTTGTTTTGTAATATTATTATTTATATACAACATTGTACACAGAGAAACAAAAATTTTCTGCCTCTTTTTTTTTTTTTTATTAAAAAACAAAATACCATACACAGAATTTATGTATATCTAAAACAATACTTTGTACAGAATTATTTTTTTTTAAACTAATAAATTGAAAAAATATAAATGCTACTATTAGTTGATCTTTTTATGAAAAAAAATATTACAATAGAAAAGCATAGTTGTTTTTTAATATTTATATAACATTGTACTAGAAAAAGAACAATTTTCAACAACATACATTTTTTGAATAAAAATGTAAAATACCATACACAGAATTTACGTATATTTAAAACAATACTTTTTACACAATTATTTATTTTTAATATTAATAAAATGAAAAAACATGCAGAATGTACTGAAATGCTAGGAATAAACATGTGAAGTTGTATTTCCTTACAACTGTACACACAACACCAATAAGTTAAAACTGTCTTTTTACACCTAGTGAGTAATCGCAGTACTACAATTATTTGTAATGTAACTTACAGACTACAACGGTTACTGATAGTCCATAAGAAAAATTCACCTCAAAAACATCTAGCATCATGTTGTTTCAAAGCTACACTGGTAATGAAGGGGTCTAAAAATTGATGTAATATAAAAAAATTAAAAAATACTTATATACATTTTATATATAAAATATCTTTTTTATACTAAACTAACAAATGCTAATCGTAAATTAGCGAGGTATGTTTTGATTCATTCAAATAAATACAGTAAAATAGTAGAAAATACTTAGAAACATGAATTTGATGTCATCCTTGATAGTGAATCATGCATGTGTTAATTTAAAATAATATTTACACTCAAGTTTTACTTTCGTTACAATAAAATTATTTTGTAATTATAAACTTAATTCATATGCATGAAAATATTAGCCTATTTAAAATGTATTCATTATGTAATCTGTTAGATATTTTAAATTTTAAATAAGTTAAATGTAATTATTACGTACTAAAGTGCTAATATCAATAAAAAAAACCTATACGTAATATAAATATTTAAGTAGAAATACTTCTCTATTTTGTAATTTAATTTATTTATCATTTCCAAACTATTTCTACTCACTAAGATGCGCGGATAATTTTATTTCGTAAATAATGATTTTAAATAATTATACATTTTAAAATTTGATTTATAGTATGTTTACAAACATGAAATAGAGCGAAGTTTCTCCCTTGTAGTGTTTGCAACTTCCTCCGCCATAGTTTAGATTATTATTATGTTGTTGTTTTTTTAGTAATAAGCAAAATATAAAAAAATTTGTATAATGACAAATAATTAGGTTATTAAGTTGTTGTTTTATTTTAAAAATGATTATCTGAATTTTTGTTATTTCGCTTTGGGGGTCATGTATTATTATGCTTGTAACTCTATTAAAATCTCCATTATTGTCCTCACGGCTGTTCTATTTTTTTAATGTTTTCATTGTTAATTTATTTATTATTTTAGTTATTTTAAAATTTCTTTATTAGTTTAGCCGTTTAAATTATGTATATCTTCAAAATTTTGATTTTTCCAAAAATTATAGTTTCCGCAAAAAATCTCTACTGGTCATTTCTATTAACATGTAAATTTTTTTAAGAAATTGGACGTAAAATGGTGATCTACTATTCTCCTGGTCTAATGACTAACAATCACGACATTTGCAGTGTACATTCCTCAAAATATTCACTCTACTTTTACGTTTTACTAGTATATTAATTATAAAAAATCATTAAAATATTAATTATAATTCTTATAATGGTTGTTAGGTATTATTTTTAAATATATATTCTTTAAATTTAATCAATGCTTTGTTTCTGTGCGAAATTGTATTTTTTTGATCTTTCGACATTTCGCCGTAAGTTAACGAACTTCCATCTGGTTGGAAACAACAATCCCACCCGAAATCTCTACTTCCTCGCGGCGCAACTATAGTACCGCGTGTCTCGCCATAAAACAATTTAATCGCACCATCTTCTGCATAACCAAGTACTGTTACGGCGGTTGCAGATTTATCGGAATATGCCGCTAAAAGATTATATAATCCGTCCGGTTTAATCTTTTCCAAGAACCATTTTACGTACGGTCCTAAATGAAGAAACTATAAATACATTAATATAGTCTTATTTCTTTAATCAGATTATGTTAAATAATCATTCTAATATCAACCTTATCTATTTTACATAGAAAATAAATATTTTATAAAAAATAACGTTCTATATTGTATACATTTTATTATATTTACCAGTTTTAAGGGAAATGTACACAGAAATATGTTATTTATTTATATACGGTTCACTTAACAGCTAATAAACCAATTCAAATGAGTAGTGAATAATTGAATACGAAGATAGAACTAAATTAAACCACAAAAAAAAAAATGAAAAAAAGAAAAATTATATTAAATTATTAAAGTAGTATAGAAAACACTGCATATTCAAAACAGTCACAATATACATGAAAAAAAAAGAATTGCCCACACATACATGCACTCACTGCATTAGAATGTATACTTGCATAATCATACACATGAACAGAAATACATATATGTACATTAGTATATATTAAAGAAAATTTCAAACGCGTTTGTATATACGTGTGAAAAAAAATAACAATAATTTAAACTTATAAAATCAATAATCCAAACAAGCTAATCACGAATCAATGCGAAAACCTTTCTCACAGTAATAAGTACATCAAGCTAAAGTATAATCGTATAAATACCTACTTTAAGAATATATATCTAAACATGAATGAGTTTTAAGTAACGAGCTATATAGACGAAAAGTATAAACGGTTAATTGAAACGGAGATTAGTACGTATACGTAAACGCGACTGGACGAAACAGCGATTCATTTTAGTATTTATCCTACATACTCCATAACTAATTTGCAAAGTCAAATATCCGTCATTAACGCGACCATTGCACAAGTTACGTAAAAACTTTAACTTGGACACTTTTCCATATTTTATACAACGGTACATAAAGCATAACGCCCAATAAAAGATTATAATTTATGTGGTCCGAATAATAATTCACTGTACGAAAATAAATATTTCAAAAACTTTGCCAGAATCATTTCCATTGTAAAATGTATCCCAAATTATCGAACAGTACTCCAATCGGGAGCCAACAACAAGATTAATATAGGATATATAATGTTCTCAGATCACTGAATAATTTGGAATTTCTTATGACAAAACCAAGAACTGAGTAAGCATATCGAGTAGTATGGTTTATATGTACCGAGAAACTTAAAGTCCTATAGAAGTATACTCCAAGATCACGAACATGAACGACCCTATTTACAATATTATTATGAAGATTCTAATTAAATGTAAGTTTACTCATATTACGACCAAAAGATAATGTAACACATTTACTATACTTGATAGAATAAACTAAATATATATACTATAAATGAACTAATTTTATAAATACGACTTAAACTGTCAAATAAAAAAAATTAAATAACCAATGGTTTACCTGGAAGACCACCTAGCGAATCAAAACATAAGCTGGTATCTTCAACAAGCACCGGACCGTTAACATATCTTAACGCATCTTCACATTTTTTTTTACAGATTTCATCGATTTCTCCTTGATATTCTGATAAATCAATATTTTGACTTATAATCTAAAAACAAAACCAAAACTATTATAATTTTTTTGTACTATTAGAAAATATTCTTTGATTTGATATTTAACACGAATAAAAGACATTTCAAATGAACGCGGAATTTGACAGTCATTCGATCTTACTCTATAAAAGTATATGCAAAAAATTAATATGTTTCATTTATGTTATCGGGTATATTTTCAAATAATGAACGATATAATTCACTTTTAGAAACCTAATAAAAGCAATGTGATCATTATTAACGTTGCGACAATTTTGGGTGTGAGTTTTTGAAATGTGCAATAAAAGACTCAACGCAAATTTAATATTACATTTAGACTAAATTATATTATTCTCATTTACTATATGAACTTTTTAAACTGAAAATTCTATTTCCTTTTTTATTTATAAAATTTTAAATTAAATAATTATAAACTTCTGTAACATCCATTTTGTCCGTATAGATTTTTATACCAACTAAGGAATTTCATCTTCAAAAAATACAAATTATCTGTTGACTACACCCATCGTCCTATATTTTATTTTTATTTATTTATATTTTAAAATAAAGACCATGAGAAATGAGCTAAGCATATTTAAACAAAATGATTACATTCATACGAAAAACTTTACACAAAAACAAAAGAATTGCATCTGATTATGGAAGTATAAACTCTCCTGTATCTCACAAATCTACAAGAAATCACAAAATCCCATCGCAATATTTATTATTCCCAGCTAATTTACATGTATTTATAAGAATAAGATAAATGTGAATAAAGCCAATTCCATGAAAATTACTTAACATACATTCAATTCTATAATTTGTTTCGTGCGTTTTGGTCACAGACTGTTTTGCGAAGGAAAATAATCAGAAATCCAAATCAATTGCAAATATGGTAGAGTAGGAAATTGCAAAACAACGGTTTATTATTGAATTTAGCAAATTATTTTTCATTAAAATATTCACCTAATTTACTGGCATCCGCGTATCACTAATATTATTAGTATTCATCCTAATGCAAGTAAATTAGGTGAATACTCGGTTGCCAATAAACTAGACGAATAATAGGATGATGTTTTAATTAAAATTCATAAATAATCGTAACAATATTGAGAATTAAATAATTATTGTCGTATGACATCAACTATATCCGTATAATTTCAGTTTCAACTTTGCATTGAGCGATAGATCTTTTTAGGTCTAAATAAACGACGTCCTGTCTCGTCAGCGTCCAATACTGGCGTCGGTACCCCAAGGTAGTATCCTTATACCATTTGTTTACAATATATATACAGCAAATATACCCACCACTGTGTTTACCTTGCGAGTAACTGAAAAGTAACACACGTAATCGAAATTATAAAATTATTCTACTAGCGTAATTGCTCTTCTTGAAGGACATTAATTACGCTATAGACTATATACTTGTTATAAAACATTTGATAATCTATAAAAACCAGCTCGATATACAACATTTTAGTGATTAAACTGTGTTGTGATTTTGTTTGGTTTAAAATTTACGATATACGACAGGCGGAAGTATTAGTTTATATATTCTAAAAGTTACAAAAATTGTGTTTTACGACATTAGCAGTTCATAACATAAACTGCTTTCATATACAATATAAAACAAACATGCAAATAACTAAACGTCGTTAAACACTATAAAAGAAATCAAATATAACGATTTAGTAACAAATTAAAGTACGGTAACAGTTTTTTTTAGGCCATTTGTACATTGTGTAAATTATGAATAGTGAAATACGATAATTTTTATAATATAGGATTGACAATTTTCAGAAATTCGACACTTAAATATATGGAGATCAAACTTAAGCTAACGCAAACACATTCACGGACTAAGGAAATCATTTTTAAAAGAATAAATATGCTAACGTCGTATTATGTGTATCGTGTTATTGCGAAGATACCAAAAAAAAAAATGGTGCAAGGAATGGTTTACATAGAAAATTGATTGGTTCCACCTGGAGTGCAGATCCAAATGTATTAAGGACATCAGCTTTAGGTCTGTGTTACTCCGCAGGTGAATATGCTAGTGCAGTATGGCGGAATTCAGCACATGTTAAAAGAATCGATGTAGCACTACACGAAACCGATCGAATAATTACAGGATGTTTAAAGCCGACATCGATTGATAAAGTAGAAATACTATGCGGCATAGCAGATATAAGGCGGAAGTGATAGCTAGAAAAGAAAAAACAAAACAAGAACAAGACATAAGACATCCATTCAATAAGATGCGGCAATAAGTCGACTGAAGTCAACAAAGTTTTCTTAAAACAGCAAACGCCGGAAATCATTAGGATGGAGTTATGGAAAGGAAAGCTGAAACAAAACCGATTAAAATTATGGGAACAACCGAACAAACATCTACCTTCCGGTAATAAATTACCGTGGTCAACATTGGAAATTCTAAATAGAATAAGAATTCTGACATGTAGAACAGCAAAGAACATGAAACGATGGAAAATTACAGATGTGATTGTGGCATGGTACAAGATTCAGAGTACCTAACTTGCTCATTGTTGCCAATACAATGCAGGATGGAAGATATGGCCAGAATAAATGGAATCTCAGACGAGGCAGTTCAGATTGTGAAATATTGGAAAAAAAAAGGCATATAACATGACCGATACGATAAGAAGAATCGTGTTACAGTAGACAACACGATTTTAAAACGGTAAACATAGCTTATGTTCGAATACTTACCTTAATTGGTAGATTTTGTTCTTGACCAATGATTTTCACAACTTCTTCTAATTTTTTAATATTGCTTGTAATAAAAGTTACCTGTTTAACCTTAGCCATTTGGTAAACACTTTAATAAATAAATAACAAAAAATTAATATTAGCAATCACTAAAAATATATAATTGTTTTTTGACTTCGAATCTGTAGTGCTAGTTTCTAGTTACTATATTCAAAATTCCTGATTAATTATTATATAAATGAATGCTTAAATTCTCCATTAATTATTGTTTTTTATATATTTCGAAAGTTATTTTAAATTTTTTAAATTCATATCGTATTATAAACATAAATAATTTAAATCCATATAATTTTGTTTGCATTATATAAACTTCATATTTTCACTCAATTAGTTATTGAGTTTAAGAGTATATGAAATACATACGTTTTATAGATTGAATTTTAATTCCATAAACCAAAATAAGGCTGGTTTGTGTCTATGCGCAACGATGAAAGGAAATAAAGTTCTACACTCACAAAATAAGAACATGATAAAAATTTGAGTATCATTTAAACCATTTAAGTATTTGAACTGAAATATGTGGATTCATTACATATTTCGAACTTTTTAAATGAGCGAAATAAACTAATTAGTATAAACAATTTATTTGGCCCTTTCAGTCGTAATTTACTTTTTACGATATATAAACTTGTATTGTTATAATAAGGGGCTAAAACTTTCAATTCTAGAAATACTTATATAACGGATTAAAAATTATCTTGTCATTTGAAAAGCAATATTACATTATATTTTCACCTCTTCCAGACAGTTTATTTTAATTACTTCAGAAACCAAAATGTATCAATTTTAATAAGAAATTGATAATTTGTGACTGAACGTCTGAAAGTGTTTAGGAAATACATGTTGATTCATCTTATCTTAAAATTAAAAGGATTTGAACACTTTTTTTCTACTGCAAGGAATAAAGTTGCATCCTTCCGGAATATAACTACATAATAGGTACTTAATTCCAGTTAAATAAAATACTAATGTTAATAAAACATATTAGCCAATTCATGTGGTAACAAAAACCTAGTACAAACTAAATTTTTAATTACATTTCAATACAATGTACTTAATACACCAAATAGTTAATTATTTATCTATAATACATTAAATTTTGAATTTTTAAATGTCTATCGCATAAATTAAATATATTGTTAATGAACACTTCTTTAGTCGTGAATATCGGAGACAGTCTCATAAATTTTATTCGGATTAATTACCTTTTTTCTTCACTCCCCAAGGGCTTTATTATACGATGATTACACGGTAGTTTATAAAACAGGAGAGTAATTGGTTTTGTTTTTTTAGATTACTTATGATACGAAGCTGCAACGGCCACAATATTAAATTCTATCACTTTGAGTTGGTGTACTGACAAGGAATATTTGTTTACTGCATTTAAGTGTTTTCGTCATTCATTTTTAATAATGACTGTTGATATTTGGATCAGTTTTGAATTCATCTGATCCATGTTATAAAATTTATACAAATGAGAATATCTGTTTCAAGCTCATTATTAACGATGGCGATAGAGTACAAGAACACATATAATTCAGTTGAAACAATTCCAAATTGTTATCACTAATAACTGCACCACCGCAGTAAATTTCTCATTTTGATAGAATACGGTGTTATTAAATTTATTATTTTTTAAGGTTATTAGGAGTTAAGAGAAGGTAGGAAAGTGGGGCTCGTTGTAGAATGTAGATTTTGAGAATTGTAGAATAAGGTACATTCCGAATAACTAAGAAGATAAATAAATTGTACGTGATGAACAAGTGTAAGTATAATTTAAGGAAAATGGTAATTGGTCTTATAGAATATTTGTAGGGGGTTGAATATAAGTCTCCAAGAGTGAGTTATAATAGATTTAATTGTATTTTTTACAAAGTCATAATCTAGAAAGTTACAATCGAATTTTGCTTGTATCAATATAACTTTTAATGTTAAACAAACCGAAATTATTTATGTAACCGTGCTAATGGTCTCGATTCATATTCTGATACTTATACTAAGTTACTAATCTTACTACCCATTTCTATGTTTTAGAGTTTTAGAGTGAGTCATTTTTTATCAGTGGTAATCTATTATCTCTATCCTATTGTTACCTTTCAAACGTTTTATTAAAAAAAAAAAAATTATCAGTGCATTCACTTAGATAAATTATGGCCTGGAGAAAAATATTATATGGTATGAATAACAAATAAAAAAATATATCAAATTATATAAATATTATTATTCCTTCAATTTACAAAATTTTAAAAATGAAAAATGTCATAAAATGTTTATCCTACATACATATTTACAATTAGTAATTTAGTAAGATAAATAATAAGTATTGCGTGTAAATATACTTCATATAATGTTTATTAAATTTAAATGTTGTTATATTTAAAATATATTTTAAAAACAAATCGATATATTATAATCATGCGATAGGTCATGAGAAAGGAATGCGACGTGAAGGAAATGATTTCGCCATTTTGCGTTGTTATATGTCATATACTTAATTAAAATATCAGATCGAGTCACAATCTTGTTGAAATTATTACATAATTTAGTTTTGTCATAATAAAGTCCAGTATTTGATTAATTGTTACATATATTTTAAAGTACGTAAGAAAGTTGTTTTTAATTTAATTTACGCGTAAATCAAATTTGACCTCCTTGTCCTACAAAATGAGTAAACAAAATTTAACTCCCTTCTCTATTTTAAGAAATAGGAAATCATCTATACTTACACAATGTTGAAAGTTATTTTCGTGTACCTAATTATTGGTACAAAATATGACCAAACAAGCAATAGTTAATTGATACCATTACAGGTAGTTATCGTGAATAACGGTAAAAGATGGCGTAGCTATTATTTTATAAATATTTTTGACATCTTTAAATTTGAAATTAATATTTTCTGTTACTTTTTAAAAGCTAAAATGTTATGTTCTAATTTTTGTATTTCAATTTTTCATATATTTCTGCATAGTACTCATCTTAATATATATTGTAGGAGGTCATTAACTTAGTTATTTTTAATGTATTTAATTATGGTTGTGTGTATATTATGTTCATGTTCATATATGTACTTACGTTTTGAAAATTAACGAATTTTAACGACATTTAAAAAGAACTAGATCAGTAGAGAATAGAACAAAACTTTTTATATCGTTATACGTCGTTACAATCCATGTGAATAGTTTTTATAAAGAAAATTATATGTAAAAAATATGCTTGCATGAAGTGTGCCGAATAGAAATTGTATTTGTAGATTGAAAATATCATCATGGTCTACAGATATAGTGTTCTTGAATTGGTATTCCACTTATTAGTGAAATTAACCCATTTTGTTTCAGAATGATTACTGATATGCAATTAGCTGTTTTTGCGAATTTGCTCGGTATACTACTTTTCATGCTTGTCGTTTTATATCATTTTATTACTGCAAATTATTCAAAACCTTAGTTCATCATTAAAGTACGTATTACAATTTAACAGTTTTATGTTTCATATACAACGTAATAACAGTAAAATTTTTCTTTCATGTACATAAATAAATTTTCAAAAAATATGTGTTTACGGTATAAAATTAATCCGTGGCTTATAATGAAAATTTCATTACAGCACGCAATATGGGAGTTACATAAATTTTTCAATATTACACAAAATTGTTAATAATGAATGCCCGCTGCTTCCTATATTATTTATCGCATATGCTATCCCAAAAATAAGCAGCACTTAGTGATCCAATATTAGCGAATATAACCTAAATAATTCAGACTAACGTATATACCACCTTCTTATTATCTGGTTTTCTTTTGTCTTCTTTATGTTTTTCACTATCTGAAGCCTGTTCTATCCTGTCTGCGGCGATTAATTTGTGAAATTTTAATTTTTCTTTGATTTCAGTTCATTATCTAGTTACCTTAGTTGGTGATTACATTAATGTTTATTTGTTGCACAAGCGAATGTAATTTCTTTATTTTATCTGAAAGCATGATCATACTCTAAATGTTTATTGTCATCAAGGAAATGCACATATATGAATCCTAATTGCTGTGAGTCTCCGTTAATGTATGATTGCTATTGAGGAATTGCATAGATATGAATCCCAGCTACTGTGAATCTTCATTAATTTTATTTTCTTTCTCCAAGGACACACCCAAAGTTCGTCTACTCTTATGTTTACGAATTTTTTCGGTGTAAACGACATTTTTTTATTACGTAAAGTTTTGGAAACAATTACAGTTGACATGGTTTACGCCGAAAAAATTCGTGAACATATGGATATGAAGCATGAAAGTTTAAAAGTGTACGTCTAATAATTTTTGTCTCAATATAAACCACTTAAGTAGTATAAAACTACTTAATATCAACCTATAATATCTCTTCAACTGCATCCTACATCAAAAAGCATATTTTTTACAAGTTTTATATTGTTCAATATATTTAGAAATCAGCCTTCTTTTAATAATATTTCCGAATATTTTTACCCCTTTAATATCACGTGTTTTTAATACGTCTTATTGCATGATTTATTATTTTGGTGGCATATTAATGTTAATTCTATTTATTAAAAAAAAAAGCTACTACTAACAACGGTATTGAGAAAATGTATGCAATATTTGTTACATGTGAAACTGTTAATTTTTAAATTATTTTCGTACGAATATACTCATTATTTAAATTTTAAAAAATGGTTTCTCAAAAATTTAGTTGTGAAGGTATTACGTTGGTGTCAAGTAGTTGTTTTCCTATGCTTTTATAGTTTACATTTAGGTAAAATCATATTTAGCGTAGTTTGGGTGGGTCGTTTGAAAATTATGTTGAAATTTATTTTTGTTATTAAAATTTATTCACATAAAGTCATTTTCTATGGAAATGTAAATATAAACTTATTGATCCCTTGAGTGCATGTAGAGATTTTGTTTTCTTTGACTAATTTAAAGAATTGTGTAGGATATTTTGTGATCAGTTTCATTACATACTTTATTCAAATTAGTTTTGCTTCTGAATGGTATGGATGAACTTTTAAATAACGTGATAAAATTATGATGATTGCAATTTTACGGAAAGCTACAACATCATTTGGGAGAACTATTCATTATTATAAATAAATTAGTCACATGTATATAACGTTCTGAAGTCGTTCGACGATTAATAGTGTGCGTTTATCTTAAATAATCTAAATCTAAATATTCGGTAGAAGTTTAAATATACTTATAACCGTTTTTTTTTTGTAACGTCAGTTCTAATCGTAGAAAAACGTTTTCACTTTAAATGTTATAATTTATTACGTATCGACTAGGTTGTGTTGCGAAAATTTGAATTGATGTATAAGAATTCACGTAAAGTGACTTCATGACCAGTAGATCAGTTTAGAAACTAATTTTCATACTAGTGATTTCAGAAAACTCAGCTGATTTATGTTTAGTGTTTTCGATATATTGTAATTTGTATATTTTTCTTTTATCTGTAACATGTAAATCTTTAAATACGTTTTCCTAAATTTCATTTTTGTTTTTATCGAATTTTGAGTTATTGTTTATTTTAAAAATAATACAAACGATGGACTGTACACGAATATATTCGTGTATTTCTCATAATTAATTATTTCGTGCGTTCAAGAAGGGACTTCAGTTTTAATAGTCAGTTTGATTTAGTTTTATCCGATACTGCTTTCAAAATCTAAATTCGTCAAACAACATTTTTCCGAATGCTGTCAGTATTTCGTGAGATTTTATTCTTAGGCTCCGAGAGATCATTTTTTTTCTCTCACACAAAAACAGTAACTTGTTATATTTTGTATTAAATAAAAATTACTCTTATGTAGATCGCAAAACGATTTATTGGAACAAATTATATTTAATAGAAGAAAACGTATTCGACAAGGTGTAATAGATTATAACATTATACGAATGCGTATGATTGACTAAAGTTTAGAAATCTATTAAATTTCGGCGATTAAACTTCGTTTTAATTTATTATATTTAATCGTGCACTGTTGTACATTTAAAGGTATACACATTTGTTCGAAAATAATTAACTTATGTTTTATGTTTCATTACTACTATTTTAAAATATATGTTTTAACTATTTTTATATTCACATTTGGAATGCGAATATCTGGTAATTAAATCATATAATAAATCTCGGTACAAAGTTATTGTAGATCAGAACATCTTCTACTCTCTCTCCCTCTTTAATGTTACACTTTTAAATGCGCAACAACACGATTAAATAGAAAAAATTAGAACAAAGCTTAATCGCTTCAGTTTAATAGGATTTTAAATTTCAGTAAGTTACAAGTGTTTGATAATGTTATAATCAAGTACGTTGTAACGTTTTGAAGTTGAAATAAGCTTATAGGTGTTATCGAATGTTATTTTATTTTAATTTTCACGTTCATTTCGATTTTTTGTGATATTTTTTTTTTTTTAAATTTATCAAAACACGTTTGAAGAGTAAGATAAAGTTCATTTTTTCCTAATTTATTGTAAATTTCGTGTATAGTTAAGAGTGATTTAGTTTTTGTGATGGGGAATTTTTAACGGAATTTGATGAACCCAAAATAAAATCTTTTTCTAGGTCTTCGCGAATATGTAATATTATTTGGTATTTCGACAATTTTAAACTCGCTTACATCGTATTAGTTATTTTACTTGTTTGAAAAAGTGAATTTTAAAAACTGACAAATCATACTCGTTTATAGCTAAAAATTTATTTCAGATTTTTCCTATTATGTTTTTTCGTTGTGTTTTCGTTTCATTTCTAAAAGTTAACGAATTTTTATTTCCATATCAGGTTAAATTATAAAAATATATCGGATAGGTCTTAAAATAAGATTTGTGATGTTGTTTTTTCATATATTTCGCGTGGTGTTAGAAAACTTATTGATTACTTTAAATTTATTTCATTTATTCGAAATTTATTTAAAGTTCGCCTCTTTTAATAATAATATATAACTATATTATTTTTTCGTTTCGATATATTTCGAGTTTATTAATTATTAGAAGAAAATTTTAAATTTTAGCTTATCGTCCATATCGATGAAAGATAACGTTCATTACGTCACGTACGTTTGTCGTTATCATCTATGTGTTTTCGTTTATTTCTAAAAATAAACTGTACCACCGAAGTCCACGATTAGAGCTGAATATTTTAATTTATATATATCGGGGTTTTCATTTAAATCGTTAATGCAGTTTTAACGATAATTTTGTCGATCTTAATATGGCAGTTTCTACCAGTGGCAGTTCGTACATAAATGTTGCATGGTTGCGCAACCATCAGAAATGTCCAGAACAGCGTAAAAATTGACGATGTAATAAAATAGAAGTACTAATTATTTTGTGGAGATTAAACGAAATAAGTGAATTTTAATTATATCTTTCGTACAATATATTATAAAAACGAAAAAATCGTTAAAAAAGTGCTTTAAAATGCCCAGTTACAATGGTTGATAGAGTTGCACGCCCGATGGAACCTGAAGAAGACATTGGAAACTCATATACAGCTTTATATGGAAATTTATACAGTATTAGCGATTGCTGTTTGCAATTGTTTTAGAATACTTGAAGTACACACAGTTGAAGGTTTTTTTTGTTGTGTTGTTCATAACACGCGGTTGCGTGCGCATACTATCGGCCAACTAATGTACGAGTCTACGACTTGTATTTCATCTTTTTCCAAGATTAGTTTTTCTTCTTCGAATGTTGTTTCGGACCTTCTGTAGTATATCCCAGGAAACAAGAGATATGACAACATTGGATTGTTTATCCCGTTCAGTCCTCTACAAACTCGAACTTTTAATTGCGTGATATTTAATCTTTTATATTTTAAAAGAAATAATTTTAAATATTAAAATTTATACTATAAAAGAAATAAAGAATAAAAAACAGTTCAACATATAAAACATTATTCATCTAGTGTTATGACATGCGTGATTTCTTCTAATATTTTATCAAATAAATTTTCATTTTGGTGTTTCATATGTCTCGTATATTTGCAAAAGTATGAATTTGCCATTGTGCGATGCGTCTCAACGCTTCTTATTTTTTAATTTGACCCATAAACTTTCAATTGGTTATGAGCCAATGCGACTGGATCTACAAATTAACACTGATTAACAGTCTGATGAATAATTATCGGCAACATTCTGTATAATCAACGGCAATAACGTAGCAGCTGATCTATTTGGAACCGACGTTAAGAAACATTCTTTTGTTTCTCTACAAATTCCTCCCAAAAACCAATTAATTGGGTAAAATCCTTTCTCGATTATATTTTCGTTTCGAAAAACATGTAGATTCGGTCCTCATATTCGTACTCTGTTGTTCAATAATGCATGCTCACAAATTTCACGTACATACAAATTCCGTTCAACAACGGCCGCTCACATTCAATTCGTCTTTGCAATGTTGAAGGGTGGTATATTCCTTACTCCATGCATAAATAAAAAGAATTATGGTACGGTAATCTAACTTGGAATTCGATATAAACGTACCAGATCGTAGAGATTTTTCTACACGAAATGTAGATTTACAACAGATCCATCTATCCCGAGAACCGGTACATCATTTCGTATCATGATTATATCTACATTTTTTTTTTGTAGAAAGGATATAGCACGATCCTTAGTATTTATTTCTTCTGTCAATTCCGAAATATTAATATTTATTAAATATTAAACATCTACAGACGTGGAATAAGATTAAAATGAATATTTAAAAATAAAACCATTATGAATGAAATAAACACTTAAAAGTAAGAATTAAAATGATTACTATTAACAATTATGAACGAAAATAAACTCTTAAAAGTAAGAATTAAAATGATTACTATTAACAATTATGAACGAAAATAAACTCTTAAATGTAAGAATTAAAATGATTATTATTAACAATTCAACATGTAAAAAAAAAAGAAAATTATGTTTTTCATTTAAAATAAACATTCAAAAATTAGAATTCAAATGATTCGTAAATAAGCTTTCCACGTTTCTCACTAGGTGTGTAATAATCCAGAGAAATTGGATGAAATATGTAAACGTTGCCATTTCATCACATTTTGTTCGTTTGCTGGCAAATACTACAGAAGGTCCGGTGTTTCTTTGTACATTTCCGCGTGTGAATTTTTTTCTTTGCCTCTCTTCAGTTTACGTTGTTCATAACTGACCTATGTTAATATGTGTAGAATTTTTCCCGTACTAAAGCTTTATTATTTATACAGCAATTGATTTCATTTTTAAAGGATTGTTTTATGTAAATTGTGGAAAAATAAGAATACGTACAGTTTATGGAATTGTTTTATTTTAGTATTTTAAAATTTGTTATCCTTTTCTAATTGTATAAATTTTTGTACTTATTCGTGCGGAACTAAAATTTAATGTATTTTGGTTTAATATTACGATTTTTTATCTTGGGTGATTGATAATCTTACTTCATAATTTTTAGTATTTCTGATTACTTTTTTAAAAGGTTCTTTCACTTTGTTGACTTTAATATTATTATTTTTTAACCACGATCCGCCACTGGTTTCTATCTATCGGATAATTTCTATTCCTATAAAAATACGACGTGGTAACTACAACAAATTAGAAAGCAGTTTATTTCATTGTATCAATCGTGCAAAAATTACAACTGAATAGTATTAAGCCGTTATTTAGCATCATCTACTAGGCAAAGTAAGCCGTAATAACTTTTAATAAATCGATGAATGGTATCCACCCGATGTGGGATTGTCTGTATTTTCTTACATTCGCTAAGATTTTGTCTCTGAACGTTTCCATTTGTATGTACATCTGTGATTTACAGCGTTCTGGATTAATTCGAGTGCAATTTAAATTGTACCATGCGCGTTTATCGAAATCAAATCCTGACATTTCAATTGTTAGATCCTTTACAAAATGGTTGTTAAATGGTGATTATCTATTGTCTCGGTCGAGTACGATTTTTCCACTTTCTTAACGGTTATCCAAACAGGCTTCTTGGAAGTTGACTTTTTCACTCGCGTATAATACATTAAAATTATAAATTTCGATGTATGAAGTAGTTATGAAATAAAATAACGTCGTTTCCTATTTTAGTGTGTATTTCATTTTTCGAGACGTTGAATTCTATTTTATATGCGATATATGATTTTGTATAAATAATTTTATCAGCAATAAATGTTCACGTACTGTATAATTATGATCGAAACGGTTAATGATTACCTGTCCTACCCCGAAATGTTATACATTAAAAAATCAATTTGACGTAAACATAACGTTATTAATTAATCGTTAAATTTTTCAGAGGCGTTTTATTTTGAATGTAACGTCGGTTGTGCGAGAAAATAAAATCATTAAGCTGTGTTAATTTTCATATAAATGACGGATTATCATTGGACTGCGAAGTCGATATTTTAATACGATAACGATAAGAAATTACTTTTTTTTTCCCCGGAACTTATCGATAACGCGGTAATTACAGTCCTTTTTTCCGAAAATAAATAAATAAAACTGTTCGATGACATAAATTCTTGAGAATCAGTTGTTTTATTATATATGGTTAAAAAAAATTACATTCGTCGAAATTTTCGATAAAATTGATCACTGACGACGTTTCGGAAATACTTGTAATCTCCATTTAAAAAAAGAAAAAAATGGATTTAAAATTTTTAAATCGAATTAACTTTATTTTGGTTCGAAAACGGATATTGTATCAATATCACCGGATAATTTGCTCTGCATGTTAACTGCATAGACGTAATATAAAACGTAAATAAATAGTTACGAGCTAAATTAAAACTTTCGCGCGGGATTCTTATCATTTATTCGTCGAATTTTTTCGATGAAAACTATGTTAGAATTTGTCACTGGTGGTGACGTTTCGGAGAAATATTTGTAATGTCGATATTTGGTTTAAAAATACTGAAAGTTCGTTTTATATGACGACAGTTAATACGCGGAGCAGATTAGACGATGATATTCGCTCTCAGCCAAATAAGAATATTTTATTCGTTCTTAAAGCTTTATAATAAAGCTACGTTCAATATACAGATTAGGACGTCCGACTTATAAGACAGTCATCTAGTAATAGCGTGGTTTAATAAGTTTTTGCATCATTTAATATTATTCGGAAAGTATTTCTGTACTGCTTTGGTGATACATATTTTTAATTTAATTAATTAATAATAAAAATACTTTTATACCGTATTAAAATATGTATAATTATTCGAAGCAGTTTAGTAGTTTCACTGGTACAGCATCATCAAATAAAAACTGACAACAAGTAATAAACTCCATCTTGATAAACAAAAGAACCGGTCTAGATTCCCGAATTTATTTGTTAACCACTCTGCGGGTAGGAATTTGAGAAGACTTCGTTTATGGCACGAATTTCCAATGAACGAACGATCTGATTGTGGTCTATGTATAAGGTGGTCAGAAAATTTTGGAAAGATCGGTTCTTTTGTTGTATATCGTACCGATATTAAAAATAATGTACCGATTGAGAGCATCGAAAGTTTTATAGTCTATTAAACGATAAGATTCGTCTAAACAACGACATTCAAGGCAGACTATAGTTTGCTTCAACAGCGACCAACAAACTGAATGGAAGAGTGTTTAAGAACAGTCATATTCTGACATCCATCAAGTTAATCGTTTACAAGTCTATTGTATTACCAACGGTACTATATGATTCAGAAACGTGGGCCCCATATATAAGACACGTTCGGACGCTTGAACGTTTCCATCAACGTACTATGTAGAATCCTTTGGCAGGACCGAACATCATATAAAATCGTGCAGCAACGAGCTGATTGACCGTCGATTCAGCTATTGCTGTATAAAAACAGCACGATATGAATGGGGTTGTTACAAGCATGAGCAACACCAGACTGCCGAAATAGATGCTTTGTGGTCACACGACGATGGGGAATAGACATGTTGAACGGTACAAATACTACTGGCGGCTTATATTAATCGAATGTGGAATTCACGTTAGCAAATGGCACGAACTCGTACAAAAATTATGTGGAAACGCACGGTAGAAGACGGTTTATTGATAGCGAAATAAAAGAAAGAACTAGCGACAGAAAAGAAAAGGTTGCAAGGTAGCAATGTATGCGGAAAAGGATGTATAGCGAGAATCGATCTTATTAGCGAACTTATAAAAAACGATGTCCACGTACTCGATACGGAATATATATATATATATATATATATATATATATGTGTTGAAAAAACTGTTCGAAATTTTAATGTTAGATTTCAAATGAATTAGGGGAAAAAAAGAAGTGATCTTTCAAAATTTTTTGACCACCCCTTTGATCCTGCTTATTATAATTTTCAAATATTACACAGACAATCAGGTTTCCCTGGAAATTTTAATAATAAACAAAACCTTTCCAAATTTCGGAATTTAGACCGGTTGTTTTGTTTACCAAGGGTTAAGTTTATTACTTGTTAGTTTTTATCTCGCTTTCATTCAGTCCTAGTGATGCTGTAACCGGTGAAGCTAGTAAACTGTTTGGAGTAAAAAATATATATATTATGATATGGTGTAAAAGTATTCTTATTTAATTTGTAATTAATATTAGTCTTTTTTTGACAGTCGCTTGATATCCATATATTGCCGGACTGGTTTCAATATATGCATGTAGACGAGAAACTTGTTAGGTGGGGAAAACGCAGAATTTCTGTTAAAAGAAGATAATTCATTTTTGCTAACTTCGTGTTTATTTCTGTCTTCTCGGTTTATTACACGTTTTTTCAGTATTTTGTTTGTTTAAGCATAAATTTAGAGGTTAGTTCTGATTTTTCAGGTATTGAATTTCATTGATCGCTGTCTGTAGATTTTTATGAGCATTTACTGAACAAACGTCTGCACATAAAATTGTTATGTTACTGATTATTTGAATGTTAGATCGTGTTGGAATATTAGCTGCGTATTGATGATTCATAGTAGTGGTCCACTGATACTACTTCAAGTAAACGTTATTCATCTCAATTGTTTATTTGAAAATATCTTTCGTTTAAATTTTCGTAAATAATTCGTAAGAAAATCTATATATCGCTGATTTTATTTAATTATTTCGAAATCTTATTACTATATTACGATTTTTACTAAAAGTTTAGTTGCATATTTAATCGAATATCGCGTTAATTTTTAAACGGTATGCGCATTTTTTTTTCATAATCGAGTTTTGTAAACGTGTTGATGTTAGAGTTTGGGAATATTTTAAAGCGTCGAATGATATTTAAAAATTGGAGAGGAGGTTGCTATAAAATTTTTTAAGGACAGTTAATTAGATATGTATATGTGAGGAAATTTGATGTTTTCTATGATAGTCATTATTTTGCTAAGTAAAACAAGAGGTTCAAAAATGGAGAATTTTGAACTTGACCCCAATTTTTCGGCTATTTAATTACATTCGCAATTTTCTATATGAACCACATTTCCTGCAGCTTTTGAACGATATGCCTTAATTTTTTTTTTTTTTTTTTTTAATTTATCCGACAGAAATGGTTTCATAAGGTTAAGTTACGCGAATAATTATTTAGCGTTGCTTACCAGGTGTTTAATAAACGCATTAAACGGGAATTTTGAAAGTAAAATGGAAATTAAAAAGATTTGACTTCAACATTTACATAAATCGGATGGATTAAAAAAAAGTTTTTTTGTTACAAATTTTCAGTATATCTCGGAAGCGGTTAGTTAGATTTTGACGCTTTTTCGTCCTATGTATAACTTAATTAACCTCCGTTGTGGCAAAACTTTGCGTAGACGTTTTTAATCACTGAATTATTTAGGTACGATCGAAATAAACAATTATAGCGGTTGTCAGTAATTAAGGAGTATTTCAACTTGCGAAAGTGAAACGTGTGTGATAAAAAGCCCTCTCTCACATCAAATAACTTAGACGGAAACTTCTAGTTAAAGAATATAAGTAAAGTCTTAGTAATGTGAAATTTAGAATGGATACATCACCTACACTTCATCCTGAAAATAGACGAAGATCGACGAACGATGCACCTGGGGCGAGTCGATGCGAAACGGTTTGCCATTGACTTCCCCGGCTCCTATACTTTCACCATAAACTGGTTTACCTACCAATTAAATGGACACATTGACTCGATGCCTTTTTACCGTTAAAAGTTTTCGTCCTTGCTGCGATTTGAGTTCACATCTTGCGAGTAAAGCGCCAAAGCATTACCGCTGTACCTCGCGAATATCTCATTAATGGCAAAGTTTGGGTTATATTATGCGAAGTAAATAATTGGAAACGATTTCATGTTGCTTAGCAAATGTTTAATAGAGTATTAAATAATGGTCGACGATTTGAAAGCCAATTACAAATCAAAAACTTCTACCCGATTAGAGGTGGTGAGCGATTCATTAGATTTTGATCTGCTACATAATTTTACTCTCCTGGTGCTATCCCATATGTCCTACAAAACCCCTAAAATCATAAGTATCCCAATTATTTAAAAAAAAAAAAAAAAATGACAAATAACACTGATTAAGTATTCCCACTGGCAAAAGCGGAATGTTATGAAAAGTTTCCTCCTAAATGAAACCACCTGGCCTGAAACTCGTACTTATTATTAATATTATTATTATTATCGTAATAACATACTAAATATGTTTGTCATATTAATTTGTAAGAACTCTAGATATGTTTAATTCAGATAGTATTTGTATTTTTTTCGGGCTTGTGACATCGATTAATTAGTTTTATATGCATAAAGTTGAAAATAGATATTCTATTATTCATTGCGTTTTCCTTATGCTAGTATACTTCGTAAGCGTTTCAAGGATTTTTTCCTAGTAATAATTTACCTTTATAAGCTAGTATTCTTAGTACAAAAAATCGTACAAGTAATTTTTAGATATTTTTTTATTTTATTTATCAAATCGTTAAATTCTTCAGGATGATTTTTTCTTGTTTTCTATACTTTAACATATGCGGTTGTTTTTTTTTAACATACGTACCTGCATTTACCTGATACATATTATAATCGATAGCATACATCGTAAATGCTTCGATAAAACCTTTAAAATTACAAGTTTTCACACATGAAATTTCGCGTATAAATAATTAAAATCGCTATTTATATGTATAAATCTTTGTTAGTAAATATTTTTTTTTTGACACCGATATTAACTCTATAGTTTTTTAACAGATAGTCTAGTTAATTACAAATACTTTTTTAATTATGTAATTTTCGACAGATGGCGTTAGTAGTATAATGACGTATTTTAATTTATGCAATTTTTTTTTTTTTAATTATCTTACAAAATGATATTTTAATAATAGATAACATGAAACGAAGTAAACTGCAGTCTAAATCTGGAGGTGTTATATTTTTTCTTTGTAATTGTTTTTTTATTACGCTTGGAAATTTTAACGTTTTTGTGAATAATAATACAAAATATATACGATGTATTCCTAAATTTTGATAACGAAATCAATTAATTTTGACACGAATGTGAATGAATTCTAAATCTAGAGGTGTCATAAGTTTTTTTTCATAGTGTACCCACAAGGTGAGTTTTTTCGTACTGTACCCAATAGACTTGGAGTTAATATAAATGGAATAAGAATAACGATTAGGTATATTTGGTCGAGTCAAAGGAAAATATGCAAAAAATAACGAATAAAATATCATTAGAAAGTCAGAAGTTAGGAATGAAAATAAACGTTACAAAACAAAACTTATGAGAATAACAAAAACAAAAAGTATAGATTGAAAAAAATCGCACAAGTAAATAGGTAAGTATTTGGGAAGCTTAATCATGGAAAAATCTCTTGAATGATGATAATGATGATGACCACAAGGCTAGATTTTTTCGTAGTGTACCACAAGAGCCGAGTTGTGGAAGAGTGTAGGGCTCGCTTCGCTCCCTCTTATAATTCTCTTACATTTCGTTTTTTTTTTTTTTTTTTTTGTAATTGCTTTTTTATTATGTTTGGAAATTTTAACGTTTTTGTGAATTATACGAAATATGTATGATGTAACCTAAATTTTGATAAAATCTATTACTTTTTCGTCATATTTTTTTAAAGCAAACGATTTTATTTTATTATTATTTTTTAAAAATCAGTTTTAACATTCATTTATAGATGCATATTAAAAGTTAGCATTTATCAAGTATAATATATAAATTTTTGTAACGTTATCGTAACATCGCGTAAAGAAAATTCGCGTTAATAAGTAAATAGAAAATTTTTCGTTAGAGCATTATAATATTATCATTCACGTTAAATTTAAGATTTTGATATTAATTCATCTTTAAATTGTCATAAAAGAAAAATTTGACAGTTAGTTTTGAGCGAAACGTGATTCTCCAGCATGTATAAGATTTAGATGTTGTTATACGTTATAGATTAGGCAACTTGCGAATATTTAAAATTAAAATATTTCGTTTTTAAAAAATTACGGTTTTTACGAATTGTAACAATTTTATTAAATTATCCCAAAATAAACGGATATTTTCCAAACGGCTTGATATAAATCAAATACGTTTAAATGTCGTGAATATGTAGATATTGCAGTTAAAAATCTTCTGACAGTACTTCTAAAAGGTAAAAAATTATTTATTTTTTCTATTTACATGCGTAATGCCTAAAAAAAAATATAAGTATGCTATATTTAATTATAAATTTTGTTGGGAATTTAAAAAATAATAATAATTTGAAATTGAGTAATATAATAAATTATGCGGATAGCGAGTATTTTAAAAAGCCAATATATCGCCCATTTATTTGTAATTGATTATCGTTGATTCATAATGTGTTTTTTTTTTTAAAAATACAAATAATACTATTGTTATTATTATTATTACATAAGCTGAAAAAAATATGACAATGAAAATTTACACGCGTCTTAACCGAAGTAATTTTTTCTAAACTTATTTTTTATTATCTAAATCGCGAATTGTTTAATTACGGGATTACGCATAATTAATAGAATAATTTAATTTAATTTTTACGATTTATAACTTGTCCGATCATGACTGAGATCGAAAATAAAATTAATAATTTATTAACGTATAATTATTTTTATGTATAACAAACGGTAGCTTCTAAATCGATTTCGAATTAATACATGTACTTTATTAAGGTTATTTTTTGAGCATTTAATTTACTATAAATTTATTTAATGTTTAATATGCTTTATCCAGAATTATGTTATATATATATATATATATATATATATATATATATATATATATATATATATAATATATGTATATATATATATATATATATATATATAAACCAAACAAAGTCATAACACACTTTAATCACTACAGACGTAATTTCACTTTTAGATTTATTTACAATAAATTTTATTTGTTATGATTTTGTTTGGTTTATAATAAATCACTACTCTTCAATATATTCAATATTCAATATATATATATATAAAGCTGTGTAGCTGAAAATCTTTTATTGGCTAATGTAAATAAATAAATAAAATTAGTTATTAAATCCTGAACCATACGCTTTAGTATGATACGAGGGAAATAAAAAAAAATATATATAATGGTAAGGGACGTCGCCTAACGACTCTCGTCATTGTTGACATCAAACTCGGTATCCTGACCAAGTCATTACAGGATGGCTTAATATTGCCTTTCATGTATAAGGGTACACATATATATGTAATATATATATGTGTGTATGATGATAATTTTTATTCAATTTTTACTATATCTCATCGATGTTGTATATGAAATATTTCTCGTGGAGAAGTCAATTTTAATGAATTTTTGTATTTTATAAGCAATAACGATTATTATTTCTCATCCTCTTCAATATTCCTTCATCTTCAAGCAAGGCTGCGTTCTTCTTTCCACCATTCTTTTTGGCGGTGAATGTCAAGGATTGGTGTATGAGATCTAGGCATTGTACTAGCTTTTGGGGCGCCATGGAGTAAACTTCACACCCATAGTTTAGTCTACTAAGAATGATGGATTTGTAAAAATTTATTAGTATTTTGATATGTAAGTTGTAGTTTGGTTTAGAGAGATACTTGAGGATGTTTAACAATTTCAAACATTTAGCCTTGAGCTGTGTTATATGAGGCCGTCAGCTCAGCTGTGGGTCAAAAAGAAGATCTAAGAATTTTTTCTTTTTTGAAGAGCTTATCAGAGTATTAATGGATGGAAGGGAGTAATGTTTCGCTTCCTGTGAAATATTATGAGTTGTGTTTTTGAAGGAGAGAATAGTAGTCCATTGCTCCAATTTTCATTTGGGTGTTTTTTGAATGAGTTGGTGGGTAATTAGGGGAAGGAGATATTTATATCTTCAAAAAATAATCGTATTGAGAGTGGAGGCTGAATCAGTGAACAAATGTCATCGATGTAGAATAAAAAAAGAGTAACACTTAGGGGGAGAACCTTGAGGTAGGCCATTTTGGGGAAGACAGGGGGAGCGAAAGAGTATTCTGAACTTTGAGTTGGGTTAACCTCACCTGTAAGAAATTTGTGATGTATTTTAGCATATTACCTTTTATCCCCATTTGGTTTAGTTTTGTTAGAAGATTGTTACGTCCACCCCCTCATATGTTTTCTATAGGGAATATGTTTGTTGCTTTGCAGCGAAGGTAGTTAAAATTTCTCTCTGTAAGGATAGGAGATGGTCAGAAGATGATCTACCTTGACGACCACCCATTTGGAAGGGATAAAGAAGGTTCAATGATTCCAAGATAGTCGACGATTAAGCATTTTTCCATAAGTTCAGCTATGTAAGCGGTCAGTGAAATAGGGCGATAACTATCTAATGTATGGTTTTTTTTTTTTCTTTTAGGGACTGTTTCCATTCCAGAGATATAGATCCTGTTGTCTATACATGGTTGTATATTCAAAAGAGATGTAATCTGACAGAATTAGAGAGGTGTTTGAACATGAGAGGATGTAAAATGTCTGAACCGAATGCTGAAGACTTTGTGTTATGGTCCAAAATTGAGCTCCTGAATTATGAAGGGTTTGTTATGTGGGTTTATGTTTTTAATGAGGATTTTTATCAGTTGTCCAGTCTGTGACTGGAGCGGTGTGAATAGAGGATCATGTGGGGCGGTAGAAGGTTGTGTACTAAACTATTTTGCAAAGTTGTTTGCAGCTTCTAATGGGTCGGTGATGGTCTGATCAGATATTAATAAGGTGAGGGGAGGAGGAGGGGAGTTAATATTTGCGAATGTTTTGATAGATTCATGATGTTGAAGTGGACTGTAAAATGGTTGATACCAATCTAGATAATGATTCTGTCTTACTTGTTCACCGTCTGTGAACATGTATTCCTTACTCGGGGTACTTCCACTACATGATTATAGAGAATATCTGACATTTAAACATATACTCTGTTCCATCCCTGTACATGACCCTTCTACCAAATTACCATTTGATCCTATCCTTCGTCTTACAATCAACTCTAAATGATAAATTTCAGCACTTATACAATGACTAACGCAAATTATCCAACTCTATTATACATATCAATACGCTTCTCTTGCAATATAAGAATATGACCGAGCATGAGTTTGTTATGAAAGCAAATAACTTAATAAACAGCTATTTACCAGCAACGTTATGCATTACTGACGGCGTCAAATATCCCATTCTATTAATAGTCTTACAGCATGCGCATTCTCCATTAACGATTTATGCTATCCTATACGACTGCACGATTCTTGCTCTACATATGATGCAGAATTATACGGTATATTTTTCTGTCTTCAACATTCACTCCTACAAATCCTAGTGATGCCAAAACACTAGTTGTAACGGACTCCCTTCACTGTATACACAAAATCAAAGAATCCTCTTATTAATCGCATACAATCCCTTCTTTACCAATTATCATAAAATACAGATCGTCCTTCTTATGGGTTCCAGATCATAAGGGAATTGTGAGAAACAACGCGGTGCATAGGACAGCCCATTCTATATTTGTAGCCCTACGTTCTATAAAGCTCCGTCATCTTCTGTACTAAACATAGCCCTCAAATACTTCATTCACCACAACTGACATACTACCTGGTAACTTCCTTCTTGCTATTAAACTCAATGCAGGCTTCTAAAAACCACCTTACAATTTATGCCGATATCACTCTGCAGGTTCCGCCTTGGTCACATATCTCTCATGGCCATCTACTCCAATATACTAAACCACCGGCTTTTTGTCCTTTTTGTTTACTTGCAAATTCCTCTCTTACTTGTCATATTTTGCTATATTGCCGTACACTCTACCGACCCCATATTCATCCGCGTACCCTATCTGGTTTCCAACTATTCTCTCAATTATACAACTCCTTTCCTCTTCTATCCTCATTTACTACATCTAACTGTTAAATCACCAGTGCCGTAATAACCTCGGTAGTTAAACACGGTACTACAAAATAAGAATAAAATAAAATACAAAAATACATACTTTTTTGACGATAAAACGCATTAACTTTTTTTTTCCGTTGAAATTCTTTTATATCATCACTTTTTATGTTCATTTCCGATATATCTTACTAAATAATTTTATTCTTCGTATTTTTTTCAAACTAATTTGAATGTGATTTTTTAGTTTGTCCATGTGACTCCATTTTTTAAGTGTCCGTGAAATATTGTTATCCTTTTTTTCTTATTGTGTTCTGATAATTTATACTTCTGGGTTGCTTTTTAATATACGTTTTTTTTTTTAATTTATTTTATTTAAAAACGCTCGATTACCGAGATCATTTGCGTCTGTGTATGCTTTATATGTTATGAATTATGTCTGTAACCGTGAGCAATTTTAGGAGTTTTTCAGTTATTTGAGGATTATCCTGTAATATTGTTTGTATTGTATTATTTGTGAGTTTGTAAATATTTCCTGGATTATCATATACATTCTAATAGTACACGTTTTTTTGTTGAATACTACATGTGGTGCAATTTGGTGAAGGATCTCCATTCAGCGGGTGTTGTGATGTGAGCCTTGTGTGTCTTATACGATGCTACTTCTTCCTGTCGTAATTTTTGATTCTGATGTTATATCGATTTAATCCGATAAAGGTGCGTGTGTAAGTTGAATAAATTTCTCAATGTTGTTGGTATAGTTTTGTGATATGAACGAACGGGTGTATGACATGTGTATAGATTTAACTGTATTTAGATTTTTTCTATACGTTTTAGCTGCTTTATCTGTGGCTTCGTTTCCTGCAATTAATTTACGTATATGTTTTTTCCAATTTAAGAGTCAATACTAGTATCTGTAAAGTATGTCTTTTATTTCCTTGGAACCTATTTGTGAGTGAGGCGTATTGCGGTTACGTTTTGTGCTTAATGAGATATGTTTCGTTTTGGATGGAGAACTCTGCGATGTGGGCCGGTAACAAATCATTTATGGAAACAGTTAAATAAAAGTACTTTTGGTTTTACTTCCCCTGTTTTAATTTCAAATGCCTCTGATATTTCTCTAGGAAATTTAACATTAGGTGTCGTATTTGTTAAAGTTTATACCGCATTATGGAAAAACAAAAGAACCGACTTTTACAATTTTTCTGATCACCTTACAAGTAATGGATATTCTAATTTTCAAAACGTTTCCATAAACAATCAGATCGTCGAATCCCTCGAAATTCTAGAAATAATCTTAGCTTTGTCAAGTTACTCCCTGACAAATTCCGTGTTTACTAAAAAGCTTAATTTTATTACTTGTTGCTATTCAGTTTATTCTTTTTTTATCTAGTTTACATCTTGATGATGATGCTGTAGCCAGTGTGAAATTAGTTGGTCGTTTTTTTTATTAAATGAATATATCGCGATACGGAATAAAAAAATTATTCCCGTTAAATTCTGCTTGGAGTCGTGTTCTATCAATATGGTACGGGTTTTTTTTTCTTTTTGAAATCCACAAATCTGGCGATTATATCCTTCCCATTTAACTATTTTACTGATTCTTCTGCCCTTTACAAAGCTTGGTGATGAAATTAACATTTTAACTATAGTCAATTTTATCTTGGACCGTCATTACCTTAATTCAGGATTCGTTTATATAAATTATTCAGAGCAACATTAAGTTCGTTCGGTATTTATTTGTGTTTCGTAACTGGTTTAGAAGTGTTTTGGAAAAAATGTTAAAATATGTGTACCGTATTATTATTATTATTTAAGAAATGTATATATATTTTACAAATTTGTGTAAAATAACGTATACAAGTGTTTAAGTGGATGAAATTATTATGTTTTGTTTTTTTTTCTTTTGGTTCAGCATATCAGTTCCGTGTCTACGAAACTTAAGGAGGAGAAAAAAAATAAAACAAAAATAAATTTAAAAAAAACTCATCTCGGCGGTCGCGGCGTTATTACTAGAAAAATTTTCTTCGTATATTTAAAATGGAAGGCGATATCGAAGACGGAGAGATTTTGGATGAAGAAAACGTTGTGGACGATGATGTTAAGAACAAGAAATTGACTATTATTACTAAATCGTCTACGGCCGTCAACGAACAACTTCAACGGGACCACGACGACGAAGATGAACTCACGTCAAAATTATCGAAAACTTCTTCCGATATCAGTTCAAAACACAAATCGTCTTTCGAACAAAATACTATTAATCATAATAATAATAATAATAATAGTATTAATATTAATAATAATAATAATAATAATAATAATAGCGTTAGTAAAATAGTCGCGATAAATGAAAACGATGGTAATAAGAGACGTAAATCTAACGATTTGTTAGCGGTAGAAGGATTGAGCGATAATAGTTCGATTAGTTCTTTAATAAACGGTCGTCGAAAGAAATTTAGACGACAGTCCGTCGAAGCGGACGTTATCGACGAAGATATGATTTGCATTAGCGGAGGTTCGTTGCAATTATCGCCGCCGTTAGCTCGTCAACGTCAATTATTATCGCCGGATGACGTCGATAGTAGTAGTAGTAGCGGTCAACAACTCCACCATCAGGATCATCATCATTATCATCATAATCGCGTACGAAAAGAACCGTTATTACCGGATCCGCAGATTCCTCCTAACGACGATATTAAAGCCAAATCAATCTGTTCCGGCGGTAAATACGGCGGCGCCGGTAAAATTAGTAATAATAATAATAATAATAATACTAACAGAAATAGCAAAGACGACGGCGATTTGTGTATATTTTTTTTACAAGGTCGATGCAATCGCGGTAGCGAATGTTCGTTTATACACGCGTTAAATAAACCGCGTCGTTTGGAACCGTGTAAATTTTATCTGATGGATCGTTGCAACAAACGCGATCAATGCGGTTACATGCATAACGATTTCCCGTGTAAATTTTATCACGCCGGTTTGAAATGTTTCCTCGGTAAAGAGTGTAAATTTAGTCATCGTAAATTAGACGATCTGCATCGTAAAATACTCGTACGTTATTTACGTAAAATCGATCAAACGTCGGCCGTTACAGCGATCGAAACGATGAATATTAGTAATAATGGTAGTAGTAATAATAATAATAATACGAATTATAGAAAAGTGAGAAGGTCAAGTTTATGCTCGGATGTGGGAGGAAGCGAAGAAGATATCGAGTACTATCATAATAAATCGTCGCAACATTATCAACGTAGTAATAATAGTAATAATAATAATAGTAGTAATACTATTAATAACGATAATAAAATTCCGTCGTTATTCGACATAAAAGTATCGTTACCGCCCGAGGTCGCTTTATTCGTTAACGACGATAACGTTAACGGAGCGTCTAACAAGGAAAAATTTCTACACGACGACGATAACGATCGTAATAAAAACAAAAAGAATATCAATAATATTAATAACCGATCGACGTTAAATTATCGTACGCTAATCGACGAGCGACCGTTTTCAGTATCGTCCATGAGCGTCGGTATCGCCGCCGGTACTGCTACTACGACAGATACGTATAATAAATTTAATAAGCAAACGATGAAATACGATATCGAATCGGAAATCGTCCGAGGATATAGTAGTAGTAATAATAATGATAGATCGTGCGTTAGTAAATTATCAACCGATAAAGAGGAATTCTATCGTAAAATCGAATCTACTAAATACGATAACGAATATCATTGTTATAATAGTCAACAACAACAACGTCGTCCAGATACCAAGGAATACGATTCATCGCCGATAACGGACGAACCACCGCGTATCAAGAAGAAAAGATATCACGATTACCGCGGCGAACAATCGGCCGCCGACGTTATCGTTAGTACGGATGAAAATCTCGCTAGTAATCGCAACGACGACCGTCATCGTCGTCATCACCATCGTCATCATCGCGATAAAGACGATAATAGTCGGCCTGGTAATAGATCGAAATCTGCCGCAGATAACGATAACTTAATTATCGACGATGATGACAATTGTAAAAATAACGGACGTAGCGAACTCGGAACGGCTACTACTCCTTTATGTTCACCGAATTCTACCGGTTTTAGCGGCGACGATTGTTGGGAAATAACGTCTAAAGAATACGATAATATCGAAAAAGATCAAATTCGACCGGCTAAGAGCAGCAACAACAACAACAACAAGAAGAAGAATAAAAAGAAACGTAGAAGTAATAGCGAAGAAAAGAAATATTTAGAAAAAGAAATTAGAAAGCTGACGCGTAAAGAGAAACGATCGAAAAAGATCAAACGCAAAAATCATCATTATCATCATCGTAATCAAATGCAAAATTACGATTTCCCGGAACCGTATAAAGATGAAAGCGAAATGCGATCGTCGCCACGACAAACATCGTCGACGACGACGCCCGTACGATACTACGACGATGATGGTCGTGAAAACGTAATCGCTGAAGCTCCGTCTCATTTACCTAGAAAACAACGAGAATTGTATCGTCGTATTCAACAACATCAAAAAGAAATAGACGACGATAATGACGAAACTGCAACGACGATCGATATGAATAATAGTACAACGACTAGTAGTAATAATAATAATAATAATAATAATAATAATCATAATCGAGTCCATCGATCGTCTAACAGTGAAGTTGTAGTAGATTGGTATTCGAGCGACGAAGAAGGCGTCAGTAGTTTAGATACTATAATGCGATCGATTAAGACGACAGTATCGTCGTCTGCTTCGAGTTCAGCTATTAGAAATAAAGACGATAATAACTATAAATCCGGTGGTTCGAATCGTTTTATCGATAGTACCGCTACCGCGTTAAATATATCCCAATTGACCGATATTCACATTAGCGACGAAGTTAGTAAAATATTGTCGACAATTCGCGATCAATCAACTACCACCACGGCTATATCCGATTCTGATCGTCGTACCGTCGAATCATCTTCAGTCGCTGTCTGCGATCGTACTAGTATAAATAGTAAAAGCGACGTCAACAGCATACTATCGAATTTAGGTTTATCTACTTTTAACGAACATTCGAATAATAGCAATAATAATAATAATAATAGTAGTAGTAATAATAATAATAATAATAACGATAATAAAGTCGTTCAATCGGGACAAGACGACGATGACGACGACGACGACGACGACGTGGAAAACGATGGTAACGACGCTAGTGGCTTTCCTTTTAAACCGGTACCGAATCACGAAACCGCTAACGAAATTGACGCTTCGCTATTATCGCATTTACCGATGGACTATAAACTAATACCGTTAGATCCGATACCTAAAGTTAACTACGCGTCGATGCCGTCCGTCTGCAATACCAGTCCGTTAGATCCGCGTTTTAAAAATAATAATAGTAATAATAATAATAAACCTTCGTCATCGTCCGGAAAAATCGATCCCCGTTTGGAAATTGTAAATATCAATAAGTTGCCTAATAATAATAATAATAATAATAATAATACTACTACTAATACTAGTAGCTCTAATAGTAATAATTTAATTAATACTAATTCGTTCTATCATACGCCGCCACCAAATCTTATCGGAAATGTGATAACAACTTTAAACGGTACTAATTCCATGCCCGTCATCGTAGAGGCACCTCCGTCGTCGTCGTCGTCATTAACGCCGTCTACTTATACGACGCCGCCACCTCCGATCGACGTGTCATCGTCAGTCGTTAAAAAAGACGTCTCGTCCGAATTAAGAATTAACGAAAAACGCGATCCACGTCTAACCTCCAGATCGATGATAGCAACACCGGTGGTTCATCAGAACGATACTACGCCTACCGATCCCAGATTAGGTAGTATGCCACCTACCGATCCTAGATTGGCGATTTTAAACGCGAACACACTACCACCTCCGACCGTCGTAATTAGCGTTCCACCGCCGCTGTTAAATACCAGCGTACCGCCGCCCAGTTTATTGAACGTACCCACGAATTTTAACGTCGGTCCATTGCAAAACGAATCTCACCGTCACATTCCGAGACCAACCGATCCTAGGATTCGTTTCAACAACAATAATTTCACGCCCGTCGTAAACGTCTCCGGTGTGCAAAGTAGTAGTAGTGGTAATACTCTGTAATATATATATATATATATATATATGTATGTATGTATGTATGTATGTATGTATGTATATTGTTATGAGAACCGATGTACAAGTCGAGGAAAAATATATCCATATTATTCGTATCACTTCGTTAGAGTGAGCAGTTTTTACCGATGCTAGAACACTGGTTCCGATGAAATAAAGAAAAACATTTCTAAACACAACATTTCTGATGTTTCTGATTATTTAAGAATTCTCCATTAGATTCGGAATAAAATATAGTCCCCTATTTCTATAGGACGACTTTTATTATTATTATTAATAAATTTATTTAATTTTCGTATAGACAAAATTGCAATTTTAGTTCGTCTTATAATTTTAATTAGTTTTAAAATTTATTGCTCTTCCTTAACGATATTTGTTTTTAGATTATTTTAAACGGTCGTTTTCAATCATAGTATTCTCATATAGGGTATGAAAAATTTGTCGATACTAAAAAAATTGTCGATTTTTGTCGGAATTCTATCGACGAACAATGTCGAATTATTTACGATTATTTTTTAAATATCCAGGCAATGTACGTCAAATATCTTTAATTCTTCGTTATTTTACATCTTCGAGGAGTCATTTTGTTGTTCTCGATACGGATAATATTCTGTATTTTTCTTTTTTAAAGATGAAATACCGATAAAAATTTTGTTACTTTGTGTATAAAATTAAAGTTATATAATTTTGCACCTAAAAGAAATAACGATACGTGACTGAAAGAGAAAAAAAGTTTATGTACACACACACACACACACATCTTAGGTTTATCGACGTGATCATACTGTTTAAACAAAAAAAAAATTGTGTATTTATGATTTTATTTATTTTTTAATCCGATTCTAAATGTTATTTGTTCGCTCGGATATAAATGAGACGCATTTGTAATAAATATAATGATGTTCATTGTACGTATTAAATCAATACAAAGAAGGTCGTTTCTGCAATTGTTTAATAAATATGCATTTCTGAAGCCTGCAAAAATTGATAAATTCAATATTCGCGGAATTATAAAGTAGCTTATACTGATTTATATATATATATATATATATATATATATATATATATATGTGTGTGTGTGTGTGTGTGTGTGTGTGTGTGTGTGTGTGTGTGTAATGTACATGTTTTTACTTAAATAATGTTGTGACTTGTTTGTATATATTGCAATTTCAAATTGTCTTGAATATTTTTCTAATACTTTTACTTCTCTACATAAAACTTCTATTGCTAAAATATACATGAGCTAAATGATGTAGTTTTATTTTTATTTTTATATATATAGTGTGTGTGTGAGTGCGTTTTCGAATTGCGGATGAAAGTATTACAATTTGTTTTGATATAGTAGGAGTTTTTTAATATCAATATTTGCAGTTGTAACTATGTAGTAGCGGTAATTTTTTTTTATTTTTTTCGACGAACAAATTGAAAATTATTTAGCTTTAATAAGAAAAAAAATTAGTTTTAATTTTAGTTTTTCTGCATATAATCAATCGCGTTTTGCTTTTTATGGTCGTTCTTTTATTTCTACGATTTTTTATTTAATCTTATTTCCTTTCGTTGTCTCCACGGATTTTTCGAATGTAATTTAATATAATAAATGTTTATAATTACGTAGATAATGTTTTTCTATTTTATTATTATTTTGGTGTACGGATACCGAAGTAAAAATGTGTAATTTTTGTATAATATGTACATATCTATGTCATATTTTATGCATATATATATATACACACATATATATATATGTAAAGAAAAAACGGTTGGAGTGTGACGAAGATGTCAAAGTAACGTCATTAACTGAAATGATAAAATATATTTGTCTTTTATTTTATATTATTCTCGCGTTTTTAAACTTTAAATTGTTTCCTATATTTAGATTTACAATTTTGTTGTATTTGTATGTCATGTACAAATTAAAGAAAAAAAAAACACATTTTTATCTCACTGTGTTGAGCGAGTCAAATGAAAAGCATGCTTATCAGAGTAGTTTTATATCAGCAAAAGTAATTGACCTTTCTTAATAAAAACTACCTTTTCGTATATATATATATATATATATATATATTGACGGAATCGAGAGAACAATAGTTATCGTAAGAATGAATGGTGTGCGGCCAAAAGGCAGAGTACCAATTAAATGGACAGATGCAGTGACTGCTGCAGCTCGAATGTCATTTTCAAAATGCGTTTATAATTCTGAAGATCGTCCAGGATGGAGGCAGAAAATAATGAAACTGTTACCTTGATCACGATACTCCTACGTGGAGTTACGACTAAATGATGATATATATATATATATATATATATATATATATATATATATATATATATATATATATACATTCTTCTTTAGCTATCCTTATCCGGATGCGGTGGCATTATGTAATGCAATCAACTAGATGTGTCGATCCCGGACTAGATTCGTAATTTGTTGTAAATCGGAACCATCTATTTTCGTAATCTGATTGATATAATGGGTCATCGGTCAACCTTTCTTCTTTTTCCATCGATCTTTCGGATCATTTTCTCCAACCTGTTTGCACGTATTGTATGTCCGAAAAATCCTAGCATGCGTCTTTTAATAGTTGGCTGTCTGGCTTCAATTTTAAGCTCCTTTAAAACGGAATAATTTGTTCGATGAACCGTCCATGGTATAATTTTTCGATATCCTTATTCTTCATCGATTTAAATCGTCCATCTTTCGGAACTGTATGTCGCGATAGAAAAAAACTAGAATTTTCAGAAGTCGCAGTTTTGTTATTTTAGTGATCTTATGATCTTTCCATATACGATTAAGTTTTCTAATTCCAACGTTTGCCAATGCTAGCCGTCTCCTTATTTCTGCTTCTGATCTACCATTTTTGGATGTGCATGTCCCCCGAATAGATTAATTTATCTTTAATTTCTATATCTCGTAATTGAGCCAAGGGTTGTTGTATTGTGTTTTCTTTATCAATGATCAGCATTGAACATTTCTGTTCAGTTTTAGACCGCTTCGTTGCCAGCTGCCTCTATTCTTGATATTATTTCAAGCATTCCTTGCTCTGTACTAGCGATTAATACCGTTTCATCCGTTTCATCGGCAAATCTGATATTAGTAATTTGTATGTGTGTATATATAAACCGGTACGATCATATCTTCTGTTCTTTTCTGTACTTGTTTTGTTCTAATAAACGTCATTGTTGGATGTTCCTTGGCTTTTCAACGGCTTTATTATTAATTGTGGTCCAGTTTGGCGTGTATATTTTAAACAAACAATTCATAACGTAAATTCTAATTGTCGAAAAATTTCGAATCAATTTTACCGCCTTCATTTGTAACTGCTTCGGATAGACCAATAACGCGGGATTCACTTTTCGATTTTTTTATATTTAAATTAATTTTCAATGCTAAAAAATAAAATAACTGTATATTATCGGTAATAAAACTTTTCAATTTGAATGAATTTTTTAAATGAATTTAAAACGAGATATGATACTTTTCGGCGAATGATAAATTAATGAATAACTTTTTCCTAACGTAGTAGAACTTGTTAATGATAAAAACATTTAAACTATTAAATATTTACCCCGGTCGTGATTCTATTGGTTACTGTGCATAAGATAAGGAGCTGTGCCACTGGGACACGCTCCATTAAATACATTTACTTTTTAAAGTTATCCTCGCCGCTTACTGCCTCAAATAGGTAGATTGCGAGCATAAAAAAAAATTACTTAATATTGCTGATAATAAACGTTATAATTCTGTAGAAGTAACGAAATATAAAACGTTCAACGTATTATACATACTTAGTAAGTATAACCACCTTTTAGATAATTGTGTAAAAATAAAATTGATTAGTTAAACAATCGTAATCCTCCGTATTAATTTATGAACTATTTATTAAACATTAATATAATATAAATAATCCCTACCAATAATCACGAGCTAATTTGCAGGCTACTTAAGACTATTATATTCGATTATTATACGTATATAAAAATAATGTTGTATATTATATGTTTCCGGTTAATGATTAAAGAAGCCTTACAAATTTCTACTAATTTTCAGAATAAAATTACATGCTACTTTAGTTTTAAACATAATTTATATACTATTTATAGATGCGTATTGTTCATAAAAATTTGTATATATACATGTGTGTGTGTGTGTACGCGCATATATTAGTGCCTCGTTGTTTAATATTTAACTATGTAACCGCGTCAATCATTTTTATATATATGTTGAATAAAATTATATATTATATTTATGTTTAACTTAAGTACGTTTATATGATTTGTTAACATGGCCTTCGTGTTTTTATTACGCATGCATAGTGTAAAATTATATATAATTTTTTCTAAAGCTGTTTAGTTTACTTCAGATGTTCGACATATTATTCGTTATTTTACACGTTACTGTCGGAACTCTACAAATTTTACAGATATTTGATCATCGTGTATGCTACTAAATATAACAACTCTTCCTTTACGGATTAAATACTCTTTTTTTTATTTTTATATATACGTATATATATATATATATATATATATATATATATATATATATATATATATATATATATATATATATGTATATATATATCAGTGGCGGCTCGTGTATTAACAAATCTAGCAATTGCAATTACAACTTAACCCCTCCCCAACATACACACGCACACACAATTTTTTTCGCTTCACACAACATTACAAAGTAACAATAATACCAATGTCAACAAAGTGTAATACAAATACAAGAACATTTTAAAACCGTAATTAGAAAAATGAGAAATTATTGAAGTTAGATTATCAACCCCGGGATAAAAAATTGCATTACACTAAATTAAAATATATGAAAAATTTATTTCCGCATGAATAAAATTCATTCAATTAGAAAAGTATAAAAATGTTCTAAATACTAAAACGAAACAATTCGATAAACTACGTATAATAAAGTTTAAATTGTGGAATGTAGTGATTTTTTATTACTTTAATTACAAAAATCAATTAAAATCGCTAAAACTTTATTTTCTTGAAATTCACAAAGCTATTCGGCAACTACGCCATTATCAAGCAATATTTAAATTTAGACAAAAATAAAAACACAAAATATAAATTTAAATATAAGTTCACAAATTTATACATATAAAATGAAGAATAAATAAATTTGTGAACTTATATTTAAATTTATATTTTGTGTTTTTATTTTTAAATCTTTATTTTTATCTAAATTTAAATATCGCTTGATAATGGCGTAGTTGCCTAAAAACTTTGTGAATTTCAAGAAAATAAAATTTTAGTGATTTTAACTGATTTTTGTAATTCTACGTAAGTTAAGTATTCTTATTTTTTCATAATTTACACGAAACAATCCTCTGAAAATGAAATAATCAATTGCCGTATAAATAATAAAGCTTCAATAAGGAAAACATTTTATGTATATTGACATTGGTCAGTAATAATAATTAGAACAACATATCCTGGAGAGAGGCAATGAGACAATTCACACGCAGAAATGTACACAGTAAAAAAAAGAAATACCAATAGAAATTCGAAGAAGAAAGGCGAAATATGAGTCCTAGACTCGTTCCTTCGTTGGCCGATAGTATGTGCACGCAATCGCACTCACGTGCTATGAACAACACAATAAGAAAAACCTACTTTGCCGCGTCGAGTGTGTGTACTTCGAGGATTCTGGTTGCAAAATGATTGTAACAGTTCAATGTAAACTCTACACCCATAGTACCATATAACGCTGTATATGGATTTCCGATTCTGATGCCTTCTTTAGGTTGCATCGTTGTAACTAGGCATTTCAAAGCACTTTTTTAAAAGATTTTTTACTTTTTATAATATATTATACGAAAAAATAATTAAAATTCACTTGTTTTGTTTCTTATTCTTGATCTTCCCAGAGCGTTGGCGATCAGATTTCAGCTAAAACTTGCGTTGTCCTGCTCCTTGGATAGAGCTGGTACGGGTCCAGTTCTTGATGTTTTGTAAATTTCTTTATCTCCATCCAGTTATTTTTAGCTTGGCTATTTTTATTTTCTTATTTAGTTTATTATAGTATTAAATTAGCGTTCTTGTAATTTCTTCTTTGGTCCATCAGGTTCATAATTTTGTCGGTCATCCATTTCTTCTGTTTGATGTTGTCCTTCTTTAGGTGATCATGTGTCAAGTAGTTAAAATTGCTTGATTCAATCGTTCTATTGTTAGTTCTGTGTTCATTTGTTTCAATTTGGCATTTAGCTCTTCACATGTCTTAGTTTTCACATTTACTGATCTTTATTCCTTTACATCTATATTATTTCCATAATTATTGCTCCTCTGTGTCTCCTTGAGATCCAGTCTAAGTTTTGCAACCAATAGGTTATAATCGGAATTTATATCAGCTCCTGGGAAAGTCGTCACTTTTTTGACCATATTCGGGAATCTATTGTTCACTACGATGTATTCGATTTGGTTTCTAATAACAGATTCTTTATTGTCTCCAGAAGCTTTCCATGTATAAAGACGTCTCTTTGGTAACTTAAACCATGTGTTTATGATTAGATTGTTTTAAATCAACTAATATGTCTCCCACGCTTATTACTGTTACCAAGACCAAATGGTGGTCCAACAGAGTTTCCACGTTTACCCATTTCCTACCTTTGTATTGTAGTCGCCCATTATGATTAAGATATGGCGACTTTTAATTTCTATTACTCTTTGACTAGCTTTATAATGATCCTCAGCTAGCTGGTTATATTTTGGATCACATGTTGGGGCATACATTTGGATTATATTTATTAAACATTGGGAACCTTGGATCAGGATTAGTCGGTCTGAAATCGGCATTTGTCCCATTACGTATTTCGCCATTTTGTGTGACACCATTATCCTTACACCGTTTTGGGTGTGGTTACCTTCCCCTTCATATCTGGAGTAATAGAATATTCCTTCATCTTGTCGACAACTGCGAGTACCTGGCCATCTATGCTCACATATTCCCATGACACCAAGTTTCAGACGCTTTATCTCTAGCCATCCATTTTGCAATCTTCCAGCTTGGTAAAATGTTCTTACATTCCAAGTACCGATATTGTAAGATCGTTTCTCATTATTATTATTATTATTATTATTATTATTATTGTTAGCTGTAATTCTTCGTATCTTGTGCCCATTTAAAGGTTGTTTCTCTGCCATCAAATGATAACTTGGGGATTGACATTTCGATTTTTCAGTGCGTGTGTCCCCTCACCTGTAGAGTGCTTTACCAAAAGGGCACATGTTGTTTTGTTTAATCTTCAATAAAATATGTAATACTTTTAAGCATTTTTTTATGACATCATCAATTTTTTACGCTGTTCTGGATATTTCTGAGGATTGTGCAATCACGCAACCTTTATGTACGAGCCGTCGCCATTGATATATATATATATATATAAATAATGTTACATTTGAAAGGTTTACACGCATAATATTTAATGTTTTATAACATTTTTATTTAATCTTATTACCCTCTACTTCGTTATAATATCGGCGATGGATGAATGTATTGATGATCCAGGTATAAAAAATTTGGTAACAGAATGAAAAAAAAACATTAATTAAAATGACGTCACGTGAATGGTGTTTATTTAGTTAGAAGAGAGTAAAAAATCAGATTAACGGTCCGCGTTCTTCTCATCTATGACCAAAAGCATTTAATTTTTACCAACTGCTATATATGTAAAACTTATTACTTCGAGAAGTATAGCTGAAAATTTATGCGTCGTATTTTCAAATATTTTTTTGAGGAGCCGACTGGATCTCTTTAGCTAATAGATATTATGTATTATTATTTTTTTAAATATATTTATTACTAATGCATACATTTTAAAATTACGTGCTTTTATTTTCTAACGACCGAATTATTTTGTAAAAACGTTATTTACTTAACGGAGATATCTTAAAATATGTTTCGCGGTATACTGTATTATTTTGGGCTTTTAACGTTTTTTTTTTTACATAGTATCGATGTATCTGTCTTTAATATATATCAAAATTCGACAAACCCGTTTTTAGACATGTTACATAGTATATGTGTGTATGTTTTGTCTTCACTTTTATAAGCCAGATTGTAATCGGATGTTAATTGTACTGCATTTTTAAAAAGTATTTACAATTTTCAACCATTTAAAGCCGCATTTAACGAGTGTAATTTTTAATGAATCGAATATGATGAAACGATTCCCATCTTACTGACGATTAATAGAGGATCGGAAACGAGGCATCCCGAGCAACCTTATAAATATTGTTAAAATCATTTGTTCTTATTTGTTCATTTTCTATTGTTATTCATTTATTTACTCTATCTAATTTGTAGCAAGTCACGCGTGGTATACATACATATATATATATATATATATATATATATCATTAAATGCCGTCTCCGTATCAGAGGAAGGCGATTACTTACGTATACATATTTTGTTATACAGTGTATGTAGCGTACAAGCAGGGGCGTATTACCCCCAATGCCAAGAATGCCATGGCATAGGGCGGCAAATTTTGGGAGGGCGGCATGTAGGACCAAAAATAAATTTTGTTAACAAAAAAAAATAATTTTTTTAGTTTTAAATCAGATATAATAAACATCATGACTTTTTTCTATCAACTATAATTATTGAAACAGTGTAAAGTTTTCAAATGTAAATTATTTATTATACAGTAAATACAAAAATGGATTATTTTTAAAAAGTTTTTATTTTACTCATACCATAGACTTTAAATTTTTTATTTTTGTGTTTAAGAATAGTAAAACACTTTTCAGAAAATAAAATTTTGTAACCGAACCAACATATTTGAGTAACAAAATTTTGGAAAATCGATGGCCTTACATGGGGCGGCACCACTTGTGTGATGTAGGGGCGACAAAAGTTGAAATACGCCCCTGCGTACAAGACAATCGTAATATGGCGTTAGCGTAGACACGCATACACACCCGGGAGAACACACACACATATATATATATATATAATTATTTTTTTGGGTTTTTTCTTACGACAATTTTCCCGCGTATTCTCTAATATTAATTTTTTTAAAAATTTATTTCCGTCTTTTATTTTTCTAATTTTCGTTGCGGTATGTTGTTACAACTGGTACGTAATTGTCAACGGTGATGTACACTTTACCTAAATTCGCCGTCTTGTAAATCATTAAATACAAGGTGGTTTGCCATTTTGCTTTCGTTTTTGCACTTTTCCAGCGATTCGCTACTTATTTACCACTCAATTGGATGGTTAGCCCAGTTAGTAGAAAACTCGTTGTTGGTGGCATTTGAATTCGGGTGGGTTGTACGAGAGCATTGCGGCTATGTCGCGAGACCTATAAATACACTTTGAAGCGTTCCGAATATTAAGGATTGTATTTTTTCTTTCTTGAAAGTTTTTATAACGTTAATATTCGACTATTGAAAATTAACGTAAATCAATTTTACGAGTTCCCTATATCGAATATTTTAGAGTACAGTTAGCCGGAAGTATGAAAAATAAACGATTACTTTAACAATGACGGTGCGATCTAAATTTAGAATTAAAATTAGAGCTAACGTTTAAAAATACAATTTATAACATTTGAATCGCTTTCGTTTAATTTTATAAGTCATTTTTAATTCGACTAATTATTAAACGGAACAAATTTATTTCATTAGGTAAATTTTTACAAATACACTTTTAAACTTTCTTGGTTGATATCCCATACGTTTACGATTTTTTTTTTTCGATGTAAACCATGTGAATTTTTTTATGACGCAACGTTTCGAAAACACTGATTTTAATTTCCAGCTCAGTTTGAAAATGAAAACTGTGTTTTCGAAACGTTACCTGATAAAAATATTGATATGGTTTTACACACACAAAAAAAAAAAAAAAAAATTTGAACGTATAAATTTTTAGCGTTATAAACAGTTCTAAATTCATTAGGCTAAGTACCTTAATAAATAACCGTAGAAAATAAGGAATATAAAACTGCTTGAACGTAAGATTAAATTTTTACAATAAATATATTACGTAAGAAAAATTAAAACATAAACGCAATTAATTATTTATGTTTTGTGCGAAGTTTTCACGAATGAATTACTATAATATACGTCATGTGTGAATAATTTAACACGTTACATTTCTCGAAGCTCTAATTGAGCAGGTATGTGTGACCTGACCTATTATAACCGTGTATTAGCGAAATATATGTATTAATCGGACTTATGAAAATTTTTTGCATTGCATAAATATAACATTTTTTTCGTAATTATATTTTACTCACTTCAAATATAACGTTATTGTACGAGATACAAAAATATATGATCTAGTTTCATTCTAGGCCTGTATATTGGCTATTGAGCAAATACACTGTCACCTGCGATATGCAATTCCCGTGTATCTACATCGAAATAAAATGAAAAACAAAACATTGCGCGAGATAAAATTTTTAGAAACGTGTATAATAATTTTAATAAGTTGTAATATTTCTCGTTTTTGATAAAACTATAATAACGCATCTGTTATTTTTACATAATGCAATGCAACAAATTGAGAATATTTCGTTCAATCGTATCCGCAGCATTCGGAAAAAAGTTTTATATTTATTATATCCTTTTATACATGAAGCTCGTATATTTAATGGTCGACCGTTTTTCCCTTATAAACTAAAGAGAATTTTATATGCTTTTATTTCGAAAATTCTCTCGAAATTAATATTATATTTACAACCTAAGGAGTCTGTTATTTTATAACTTCCCTTAAATTATAGTTTTACTGAACGAAAGTTATTTTAAACAGTTCAAGTGGAGGTGTAGAATTATTTAAATCGTGAACATCGAAGCGAGTACTTATTCCTCTGGATGATCCGTACGGGTCTGATGTAAATTTAAAGTGAGAGCAAATTGCAAATGTCGAAGTTTTATTTGTACGAGATGATCATTTCGATTAAATTTTTATAAAACGACTAAAATCTCCAGAATATAAAATCGGTTATTAAGCGGATTTTAAAGTTATTTAAAGAAAAATTGCGTGTTCGAATTTAGATTTAAAAAAAAAAACAAGAATTTTAAGAATTGGATCAACTGCCTAGAAACAAATTTTCTTAAATTTACATCGGGTCATCGTAGAAATCTGAAACATATTAGATATTATGCGTGATATCAGGCCAATCTAATCGGTGTATAATAGCTTTATTCTAAAAATTATGATATATATATATAAAACAAAACTTTATAGTGTATAAACAATACCATCATTTACAAAAAAATCATCCTACCGTTTTTTTCCGATATTTAAATTAATTTATTAATTCTGTTTTTTAAATTTTGAATATTTAAAATGTCCGCTAATCGTATTTTTCAACTCCCATTTATCATTATTAAAATATCACGAACATGTTAATGTAATGGGGATTAAAGATGCATCAGCGTCAAAGTTGTACGCGCCAAAGTGTAAAAAAAGAAAACAATGTTTTTCTGTTGGAGTTAGCATGGCACATTGTAATGTTTACAACGAAGTATTTGATAATTAAACAATATATTTTGCATTATAGAATTACAGAAATATCGTATCAACTATCCCTATTTATTTGAGAACATCTGGCAACACTGCAACTATCCCTATTTGATAGAATAAAAGTATTCACCTGTTCGATAAAATTGGTATAATAAAAATAACATTAACTGTAAGCTCCTAAAAATTTAAATTCAGTGAAATAAATCAAAAATTACTCGAAAATTTAACGATTCAATCGAAAATCTTCTTCCGCGATTAAGTTGAAAGCTGAACAAAATGTAATTTACGAATTATTTCGTTTGTTTTTATTTACGATTTTAGTACGATCAATATTTGTTCGACAAAAAAAGTGGTTGTTTAATTGCTAACGCAGAAAATAAATTCAAACAGTTTACCTACACATATATGTATCTATATTATTGTGGTATTTTTCTAACGGGCATGTATAATCAAGGTCTTAAACTTAAGTTATAAGCGGATTATTATATTTTTTTTTATTAAATTGAAAATATTGTCTTGTTAATTAAATGAATTTTTTGATTGTTTTAGGTGCCTAGTATGTAACATCAGATAGGCGGACTTTACACTCGGAAGAACAATGTTTCTACTTAAGTACATGTTTATTCAGACATTGTAAAACTCGATAAATAAAATGAATTAATCAAATTTCGTGTGAATTATTTCATTAACTTTTTGAATTTAAAAAAGCGAATAAGAGCGTTTAATAGGCATGGATTCTGATTTACAGTGTTAATGAACATTCCGAACTAAGATGGCTATTCTCTTCTTTGTTTGACGTGAATCTCAGGTTGTTCAAAATATCTTACTTTTACTAAGCTTATAGTGATCAAAGGTTGAGAGGAATATAGATGTTAACTTGTTTTTATCGCTTTTCAGTAGGGACAGAACTTTATATAAGAAAGCTCTGAATAAATGATACGGCATCGTGGAAACGAAACTAGTTGATGTCATCGGACTTTTCGAAATTAATAACATCTTTTCTAAAGAAGAAATAGTCGAGAATATGGAATGAAGTTCCTAATACCAATAAATTGCGTTTAATACGGTCAAACACTGTACTATTTCATCGAAATCTTTACTATGCGGTTTACGCATTGGCCATGCGAAAATTTATCATTTTTATTTACTAAATTATCCCCACCCATCTGTAATGTGTGCTCTGTTTCTCTTTATATATCCATTAACCATCCTCTGGCAGAATGCAAGAAATTCAATTCCGGTCCCAAAATTTCACCACTTTTTTCGAAATACTTAAGGACAGCGAAACATCCAGCTCCTATTTCGATTTCTAAAACTATGCAACATCCTGCATAATATCTAAACTCCATTTACTTGTGCCTATGATCAATGTTGCAATATACAATTATCATCGTATACATGTTTTATAATTATTTATATAGCGTCTAAAATCAAACACCTTCTTCGAGTATAATTGCGTTTTTTTTTTTTACATTTTTAAAATTATTTTTTATATTACTGGAAATTGCTTTTCCATAATACGAAAACATTTTCTTACGTTATTCATATTTTTTGTTGTAAATAGAGTTCTACCATTCTGCATATATAAAGTACAAATGTTTTTATTATTATTATTATCTAAAATAGTTTTTTTTTTTAACGAGATGGATTTGTTTTATTTTACTTTTAAATTATTCGCATTTGCAGTAGAATTTTATCATTGACAGACAAAATTTATTATTATATTTCGATAGAACCGAAAAATGTATAACAACTTACGGAAAATATACATTTATTTAGAAAAATATAAAATTTTTATGAAAACAATAATATATTGTTATTTTGGAGTGCCTGTCATTTGAAAAATAATCGTCATATATTTTATTGAACAATATGAAAAAAAAATTAAAACCGAACCGTCTTATTAACTTTGTCGTACAATGATGGAAATGCTTTCCAACAACCATAATTACTTCTTACTTTGTCGTATAGTTCGTGATCGTACATTTCTCTAAATTTAGATTCACTGAGATAAGTACCAGCGTAACACATTACATATCTGTAAGTATAATTCGAACAGTGTGTAATATAGTGATTTTTAAAAAATAAACAAAAAAAAGTAAAGTTTTATATATTAAAAAAAAAAAAACCTCAAAGCTTTTCGGCTATAAGCCATTATCAAGTGAATAAGATATAAAAATATATACAATGTAATAAACATTATAAAAGGAAAGATAAAAGTAAAATACATAATTTAGAAGTACAATATTACAAAAAATAGAAAAAAAAAACATTTATAAAATAATCCGAAGGTGATATAACTGTTTTTCCACATTATTTTTTTTTTTTCAAACATTGTACATCTAAAATAATTATTTTATTTTTATTTTTTCCCGGTCATCATTTTTATAAACTGTATATATTTTTACGTTTCATAATGGCTTAATGAAAAAAACGTGTAATCTTTTTATACATCAAAGTTTAGTGATTTTAACTACTTTTGTGTTGTTTATTTCTGTGAGAAAAATTTTATGAATTCTTCGATATTTTAAATTTTGTAATACGGACGAACAAAACAAACTTTATTCGTTATTAATTTAATCTGAAAATCGAAATAAAGTTAAGCAGAAAAAATGGATAAATAATAATTGAAAAAACCCTAAAACATACCCGTTACAAAGTAATGCTGTATTTTCGATAGCCATAATGGTCTTTCGATAATCGTAATTATCCACTTTTGGCTCGCCATATATTCCTACATCTACGTACATTTCCGATTTAGATTTCATGTTTTTCACCCGTAACATACCGCTTTCGTCAAACAGTTTAAACGGACATAACCACAAGGGATAAACCTATAAAAAATAAGCAATTAATCCTCTAAACGGCCAAATTAGTTTATAATTTTGGATTATTTTGTAAATTTAGTACGAATTAGCCATTAATTGACAGCTATCGTCGATACGTTTTCAAATTTACAAGGTTATTTCATTTATTATATAGCACACCAAAGTTTTCAGTCATGCAAACAATGTATAAAATTCGATAACATATTTTGTTCAAAAAATCGTAATAGTATAAACGTATAACGAAAAATCGTGTGTGTTACAAACATTGAAAAATTTTTTTTTGTTTTTGTTTATTCGTGTAAATACAATAAATTTTATAACAAGAAAAAACCACGGTTTTTTTTTATTTACGAATATATAATTCTTAATGAACTGTTACAAAATTACGAAGAGAAGTTTTTAATTATTCACAATAGAAAAGAATTTTTATCATTGAATTACATAAAATATATTAATTTGGTAGACAGTTTTCCAGAATGTAATGACCATAGTGCTGAAAGTATTATAAAAATAATTATAAATTCTGTAATAAATATACTGTTAAACTAAAACGATCGTCTTGAAAAAGGATGTAAAAGAAAACTAGATACCGTTACATCGAGAATCATAAAATGACGGTATGTATAAAATAGAATGTGTAACATTCCAGAATAAATTACTTTCTTTTATATGTTTTCATTGATGTTTTTTAATTTAGTCTATTTTAGCTGATCACGTTGTAATCTACATTTTTGCCTTTATATGTGTATATTTGTAAAATATAGGTAGTTTAAAATGATCTTTTTATATTATGACCAATAATAATTGCACATAATTAAACACACTGATTACTTCGTACATCTTTATTTCTGTACTTTAATGAATTTGTAGAGTTATATGCGTGTTCTACTAACAATCTAGTTTGAGCACCTTCTTCGTGTGACGTCTCATTTAAGCCATCAAGCCTTCTATCTCGGTGTTAACAATTAGCCCAATGTCACACGAGTAGTTATTACTGCGACTGTATTAAAAGCATCAGCAGAAATTAGGATGGTCACATGGGAAAAAACTTTATTAAAAAACTGGTTTCATTCGGTAAATAAGAATCACAGAATAAAATTTGTTTTCAGATAAGACCTTAATGTAGAAATGGAAAACAATCAAGATGCGTATGTAATATCACGAAAAAAGTCAAAAACTGGATCAGGTGCCAAAGCAAAAAAAAAAAGTACACGTATGCTGATTTACTAACATTTTTGGACCCAATTTTGATTTCACGGCAGACTACTACATCTACAGGGATTCATGAACAAGAGCATACGAGTGTTCAAGAAAATGAGAACAATTCCGGATTGTATTGATGATTCTGCTTCCACACCGGATGTGACTAATTCTTTCAATGCAACCATTGCATCGATCAACTTCTGCAAAAAAAAACTAGTGGCAGTAAAAGAAAGGTGAATACTACAAGTTGCAAGTTTAGAATCAAAAATTTCCAATTACCTAAGCATTATGCAAACTCGATTTTCTGTCACACCTAACCGAGAGGAGGAAAATGACGACCTAACATTTTTAAAATCGTTATTGCTTGCATAGAAGGTTCCTATCGAGACAAAGCTACAATTTCGAATGAACGTGATATCTGCGTTGCAACATTTTTTTATCCCCTCTCATCCAAAATACTCGTTCAAATCCTTCCTATGCCCCCACAAAATTTACAAAACCCTCGATGTATGAATTTTACACCCATCACATGCAACCTGATAATCCTCCAAAGAGGAGGACTAAAATATAGCAAATGTTTTCAGTTCCAGAATTATTCTTTATATTATCTGTTAATCTGTTAAAAATGTACTTTCCGAATATTTATGTCTCATCCTATTAGAAAATATAATAAAAAAAAAACAAAATTGTTCATGGGGTGGGAAATATCTGAAAATCTCTTTATTATTATTAAAATATTTCAACAACGATTTATACATGTATATTAAAGTGGATGTGCGGTATATATTAACACGAACGTTTCGTTACCTCACAAATCGTAAGCTGTGTTTGCGTTGTACCAAAGTATACACGTCATTATTCAATTTTTTTTAATTAATATAAATTTTATATATATATATCGGACTGCGTTGAAATAATACATACATACACGTACGCAATTTTATATATATACACTGGCCCTTTATATATAAATATAAATAAATATATTTGCGTACGTTTCATTGCTTATATATATGCGTATATATTAACCATTATATATATATATATATATATATATATATATATATATATATATATATATATATACATACTCTGGACTGCGTTGAAATAATATATACATATACTAGTCCTTTATATATAAATAAATATATTTGCGTACGTTTCATTGTTATGCGTATTATATATATTAACCAACGTGTATGTGCTATCATCAGGCATATTATACATGTAATATTGATTGATATGTATATGCTGTTAGCGTGCATATTATAGGACGATTGTATATAGACATCCCACTTCCGTAGTCCCTTACATGCATCTGCAAACATATAATTAACCTCCCCCAGTGATAGCCCCTAGGTTACCTTATTAATAGTAATATTATACGTTTATGTATTATTCAGTACTACAATTTTTATTTTTTAATAATATACTTGTAATTTAAAATGAAACTTTTTCTTACCTTAATGTGTCTGCTAATATTACCACTTGTGGTATAGAAATTCTCATATTAGTATTCATTTTTAAAATTTCCGGGATGTAATTTACCCAGTAATTCATCAAATGACGACGGCGACATCCGGTTATAATTATTATTTTTTTTTTAGAAATGTTTTAATTCATCGTGTTTTAAGTAAAAATAATCTCGATTAAATAAGGGATGCACCAAAAATTTTATTTTTTCCAACAATGCGTAGCCCGAGAGACATTTCGTGTTCGTTCATCACTTGTAACTATTCACGAGAAATTCTGGTCACGCTATATTTCCGACAAATTACTGCTCGTGTGTCAGTCTGAAAATTTGCAGTACTTTACTGCGCCAGTAAGCAGTAAAATACTGCTGCTCGTGTGTGATAGGGCTTAAAGTTGACCGAAGATAAAAAAAAAAATAGAATCGCGCTTAACGAAATCAAGTAAATAAATCACAACCCTTACTCGTATAATTTGATGGACGAGTAAAAGAAACTGTTCTAATTGCTTGATCGGAATCCATAAATCTGCGACGATGTGATGTTCCATGTATAATTGTTTGATAATCGGTGTCTGAGTTCGTTTCAAATATGATACTTTAGGTGGCATTAACCATCCGAATAAATTTCGAAATATTACATTATTACCAAAAGGAATTATGACCTGTAATCGAGTATTATTATTATTATAATTATTATTATTTGTTTCATATTTAAATACTACAACGTTTTAAACAACTTATCAATTATTCTTATAGCGTATTTAGCAACGGTGTACAATTTAATATTCTAGTTTAGGATCTAATGTACGAGTTATATTCGATATTACTTTACAGCTGACGTATACGTGTTTGGGAGACTTCAAAAATCATATTAACTGTACGTTAAAACGGTTGGAAGACAATGTTAAAGTTAATTTTATGGAAAAACAATAACAGATGATTGTAAAACAAACGAACATAAATATAAAAAAATTAATGTGACTACGATTATTAAATTTTTGATACTGGACAATCTTCTTTATTAAAAATTGGTATAGTTTTTTATTTTACGTGTTTTATATATATATATATATATATATATATATATATATATATATATATATATATATATATATATATATGCTTCCTTAGACAAAGTACAGTATAACATGTGACGTTTTGCAAACACACACACAAAAAAACAACATATATATATATATATATATATATATATATATATCTACCATATATATGTAGAGATAATAAAATAAATCTTTTATCCGCCATCCTCGGGACCAGGCCTGTGACGGATAACAGAAATTTCATTACAAATAAATTACCTATATAGTATTATACCAGATTGTAAATTATTTTAGAAAAGAAATTTAAAAAAATATATATACAATTAGGGTACTGTATTTTTATTTAGAAATTTAGTATAACATAGTGCAATATAGTACAATTACCTAGAAAACGTCAAATTGTTTACATATTTTAAAAATCGATAACTTTCTTCTGTTTCTTTGCAGCTCGAGCTTTCTTTACGGCAATGTTCCGTTTTTTTTTTGTTTTGTTTTTTAAGAAGTAGAATCTGTATGAAGTTTATCACCTCCTTTTGTGGTTGGACTTTGTTAACATTATTTCAATTTCCGAATGGCTGATTGCTGAGCTTTGGTTGCATTCTTAATTCTTCATCATTATCGTCAATTTCAGCATTATTGGATTGCTGAACATTAGATATAATATCTTTATCAGTCAAAATTTCAAAATCTTCATCTTGTTTATCACACTCTAACAAATCTGTTACTTCTTCAGTTGTTAGTGTGTCATCGTTAAGTAGACTATCATTGCAAAGCTTCATAACCGACCTCGTTGTTTCGCTAGTGAGTAGAGCACGTTCAGGCCATAGTTTATTCCACCCATTCTGTAGGTTTTACATTGTAAGGTCGACCCGTGCACTGGTAACATTAAAAATTGCGTTCCTAATATAATGTATTTTTTTCAAAAATCTTTAGTATCGTCAGATGACAGCAATCTTTCAATGAAACTTCCGCATTGACGCTCATATTCTTGATTATCCGAATAAGAGGGATTGTATTTTCAGGAAGAGGCACTTCATCTTGCTATCGTCACTTTGCAATTCATCAAACGAATGTGAAGGAGCATCGTCCATTAGTAACAAAGCTTCCTAAGATAGCACCATTTTGGACAGATGAGCTTTAACTTGTGGTATAAACACGAAAATTATTGGTTTATTTATTAAAACAATAAGCGATCAAGGAAATTGGAGTAAACCATAATTCGAAGTTGTGATCGATGTAGTAATCGAACGAAAGAGAAACGGCAAAGTACGATCGAATAAGAACGGAAATCGATAGAACGAAAAGCCGACTGACAGGTAAAGAATGACCAACATAGTTCGACAGACGAACCTTTCTGGTGACGTGACCTCAAAGTCATTAAGCTTTTGCTACAGAGTGACGGTTAAAAGAAGTTTTACTTTTTTTTTTTTTGAAAAAGGTAAACCAAGTAAATGCAATTTTTTTATTTTCATATTTCAAGAAAGTGGAGGTAAAAGTTTAGCTGTATTTCGAACCGAAAGCTGTCATAATAATTGTATGTTCTTTTTTATTACAAAATTCTGAATTACAATTTCTGTTCTATAATTATATAACGCACATATTTTTCCAAAGGTTCAAATTATAAATTAGATGCCACATAATGAAATTTATTATAAATTAAGAAGATATTACCGGAGAAAACTTGTAAACTAATAGATTCGTACGTAACTGACAGATTTTTAGAATAAAACATAACGATGAATATTCTGAATTACAAGCCATACAAGCAGGCGTTCCGCAACAAAGCGTTCTCGGTACAATTTAATATTTATTATATACATCTGATATTCTGGTTTTATGGTTGTCAACTATAATTAATTTACATAAAAAAAAAAGTTCAAACATTCCAAAACAAAGTTCTCAAACAATGATGTCCATCGAAATCTCTATATATACCAGAAGTATTATCGGTGATAAAGAAACTGGCAAGAAAGCATGAATTAAGACAGCAGAATCATACAAATTCAGACGCGAAGCAGCTTTTAATCCAGCAAGGACGAATGAAGATGACTGAAAAGAACTAAACCTTATGAAGTGAGCAAATTACGTAAAGAATACAGGAATATTTCATTGGGTTAGCCTGGAATATATGTAATTAATATAATTAGTTTAGAGTATTACTGAATGTTCAAATATTAAACAGATTGTAATAGAAACCACTAAGGTTTTTTAAAATAATAATAATAATTATTATTATATATATATATATATATATATATATATATTATATGCTTAAATAGTGAAATTTATTACAAATTATATGCTAAAATAATGCAATTTATTATAAATTGCCTCTAATTCCCAAAATAAAGATCGATTATGACGAAGATAATAATGAAGCAGCGGAACGTATTCGGTGTATTTCCCGCGTTTCAAAAATGACTGCACATATTTATAATACCACGGCTTATACCATTTGCCAATATAATTTACTTTCTGTTAAAGTAAAAAAAAAAACCACGTAAATTATTGAATTATTACATTTTATGATTAAAAAGCAAGTTTATAAATTAGCAATCCAAACAATTCACATAAAAAATATATATAATAAAAAAACCAAATACGAAAAGTATTATTAGAATTCAGGCAAACATACTCTCTCGCAGCACTCGACGAATTTTTTCAAAACTAAAATATACGCCCGTTTTGTTATTTGATACGATCGATCTTACTCGTGATTTAAAAATGTTTTTGATAACGATATAACCCCAACAAATACTATTCCAAAGAAGGACACATTTTCGTTTAATGTAATTTATTTATTGCACAAAATTTATCGGATATAAACGTAAAATTTATTAAAGTACTAACAGAAACGATAAAATCATTAAATTTCTTACCTGATTTATCGGAATTGTATCCACTGTTTTTCCGTAAATGATGACGCCTTCATTTAAATCGAATACAATAGCTTCAAGAAACTCGTTTTCTGGAGCGCCACATTTATCCTCGTACGAAGTGATTAAATTTTCAAGAGTATAAATGGGTTCGTATGAAATTTCTACATATCTAATAACATAAAAATAAGTTAAATGAATTGTAGTTGAAGTAGTATGTTACCTCTATTTACCAGTATTAGATACGCATTTTCACTTTATGAGAAAAATTTGTTGCGAAAGAAGCCAATTTTAGCTTTTATAAAAACGTGATAATACAAAAAAATAGATGTTCTATTTTATTGATTAAACTAAATATAGCTCTTTTTTAAGCACAACATAGGAAAGTCACGTGTAACAGAAAAGAATAAAACACACTTCGCCATTATTAAAATCATTTTTTTTTTAAAGTCCTGATTGAGCCCAGTTTCTTATTTAAATTACCGGTTCCTTGTGTAAGTAATGGCTGATATATCAATATTTTTGATTTGTTGTAGTTAATGATGAGTAAATATTATTTTGAAATTTTTATCGGTACGTTATATTTTCAACACAGAAATAGTACGAATATTCCTCCTCGTAATGAAAAATGTATTAAAAACTATAATTATTAATAATTTGGTGTTTTGACTTTGCTTATTAATATGTTTTGTAACTTATATTATATATACACACACACACACACACACACGCTCGCGCGCACACATATTATATATATATATATATATATATATATATAAAATTTTTTTTTTTCACATTTCGAACCCGAGAATCGAAGCGCCGGTTGCCAACCGGATCACATTGCATATCAACTATTTGCCTAGACATTTCATAATATACGCGGGAATATACTACAGTAGTTTCCCCTTGCTTACTGTAGGATTTCAGGTTGTCTCCTATAAAACAACCGCTTCTAACCTGGAGAACAGACGCTGACCAACAAGCCGTTCCTAACCTGGAATATCTGGAATACATTCGCTGTTGTATTATGGAGAGTACATCATGCGCAAGTTTATACAGACTCATGATAGCAGGTTCTTCATTGGAGAAGTTAGCATATCAAATCTCCGGTATGTAGACGACACTACGCTGATAACTAATAGCTTAAACAGTATGCCGCAATAATTCGTCTGGAAAAATATTAATAATTAATAAAGATAAGACGAAAGTCATGATTATTGATAGACAGAACAATAATTGTCCGGGATTACACGCTGTTACCGGCGTGGAAATGTGAAACAATTTGGATATCTAGGTTCGATAGTGGAAAATCGAGGGTGTTCTGAAGAAGAAATTAGGCATAGAGTAAACATAACAAAAAGTGTGATGGTACGTCTAAATCGTATATGGGTTGATCCCGCTGTATCGAAAAAAGTGAAAATAAAATTGGTCAATAGTTTGGTCTTCTCGGTGTTTCTCTACGGCGCAGAAACGTGGACACTACGGAAATGTGATAGAAAAAAGAAAAATTTGCTGGAAATGTATTGTTGGAGACGGATGTTAAGAATCCCGTGAACAGACAAGAAAACAAATTACTCGATATTACAAGAAGTTGGCGCAACAAACAGAAGATTGTCCTCGGTAGTAATTACAAGAATATTAACATATTTCGGTCATATAATAAGAGCAGATGGATTTCAGGCGAGAATTCTTGAGGGAAGAGTAGAAGGAAAAAGTGGTCGCGTTCCTACAAGACGGTCAGACATGGTACGGACGGTAATAGGAGGAAGTTTTGCAGAATGCTTCCGGGTGGCTCGCAATAGGGATTCATGGTGACATCATGTACAGCAGATGAATTTTTCATAATCACGATATCTCCACGAGAGATTTACGATTCACACACACACACACACACACACACACACATATATATATATATATATATATATATATATATATATATATATATATATATATATATATATATATACAACGTATTACCAAAGACATTAACGTTTCTATATAGTGGAGTATCTTTAGTAATTTTTACCCTATTTGTAAAAGAAGATTACTCACATGAAAAATTAAGTACATTTTTATTTTATTTTAATTTTATGCAATACCGTCTTGTCAGCTGGACTTCTTGACTGCATCCAGCGTTTTCTCAATCGTCTTTTGATTGCCACTCGTTCCAGGTCTGTCTATGTCTTCAATCCGACCGATAGATTTATATTTTCTTCTACAATTTCTGAATGTGTCCCATTTCATGGTAACTTTAATATAATTTTTCTATGTCTTTTATAATATAAATGTCTAGCAGGTCAGGTGTTTTGTTTTGATCAGATGACCAGTAGGTGGGTACGCCTCCTGAGACTGTATCGCATTTTTCGGAGTGAATGGCAACCTTCAAATTTCTGCCTCTAAGAGTTATCAAACGAGAAGCCCAATAGGTATGTTTCGAATTATAGTCTCCTCTTATAATAAATCGTTTTCCCATTGTTTTTATAAATTCAGCAAGTTCTTGATGACTTATCTTAATACTTGGGAGGACAATATAGTGCTGCCAGATTTATCGCTTTAGTACCCTGTTTTATAGCAATGCGAGTGAACATAATATCGATGTCATTCGATTTTAGGTAAAGTTCGAATTCTAATCGATGCTGTAGTAATCCATTTGCATTCCAGAGCGAAATTTTGTAACATGACTGATTTTTATTGTCTTTGCTACCCATCATTTCTAATTTACAAGAGTGTCATGATGGTTTGATTATATTATTTATCCTTTTTTGTATTAAACAGGTAAACTAGAAAACTCAAAGAACTGCTAGAAAACTTTAAGAACACATCCTTCAATGAATTTGTTTCTAATTTAACAGCATCAAAGGAAAGCAATTATTAATTATGGAAACCGGTTCGCTACAGTAATAAGCCAGAACAAAAAAAAAACCACTAAAAACTGAAAATGGAAGTTGGGTTACAGACGATGCTACCAAACCAGAGTTGTTTGGAATACATCTGTCAAAGACTTTTCAACCAGAAAGAACGAAATCTGCCATTGAGGATGATGTCAAAAATTATTTAAAACAGGATCCAAGTAAATCTGATACTAAAATAAAAATGTTTTCACCGAAGGAATTAAAAGTGGAAATAATGAAGTTAGATAATAATAAATCGCCAGGATATAATCTCATAACGGGTCAAATTCTGAAAGAACTTCCGCATAAAGCACTAACGAAATTAACTTATATATTCAATGCAATTATACGAATATAATAGGTCCCGATATTATTGAAGTTCGCAAATGTGATTATGATACAAAAACCAGGAAAGCTCCCTGAAAAACTGTCATCCTATCTCACTCCTATCAATTTTGGTTAAACTGTTTGAAAAACTCTTAAAGAAAAGGATTCAAAAATTCATTGATGAAAGCAAAATAATCCCCAACCATCAATTTCGATTTAGAACTGGTCACACAACAGTCCTACAAGTTCACAAGCTCGTTAGACAAGTCGAAAGAGCTTTTGAGGCGTAGGAGGTCTGTTCAGCGGCCTTCCTTGATATTGAGGAAGCGTTTGATAAAGTCTGGCACACTGGTCTACTATACAAATATAAAAAGGTCCTGCAGTTCAATGCTATAATATCATAAAATCCTATCTCGATGAAAGATACTTTCGAGTCTTAGTAAATGATGAGCAAGTTCAAATTCATAAAAATAAATCGGGCGTACTCCAAGGAAGTGTGCTTGGTCCCTTGTTGTACTCGATATTCACTTATTACATACCGGTATTAAAGAATTGAGTGTAGCAACATTTGCTGATGACACTGCAATAATGGCGTCACATAAGCTTCCGCAAATATCAAATAAAACCCTGCACAGTGCAGTCAATGAAATTGACAATTGGTCGAACAAATTTGAATTGACAATAAATGATTCAAAGAGTACTAACATTATATTTACTAAAAGGAGAATTATTCGCGATAGATAAAATATCATTATCAAAGGTAGGAAAGTTGAACAAGGTCGAACGGTAAAATATCTTGGAGTTCACTTAGAGCAAACCTTAACGTGTGCTCAGCATAATAGAGTGAAGAAAATGGAACTAAACATAAATACTAAACAGCTGTACTGGTTGCTTGGTCCGCATTCACGACTTCATACTATACACAAATTATTACTGTACAACGTCGTATTAAAACCTGCATGACTATATGCAGAGGAACTATGGAGCTGTGCGTCTAAAAGCAATGTTAACAAAATTCAGACATCAAAACAGGGTATTACGTGCTATAGTGGGAGCATCGTGGTACGTCTCAAACCGTACGCTACATGAAGATCTGAATATAAAGCGCATAAAGGATGTAATTCACGAAACGATTCAAAAACATACATGTAGACTACAACACCACAAAAACCCACTAGCAGATAGTTTGTTGAAGCAAAGGATAAAAGATTGAAAGAAGAAACATGATGAATTGGGTGTAGCTAATTTAAAACTTAAATTGAGACCTTGCTGATGGGCATATTTTCAAGAAATCAAGTACGTTCTCAAGAGACAACATCTGGTTGATGACATAAATTTGTCAGTACCTGATAAGAAGAGGATAAAAAAAATTTTATATATATTTTCAACCTTTACGAATTGAAAATGTATTATTTGTTTCTATTGTTTCTCTCCTTGAATGTTATTGAAATGGGCAGCGCTTACTTCTGAAAGATATACTTTTTAAAGATTAAAATTTTATAATATTTAAAAATATTCATTTTTTATATTCCATATCAATACATTATAAAAAGTATTTATTTTAAAATACATTAGCTTATTAAATGTGTTTGATTTTCATCATAAAATAATTGGTGTCTACATCAGTTTTGAAATTTACAACGTAGTGATATAAATAATTAATTTTTGTTAGTATTTTATATAGATTTTTGTACATTTCTTTCTAGTAGTATTTTATCAAAATAAGATTGATTTTCAAAGATAATCCAATTACACTTAATACAAATCAAATTATACATATAAATTGTTGTGTGGTTTAGGGTTATTAAATCCAATTGAACATACATATTCTTATATATGCTATTCAAGTTTACAAGTTAATATTTTATTACATATTTGTATATATGTCATTAATTGTATTAAACGAAAAAGTATGTTAACGTACTTTTTAGCTGGTAATATTCTTATTTCTACTGCTGTTAAAAATCCCAATGTTCCATAACATCCTGGTATACTACGAAACAGATCTTCATTATGAAGCTGCGGTTACATAATTATAATTTTATTCAAAATATTATATTATAATATATATATATATATATATATATATATATATATATTAGGACCCCATTCCGACTAAGCGGATGGGGATTTGTTGAAAAGTGTAAGGTGGAGGGAATAAACATAAATGTGCGTTAGAATGCAAATCGATAATAATAAACTGTGCGTGCGTCAGTTTCCCACGAATAATTTAGTCACATTATAATTATTTACTTTTGAGCATGTAATTAATGATCCATCGCCTAAGATAAGCTCATATGATACACAAGTACGATGAAATAATCCGTGTATATGACACGAGGATTCTATTCCCATACCCATTACAATGCCGCCTAAATAAAATAAATAAGTTATAATTAGAAATAAAAATCAATTTACATTAACGGTGCTTAAATCAGAAGTGGTAAATATCCTAAATATTATGCACAATGTTTAGATGTCGATGAATATATCTAGTTGCAGCAGCGAAAAATAACACATATAAACCATTGTACATAAATTATTAAAAAAGTATCAAAAATATATGGCACATAACTATTAAATGACACAAATTAAAATGAAAAAATATTGTAAAAATTATCTAAAAATGGGAAATAATAAGTTTTCAGATCCTTTATAATAAATATAAATAATAATAAGATTTAAAATTAAATTTCGAAATGTGTATTTTTCTAACTAAAACTTACCAATTGTTAAGTCTTCCAAATCCACTACTACCGGTAATGTCCAGCCTGCTGAAATTAAATATGTAATCAAATGCCTCAGTGTTACAGAAGGTTCAACCTTTACAGTCTATTTAATGACAAAAATTACAATTATATATATATATATATATATATATATATATATATGTATACATATATATATAAATAAAATTATACTGTGCCCACAGTAATGAAATTATAATTTTGCGTTACTAACTTTTTCTATTACGTTTAATTCCAAAATTTCGGATAGATTTACATTGATATTATAAAAACACTTCTTGTATCTTATTTCACTAGGAGTCATACATTGCCAATCAGGTCTTGCAGTACACATCGACGCGGTTATTTGTTTCTTATTTCGAAATTCTATCTATTAAAATAAAGTATGAACCGTTATAGAATTATAACTTATTACAGTGAAATACTGCTACATTATTTATATATTCTATATTTCAGATCCCTTAATAATATAAATACCCTTTACGCCAGGTGAATTTGTTTTAAATGAATTAACTTAATATAAAATACCGGTTCAGCATTATAATTCGCAAAAATACGTATGACACAAGGTATATATACAATGTATGAATAAATGGTTATGTAATATAAAATGTAAAGTGTCATGTCCTCAAATATGAGCAATAAAAATAAACTACAATATTCAAGTGACAAAAATGAAAGCTATCATGTGTTTTTGCACTTATAGTAACGAAGTTAATATATTAAATTTAATTTTTGTTAGTTGAAATCGAACCTAAAAAGTAACACTTGACATTTCCTAAGAAGCGTATTTTACAAGTCAAAGTTAGGACAGCACTGGTTCAAAATAATTTAAAATCAGTATAAAATGTAATAAATCCGATTTTCTATGTCAATTTTTATTATGATTGGGTCCCTAAATAAAAGTACTAATTAAAAAAAGCCCCGCTTATTGATTTAGTTAGGTTAGTTAGAACTTAGAAGTATGAAATGAAAAAAAGCAGAATTGACTTACTACCTGACCATGTTCAGAAACGACAAAGAGCACATTTTTAGACAGTAATATATTTTGGCCTCAGGGACTCATTTTTCATCCCCCAAATTCACATTAAATCACACATAAAAAAGAAAAATTTTAATACCTGGTTCCTTATTTCATTTATTTTAAATGAATGCGTGTTTGGAAAATTCTGTAACTCTATTAAATAGGAAAAGAACCTAATGATAGCTACTGTTAGCATAAACGGCAACAAAAATAAACAAACAAATATCCACCTCCCTTTAACTATTATATATTCAACACATTTCTTTTTATCCATTGTTACAACAAATGTCCGAAATTACAGTTAATAGTTAATACTGTAAAGTGTTAGCATAGCAGGAATCACCACTTGATAAGTTTAGAGTTGATAGTCTCCGACGCTGTTTACCGGCACTTCATTTGTTAATTAACTTCCACAACTTTCACATTACAGAATTATCCTGAAAAATCAAATATCTGTTTTTATATACGAATCAAATTAATATTGCATTTTGTTCCAAAAAACAAAAGTAAGGGTTTCACATTTTTTGTGTTATTAAAAATAAATAATGAATAGTACTTGTATTTTATGATTTTTTTAAATTATTAAAAATGTTATTTTTCTATTATTCTGAAATACTCATATTTCATGTACTATTTCGTCGTTTTACGTGAAACACTGATTCCGTAGTAATCTAGTAATTGTTGCGGTAAGTCGGCGACTCAGACACTCGGTCACACGGGGAAATTAATTTATTTTATACTTTTATAATATTGCAGGTTTTTTTTATAGTAAATTCAAATTTGCTATATTAACGTGAACAATGGAAAATGACATATTGGAAGGTTTGCAAGAAGTCGGGTAAATTATATGTATTAAATTGTTTACGTGTTTTGTTTAAATATCAAAATTTGAATCAGAGTATTGTGTAACTCGTGAGCCTTTTGATATGTTTCATGCTACTCTGGTCCTTGTTAGTTCTCTTCAAATGAACGTAATTAATTTAATAATCACCAATGGGAATATTTTGTAAAACACTTTTTAAGCTAGCCACAAATATTATGTATCCTCTAGCATTTTTTATAATATATATATTTCGCAACTTTAAAGATCAGTTTAGTTTTTTCCTGTGTCATTTTATTTTTTTTTGTTTTTATTTTACAACTGAAATGATATAGATGCAAGTTATCATTCCAAGTAAGTTTGACTACAATGTAATAGAAAAAAAGAACAGATTAATTCGACTTAAAACAATATTTCATGTTACCAGTGTTTTTAATCAAATTTTCAAGATATCTAATTCTAATAATTGCATGATACATTTATACATGTGCTTAATTTTCAAGGTTTGTGAAATTTCATTTATATTACTGATGTTTACCTTTATAATTTGTAGATACCCCAATTTTGATGAAACTACGCTTGAAAAAGCGATTAAAGGCGGAGCGAAGTCGATAGAATACACGAGGATAGTAGAATGGTTAAGCAAAGAACTACAATATCTGCTTAATTTAGATGAACATGTCATAGCTATATTGTCTCCTGATGATTCTAGTTCGTTTCAGATGGAATTAAGTAGTTTTTTAAAAGAAATTGGTAAATTTATATTTATAATTATTTTGTAAGATTGTATTTTATTTTATTAAAGGTTAATTGTAATATATATCAATGTTTAATACATATTTTAGGTTGTAATTATCAGTGTTTAACATCGGGTCACGTTAATGACAGATTGCAAACAGACAATAATAGATTATTACTGCTGGATTATCTAATAACTGAATTAAAAGCAGCTCGTATGGTAAAGGTTAATAAAACACAAGATAATGACGAGTTACAAGTTAAACTGGTAAATATAATTTTATTCTGCCTGTTTAAATTATTTCTGTTGTATTTAGAATGCAGAAAATTAGGCATTATTGATCCATGATGTATTTGAATTTCAATCTCGTGGCCCTGCCATAATTAAAATGTATATAATAAAAAAAAAACACGAAAAGATATCTACATTTTAAAAATCTGGAGGATTGTATTAAAAATATTATAAAATTTAGGCTTTATTTAAAACATCACGTAAAAAATGTTCCTTTTAATAAGTTTTGAATATTAATTTATTTTGTGTAGAACGAGAGCTCAACCGCAAACGAACTAAAAAATCTCTTAATGGTACTGAAATTTCCGAAACCACCAGCAAATCTTCCCGTTTCTGTCCTTTTTAATAAAGTGGAAAATAAAGTAAGTTTAGTTTATGATTAGTTATGGTAAAAAAATTGTTTGTGTTTTATACGGGGTGATACAAATTTGTTTTAATCTTCTATAATAATGGAATAATTATTTTATATTTATGTTAAAAATTTGTATTTTATTCATATATTTGTTTAATTAAAGATCACATTAAAGTAAAACAAGACAGCATAATTAATAGTTATATTTTCCTATGTGTTCCTTGACAAAATATAATTAAACTTCAGAATTGGCTATAAATTTTGCGATTTGTCATCATATAGTGTGATCCCTTTTTTTTTTCATTAACGTCAACTAGGGTCTTGTTGTGATTAAACTGGGAAACATTTATATTTACTATTCGTTTTAATTACACACGCATCTGAGTGATTGGTGTCCAGTAGTACTAGAATTTATTATAAATTTTTATTTGTCGAACTTTTTACTAATATTTTAAATTGTTTTTTAAAGATATTTTTGATCTACTTTTTTTTTTTTACAGGATTTATGTTTGTTTTGTTTACCTTTTAAAATAGCAGCTTATAACTTAATGTATCATTTTTCAGTAATAATTACATTTTATACTACATTTAACTACATCATTATTGTAGAATGTGACAAAGTTGTTGACTTACGTTTTCTATAATTAATCGAATTTTTATCTTCTCGTAATTTGATTGCGTTTTGTTTTTGAATGCTGTGATTATCGTTTTCAGTTGTTATTTTGGTTCTAATGTAAATATATTCATGAAGATAAATTATTGTTACGATTTCCGCAATTGTTTAACCGTTTCCATTGTCTTAGTTGATACATATCTAAACTTTTAATATGCCAAATTTTTTTTATTTTCAGCATTATTCGCAAAATAATTATGTAATGTTTTTCACATTTCGAGGTATCGTCCGCAGTAAAAATTATTAAAAATTAACACGGATAAAACAGAAACCATATTCTAAGCGACGCCAACTTTAGCGGAAGTTATCATTAATGGTAAACGCATTCAATGGCAAAAAATTTGAAAATTATCCTAGACTCTCGTTTATCATTTTATATGAATATTAGTAATATAATTGATAATACGCACAGTTATCCTGTATACTTCCACCAATGTTTAATCGGTGATCGTATATATCGACGATAAAATTATATACATCTGTTATTCGGTCCAGATTAACCTATGCTTGTCCTGTTTGGTTGTCAATTTTCAACAGCTCGCTTATAAACTTACAACCGATGCAAAATCAGTGTTGCGGAGTTATGTTACAGATGTACAAAACTTACTAATATGCATTTAGAATTGCGCGTTTTATATTTAATTTCGTTTATATAAGTACATTATCAAAAAAAAAGTACGATACGTGCAAAATGCATCAAAATAATATTTTTCTATTACATTTTGTCCCTTACAATCATGTACGTTATCGAGTTAAACTATTGAACATTTAAAATGTGGAAGCCGCCGTTAATATATTCGATATTCATATTATAAATACTTGTTTTTTAATATTATATTTATTTAATTTAAAAAATTTCATCAAAGTTACGTGTTAAAACCAAGACGCCATAATTAATAATATACAGATGAGTTGGCTTAATTAACGTGTGATTTTATTTACTTTTTTTATCAGCTAAAAGAAATTGTTGGTAAAGCGCCTCCCCAATTGATAGGCCAACCTATGCTCAAAGCACGACTGACCGATAAACAATGGAGTCAATTAAGTGACATTCAAAAAGAATTGCACGAAGAATATAGAATTCGAAGGAAAATGTTGTTAACGCGTTTAGATGTTACTAAACAATCCTTCGAAGTAAGTTATTAATCATTGCATTAACATGGGAAAATAATTATTATCATTATAATTATTACTGTTGTTATTATGACGTTATTAAATTCAAGAACTCGCATATAATTAAAATATGTACGGTAAAATATTCTCAATGGTAGATAGACTGTGTCTAAAGTATTTTATCAAATTTCAAAATGCGCTAAAAGTTCGATTTAATTAGGGGCGTTTTAATTTTAATTGATAGGAAACAATTGAATACAGGACGATTGAATTTTTTAAAATTACAGCATATTATTTCAGCACCATTCCGGTGTTACTGGCTGTCACTTTAATGTACCGAATCACAGATCGACGCCACCAATTATTCAATAAATGAAATTACCTTGAGCATTATTGTCGTGTCTTCTTCTTTTTCTTAAGGTGCCCTACGTCCTTGACGCGTTGTATTCTATTTCTTGCTTCTTCCATAAATTCTCCAATTTCCTTTATTCCCGTCCAATCTTTTATGTTCATTATTCATCCGAACTTCCTTTTACCTCTTGACTGTTTTCCTTCCATTCTACTTTGTATATACTTTGATGCATATTAATGCGGTATTCTTTTCCACGAATTGTGAACGAAATATGCAATTTTCCCTTTCTGTACGATATTCCACAGTTTTCTGCTAACTGATGCTCTTATCAAGACTTTCGCATTTGTTACTTTTTCCGTTAAAGATATTTTCAGCAGATATCTCAGGAACCACACTAGTCGTTTTTCAGATATCTTCTTTATCGACCATGTGTTCACACGTAGTACCGGCCAAATATAGAATGACCTTTAGCCTTATAGGCAAACGAAACATTAGTTGCAGACTTCTTCACAATCTAATTTTCAATTGATTACTGATCCCAAGTATTCGAATCCCATTTATATATAATACCTCGCCCGCAGTTTGTGAGCGAGTAACTAAATTCTGTTTCCGTCACATTAATTTTAACTCCAAATTCTACCCTATCTTGTTTACGTTATGCTCTAAGCCTTGTCAAGATACCCGAATCATCCGTATATGTTATGTTTGGAAATTATTTTTCCGTTTACTTTAATTCCAGCATCCTCATCCGCTAATGATATCTCAAGGATCTTTTTCAAAAAGAGGTTAAACAAGAGCGGCGATAATACATACCTTTGTCTTACACCTTTAAGGATTTGAATATTTTGAGTTTTCGTTCAATGCGAACTTTAGCTTCTTTTATCCAGTATAAATGCTTTATTATAATGCCGATCACCTGAAGAATTTCTGGTGTCTAATGGTATCAAATGATGTTTCATAGCTTATGAAACATATATATATAAGTGACAGGATAATGAGGCACGAGGGTGTAGAGGGGCAGCTTGGTGAACTCTCTAATTAAAACTCTATATAATCCTGTTAACTGTCTCATCCTTGGCGAGTCTAGGCCGCCATAAAAGTCTAAACAACTCTACCTCACCAGTAGAACCTGGAATTGGGCAGCAGCAATTTCAGTACCAAATTAAGGCATAAATGAAATGATCGTGGATTGGCTTAATTTTGGATTATCAGGAGGCGTATATGAAGATCGTCAAATACGGCAACTGAACTGCGATGAGGAAGGCAAAGGAAAAACACCTCATTATAATTTCTCAGGATCTAATTTTTTTCCAATATATATGATGTGTTCCTCTGATGTAAAAATAAATTCCGGAGTAATACTCCCCCGTTCATATCTCCGGGTGGGGAGTACCTCAGAAGAACATGTGGTTGAAAGAATGAAGACAAAAGAATTTCTAAAAATTGGAACATGGAATGTGAGAACCCTAAATAGATGTGGAAAGCTGGAAAATTTAAAAATGGAAATAAAACGAATGGGAATCGATATTCTGGATATTAGTGAAATAAGATGGTCCACTAACGGTGATTTTTGGTCTGATGAACATAGAATAATTCACACTGCAGCAAGGAACGGAATAGCAGGAGTGGGGTTTGTAATGCAAAAACATATAGGTAAATTAGTAAAAACAATATGGATGTACAATGAAAGAATAATATTGATTAGAATTAACACAAAACCTAAAGACACAGTTATTGTGCAAGTATACATGCCTATTTCGATAGAAGATGAAGTAGATGAGAAAGTATATGAACAATTAGAAGAAGTTATAGAAAAAATTAAAGGCGATGAAAATCTAATTTTGCTAGAAGATTGGGACGCGGTAGTAGGAGAGGAAACATCTAACAGTAAAGCAATGGAAATTATGGGCTAGGTGATAGAAATAACAGAGGGGAAAGATTATTAGAATTCTGTGAAAAACATAAGCTGTTATTAACAAATACTTGCTTTGAAAACCATAGAAGAAGAAGATTCACTTGGAAAATGCCTGGTGATATTGGAAGATATCAATTAGATTATATAATAGTTAAACAAAGATTTAAAAATCAGGTTAAAGATTGCAGAGCTTATCCTGGAGCTGACATGGATTCTGATCACAATTTGGTGATGATGAAGTGTAAGTTGAAATGGAAAACATTGGGGGAAAGCAGGAACTGTGCAAGTAAATCTGCATAAGTTAAAAAATCCAAGAACAATTGAATAAATCGTTGATACCAATAAGAAATGAAGATATTGAAGACAACTGGACTGCTTTTAAAATGGAAATATTGAAAACCGCGGAAAATAAGCTTGGAAAAGATAGAAAAACCGCAAGGAAGCCCTGGATTTCTGAAGAAATAATACAAAAAATTGATGAAAGACGGAAATACAAAAATAGTAAATCGCAAGGGGATAAAATAAAGTATAATGCGATAAGAAATGAGATAAACCGATTGTGTAAGCTAGCGAAAGAAGATTGGTTAAATAGAAAATGTTATGAAATAGAAAAAGAATTCAATGAAGGAAGAATTGATATGGGTTATAAATTATTAAAACAAAATATGTATAAATCCAGATATAAATCAACAACTATTAGAGATATAAACGGTCAGTTGTTAATAGAGGATCATTCGAAGGTGGAAAGAATATTTGGAAGAGTTATATAATTCAAATGAAGAACTTGTGCAGCTAAAATATAACAATGTGAGTCAAGATGAAGAAAATGAAATACTAAGAAGCGAATACGATAAAGCTCTAAAAGAAATACGGAATAATAAGTCAACGGGTATTGATAATTTTCCGATTGAGCTAATAAAAGCAGGAGGAATACAGGCAAATAATTTTCTATACGAGCTGATAAGAAAGATATATAAGAATGAGACAATACCGATGGATTTTATAACAGGAAAAATAATTGCAATACCAAAAAGAACGAACTCAGATAAATGTGAAGATTTTAGAACATTAAACTTAATAAGTCATGCATCAAAGATATTGGTAAGAATATTGTATACAAGAATAGTAAATAAAGTAGAAATTGTATTAGGAGATGCTCAGTTCGGATTTAGGAGACGTGTAGGTACTCGCGAAGCAATTCTGGCACTATGACTGTTAATCGAACAAAGATTTAGAATCTGAAATTCACTTTATATTGCATTCATAGATATACAAAAAGCCTTTGATAATGTCAATTGGAGCACATTGTTTACAATATTACAGAAAACAGAAATAAACAAGAAGGATATTAAATTAATATATAAATTATACGAAAATCAGAAAGCAATGATACAGATTGGCAATGTGAACAAAGAAGTTAAAATATTGAAAGGAGTTAGACAGGGCTGTGCTTTATCACCGATATTATTCAACCTGTATATAGAAGAAATAATGAAAGAAATTAAAGAAAAAACAAAGAACAATGGTATAAAAATACAAGGTGAAATAATATGCACATTACAATTTGCCGATGATATAGCTGTTCTAGCAGAAAATCGAAATCAATTGAAGGAAACATTAAAAGTAATGGAAGATGTATTTAATAAATATGGAATGCAAATAAATAAAAATAAAACAAAAATTATGATATGCGAAAAAAATAACAGTCGAAAGAAAATAAGTGCAGATATTGACGGTGTTAAAATACAAGAAGTGAATGAATTTAATTATTTGGGTAGTAAAATCACCAGAGATGGCAGGTGTAGCAAGGACGTTGGATCAATCAAGTTTTTTACGATCGGAAAAATATTTTAACCAACAAAGCTATAAGTACAAATTTGAGGAAAAATTTTTTAACCTTATTTGTTTGGAATGCAGCGTTGTACGGATGTGAAACATGGATGATTGGAAAGGCGGAGAAAAAAACATAGAAGCCTTCGAAATATGGTGCTATAGGAGAATGCTGAAAATAAGATGGACCGATAAATTAACAAATGAAGAGGTGTTAGGAAAAATTGGCGAAGGAAGAACATTATTGAAAAAAATAATAAAACGAAGAACTAATATGATCGGTCACATTTTAAGACATGAAAGCTTATTAAAGATAATTATAGAAGGACAGATGAATGGGAAACGCGGAAAGGGAAGACCAAGAAATCAATATACACAGCAAGTAATAGAAGATACTGGTAGCACAGGATATACGGATATGAAGAGGAAAACAGAAAACCGTCAGTTGTGGAAGAAATTAGCAAACCAGTCTTAGGACTGATGACTACATGATGATGATATATATATATTCTGATCATGGTCATAGCATTTCTGTATTAATATCTCCATGGTAAATATCGTTTCTCTTGTTCCTAGATTCTAACGAAAACCAAACTGTGTTTCTCCACTTTGCTCTTCGCATTTGCTGTGTATCCGTCGGTGTATCACCTTTAAGAACATCATTAACACGTGACTCATTATTGACATCAATCTGAATTGGGAACAATTGTTTGTATGGGATTACTTTGATATTAGAATAACCGTCGATTTCAACCAATCCTCGGGATTTCACGAGTTTAGTATATTTTATTAAAAAGTGTAGTCAATACTCGGATATCTAAACATTTAATTATTTCAGCTAGGTTGATTAATTTTCTTTTCATGATAATTTACATTTTTATTACTGCAGTCCTCTGGTACTTATCATACTTTTCGTAATGATAAACATTATGTTTATGGAGGATGAAATTAAATTGCAAGTAAGTCTCCCGACTTAGCATACATACGAACCTACTTGTTACTAGTTTGCTGAATGATTCTGTGCAGGCAGTGGCGAAATAAGAATTTAGAGTTTGTTCAACCATCATAAAATTTAGAGAGAATACAAATAAAACAATTAACATTACATATGGGCGATTTGATACGAAAATCAAATGATCATGATAGGTGGGAAAAATTACGAATTCTATATAATCAGTTACATCTGACAGCAGATTACGAATATCATCATCAACACGTTAAGATATATATATATATATATATATATATATATATATATATATATATATATACGAATAAAATAGATATTACACTTTGATCCTAGCAAACAGGCCGTATTATTTTCATCGCTGTTATTTGTCGATTGTATTTCGAAAAAATCACCTACTTGCTTACTAACTTAGTTTCGTCTTCAGTTTGATTCTCGCAATATTACAAACGTGGATCACATTTTTTTTTAAGTGTTTTTTTCTCTCTTGCCTAACATTTTATCAATATATGTTATTGGAGAGTAACGATTCATGAATTATAAATAAAATAAAAACACGGTTTAATTATTATAAAGAAAAAAATTATTTTGCAATTGTGTACGCTTGATAGTGACGTAATTGCCGAAAATCTTCGCGCCTATAAAACAAAAATTTTTAACGATTAAACTGTGTTTTTATTTTGTTTTATTTTATCAATAGTTTACCTCATTTCACATTCTAATTCCTATAAATGTATCTGATCTTTTATCCAGTTCCAACATCATGTTTTTCTCTGTTTATATTACTTTATTCGCGATAATTATACTACAATTTAATTTGACTTTATTTCAATTATCATTAGTGTATGTAACTAATTTTAGTTTTAATTGTTCTTTTTTTTGTACTTTATTTTTGAATATTTAATTGATAAACTTGGAGGACAAATTAAAAAAAAAACTACAATGTGATTTTTTTATAATACTCAAAAATGGTTGATGATCTCTTAATGTTTGAAATTATTCATATCATCACCGAATTTATGTTTTAAAAGGATTCTAATAATTTTTTCATATTAACGATGCTTTTTAAAAAATAGAGCATAGTTAATTTTAGTATGAACGAAACTAAACTTAAATTAATATTCTCGATAAGGGTGATGTTTTTTGTTATGTAACAAGTAAATAAAACTTTTAAAATTTTTTTTGCTTTTTGTTTTATTTTATTTTTAATAAAAATAGATGATGTGTAATCGTATAGGTTAATATTTATATAAAACAAATGCTTTTAAAATACATTACATTCGTCATTAGTTTTTTATTTGTAATAATAGCTCTGCGACGAAACATTGGTATGACTAAATAACGTTTTCGTATAAAAGTTTATATTTATAACACGACTTTTCTATGCTTTTTTTTTTTTACTCGCTGATCCAAGAATTTTTGGTTCCTGTGAAATTTGAAGAAAACGAAAATACTCTGATGATAAAATCCGTGAAAGAATCTAGAGTAGATGGATGTTGATATGAAATACTTCATGAAATGGTTATCTGATTAAAAATCTAAATGAATGACTCCAAAATATGGTTTAAATCGTTCATTTTTACAGAAATAAAAGGATATATCTTATACCTTTGTGGAAATCTAAAATGAAAAGTAACGTCTATTATTGAAGAGTGTATAGTACCATGGGAAATCGGTATTGAAGTTAATGACGTATAAATCCTCTTTTAACATATAAAGATTGTCCCTCGGTGTAGTATTGAAAAGATCAATAATGGAAGTGTATAAATATAATTAGTAAATCGTTGTAGCGAATAGTTTCCCCATTATTACATATCCGTTTGAAGTTTATGGCGAAAATTATGAAAATGTTGAATTAAGATATGCAGTCTTCGGTATATTTTTTTGAGCTGGCCAAAATCTGAATTTACATTTAAAAAACGACGTCTAATGTTTTATATTTTTAAAATGTATTATTTTTTGTAATAAAATAAAACTAAGTTTTTACATTTCAATTAAATATCGTGGAATATATTTAGGTTACTGATCATATTTTTATATTCAGAGATAGCTTGACTGGATCTAGATGATAGTCAAGGAGGTATTATTTCATTATTTTCTGTTTCATAAACATCTTTTCCTTGGCAATTTTAATTCTAGTACAATTTATAATAGTAGTAAACTCATTTGTTTTTGAATAGTTTTTGTTGATTCCCACACTGTGACGGTGTCACTAATTGTTTATATAAAACCGATTAACTTTGTTGCAGTGGTCGACTCGTTTAAAATCCAAAGCTGGTGATATTGAACAATCTTATAACATTATACGTAAACAATTAAATATTGAACCCAATGTGAGATTATCAGATATTCTAGTCGCTAGAGAAGATCTAGCAATAACTGAAAAAACATCATCCGCATCTGTGAGACGTAAAACCAAGTGCGACATCAATTACGTTATCATCGGCATGGTATGCATTTCATTCCTACTCTTCAAAATTAATAATGATTTTTTAAAAATATTTTTATATATGTTTGAGCATTTCTAGAAAAAAAAAACATTTGTTATTTATATTTTAATTAAAAATATCCAGTTTTATTCGCAAATAATTTGTATTATTAACTCAAATTAGCCTTCGGGACTTTATTTAGGAAAAATTAATGTTTTTATGTTGAAAGTAAATATTTTCAATTGCTATCTTATATGAACAACGAATTATAAAATATATTTTTTTTTTATTAATATATTATTTCTTATTAGGTTCCTGACCGTGGAGGAAGACCACACGAACAAGAACCACCTCCTCCTGAGATGCCTAGTTGGCAACAACGACCTGGAGGTGGTCGTGGTGGTGGCCAAATGGGACGTGGTGGTGGTTGGGACCAAAAAGGCGGTCGTGGTGGTGGGGGGGACCAAAGAGGCGGCCGTGGAAGTGGTCAATTTGGGCGCGGAGCTGGATTGAACAGCAGTCAACCTCAACTTCCATTTTTCGGAGGGGGTAATAGCAGTAATAGTACAGGTATTTATTATACAGTATAATATATATCTCGAAGTAAAACATTTATTTCATTTAATTGCTTGAATTTTGCATTATATCATTTTCAGCTTCTAATGTCAGTAATTATAGCGATTTTAATAATCAGCCAAATCGCGTACAAGGAGGTTGGACTAAAGATTATGGTGGCGGCGGATATCAAAATAGAGGTAATTACCAAAATCAAGGAACAAGTTACGGAAGACAACAGAGCGGCGGATATCCAGGCGATAATTATCATAATAGTGGTAATGTAGGAGGATATACACCAATTAATGCTGGATATCAGAGTAATGTTTCAAGTGATAACACCAGATTTCAAACCGGTTTTGGTGGTCAAAATTACAGCAGTGGATATCAGAATGTTACTTCATATTCGGAAGGGAATCGAAGAGGTTCTAATAGTTACGGTTACTCAAACTCTGGCTATAAATCTGGTCGACCGAACTATTCTGGCGGCGAGTATCAAGATAGAGGACGGAGATAATGAATATATATATTTTTTGCACTCAGAACGAACTGAACTACGTTGTCCTTTTTAATACAAATATTTCATTTAATGTGTATGAATTAAAAAAAATTAATGTCGTATTAATAAAATTTTAATACATTTACTTTTAATAAAAATATTTTATAATGAGTTTTGTCATTTAGCTGCTACAAAGGCTGTTCTGTTCAAATTAATACATTAAATTTTAAAATAATAATATACATTCTTGAAAACTCAAATAAAATGTTTGTGATTTAAAATAATTTAAATATATTCGGACAAATTCCAATTTGACCACAGTTTTAAATCGTGATTCGTTAATACTATGTAAAAACATTTTTCTTAACCGATTTCGTGATTGTTAAGATAAAATTTAAATTTTTTACTTTAATTTTAAAATTCCATTGAAAATTTTAAGTTCATACGAGCGAGCATGGTTTAAATCCTACTCTATTGTGAATCCATAAAATTTCGCAGTGTTAGAATCGTTCAAATGAATACAGGAACATATGAAGGAACGATGAACATAAACAAGTACACGAATCAAAAATAAAGTAATCCAGAATTTAAAAATAGGAAAGGCAGTAGAGCCAGATGACATAATATTAAAATTATTTGGCACAAATGATCGGTCAATGATGAGGTTTCTAATAAAATTTTTAATGACATGTATAAATCAGGTAAATTGGTAACAGACTGATTAAAGTCTGCGTTTTGTACTTATACCAAAGAAATGTAATGCAGCAGACTGCGAAACTAATCGCACGATCAGTCAGTTTTATGTCCCATGTCTTAAAGATATTTCTCAAGATCATACAGCAAAGGATATTTTACAAATGCAAGAAGTCCGTAGAATGGGAATTTGAATTTTAAAATGAGTTTTGGTACACGTGAGACATTATACATATTAAATTTTCTAGTCCAAACGTGCAGAGATCTGAATCGCCATTTGTATCTGTGTTTCACAGATTACAAGAAGGCCTTTGACTGTATTAATACGAACATTGAAATAAATAGGAATAGATGAAACAGATATTAAAATTATACAAAGCCTAAATTGGAATTAGACAGCGATAGTTTGTTACGAAAACACCCTTGCAGACGAAATCAAAATCAAAAGGAGAGTAAGACAAGATTGTGTACTGTCACCTATACTATTGAACGTTTATTCAGAGGCTTTTTGGTTTTTTGACTACAACATTAAGTCAAATTTTGATAAATTGATTTTTTTAAACTATGTATATCTCTGTTATTGATTGAGATATTTTGAAAACAGTTAAAAGTTAAAAATGAAGGATTTATAGCTTTTCCCTTTATTCCTGTTTAATGGTAGTAAGTTCATCATTGTACGTTGGAAATATAAACGGAAATGTAGTATCACTCATCGGTAAAAGGAAACTTAAAAGTGGAAAATTCCTTTTAAACAATCAATAATGAGTTTTTATTAGAAAATTACTAATGCATCTTTTATAAATGGTACGCATATACTTTGATTATATTTTTAGATTTATTTTATTAAATGTATGATCATTTTAATTTAGAAGGCCGGAAAACACCTTATTTTGTATAGTTTTTTATGTCACTTTTTAGAAAAAGCGTATTTATGAAACAGATTATATTAAAAAGAAAATGCATAATTTATTTCTTTGTATTCTACCGTACATGATGTAATTTTGTTCAATAATCGATCAAATTGTTTTATAATATAATAAGGTACATTTTAGATGTACAAATGCCTTGTTTTACAATGTACGTTAACATGCTTTTAAGTTTTCTGCAACATAATTTCACATTTTAAAACTTTTCTTTTTAATGATTCAAATTTTATATTTTAAAAATTTATCTGTTCGTGAAATATAATAGGGGAACATTTAAAATGTACGATGCGAAAATCGTTCACTTTTACCTGAATTCGGTAAATTTAATACCAAATTCCACGGAACATACATTTCTCCAAGTTACGACATTAAACACACTGCTAAAAATCTCGAAATTAAACATCATTGACTGATATGATTCGTGTATCTATTTAGTTTTAAACATATTTTACTTATAAAGTAAGAAAATCTCCAGAATGGTTATAAAATTTATAAACATTGCTACATAACTCGAACATTTGCATGGTTACAATGTTTTTTTCGATATCAGCATTTATTTTTTCAAATACAGCGGTTTTAGGATGAATTGAAACTTAAAATAGATTTCTTTTTTATCTATATCTCGTTTTAAAACAGGAAAAAAGTATTTAAATGATAAAATTCCTTGTTCAGTACTTGTAAAAAAATAAAACGTAAACCTTTTAGAAATTCAATATTTTCATAAAGGAAAAATTATAAAACGAATTTCAGAATAGTACACAAAATTCTTTAAATTAAGTTGTTTTATGTTTAAAATGTTAATCCGATTATTTTACGACAAAAATTTATAGTTCAATATCTAGTAATATCAACATGAATGTTGATAACGAGCAAACAACACAGATAATGGACACGACATGCCAATCTACACAAATTAATTCAAAATAACATAAAACGCTCCCGCCTATTACATTTAAATAAACAACAAATTCGTGGCAAATTATACCAACCAAAAACGTACTCGAGTACAAACTCGTGAAACTTCTACTGATATAGAAGTAAAAGAAAATAGATTTCGGCCTTGTAAGAAATCTTCGTGACAATGACATGCATATGTCGGATACGCAAACAAGAACTGGATGTGACCGGGAAATCGACGTAACAAGAAGTCCAAAGCCATGCCCCATATTCCTACACGGGGTAATCAATTATAAACATATGAAACAGTGTATCTCTTCCATCATAAACCAAGTTGAATTCACTTGTAAGGCCTTCAATGACCAAAAAATTAAGTTAAAAGTTAACAATGCAGACAGTTATCGAAAATTCATCAGATATTTGAAAGATATAATTTATCATACATATCAATTAAAAGAAGAACGAGCGTATCGTGTAGTTATTAAGATTCTACACTATACTATGCCGCTAGAGGAAATCAAAGAAGCGTTAAGCAAATCAAAGAAGCGTTACGCAAACAGGAATTTCTAACGAGAAACATAATAAATGTACGACAAGAAAAAACCAAACAACCTAAACCAATATTTTTTGTACACCTCAAACCTAACGTTAACAATAAACAGATATACGATATGCAGTACCTGCTGAATATGAAAATAAAGGTGAAGCCGCCGCATAAGAATAAGGGAATAATACAGTGTACTCGATGCCAAATGTTTGACCATAGCAAAGCGTATTGTGCGCTGCCATTCATTTGTGTGAAGTGTGGTGGACATAACTGTACTAAATTAATAAATGAACCGGCGAAATGTATACACTATGAAGACAACCACCCGGCAAATTACAAAGGCTGTACTGTATACAGAGAATTGTTAAATAAAAGGAACAAAAATTACAACAAACCATATAAAAATAAAAATGATATGCATAACTGAACCAACTGCTGCAGATTTCCCACAAACATTCAATATAGAAAATTTGAGAAAAACCTAAAAATAATTTGAACGTTCTTTTAAGACTGTTTTATTAGATTCAACAAGAAAGCAAATCACGCTTCAAGTAACGTCAAATAATAATGATCAGAATAATAGTATTAACAATCAACTCGAGGAAATATTGCTGCAATTTAAAAGCATGTTCAGCCAAATTAATACAACAAAACAGCATGATAATGAAATTGTTATCAACAGTCATAAATAAATTTGTTTCTAAATGAGACGCTTATAGCTACGTGGAACATAAACGGATTGGTACAGTATTGTCATGAAGTTGAGGCATTTTTTATAAGTAACAAAATTGACATTCTGTTGATACCTGAATCATACTTTACAAGCAAGAGTTTTATTAAAATACCGCGTTACACAGCCTACCATACTCAACACCCGGATGGTAAAGCACACGGTGGTATGGCTGTTATAATAAAAACATCAATGAAGCACTATAACCAACTTTACTAAAGCATATCTACAGGCAACCACTGTAACCATTGAAACAACTTTAGGCCTTATCGCAGCGTCATCGGTTTATTGTCATTCTAGGCACAATATTAAGGAAGAACGTTTTGACGAGTACTTTAAAAGTCTTGGATATAAATTCATAGTTGGCGGAGATTTCAACGCCAAACATACATCATTTGACTCTCGCTTAACAACACCAAGATGAAGACAATTATATTCATGTCTACCGTCAAATAAATATCATTGCTTGTCAGATAGAAAACCGTCATACTGGCCAAGCGATATAAATAAACTTCCTGATTTGTTGGATTTCTTCGTCAGCAACGCAATTAACGTGAGTGAGACACTAGTTAAATCAGGAACTTCTGATCACTCGCCAAAAATATTAATCCTCAGCAGCGCATTGATGCAGATCCCCATTATACCAAAATTGACAAACAAGAAAACTAATTGGCATGTTTTTCAACAGATAGCTGACAGTGAAATCGATCTCAACATTCCGTTAAAAACTGAAGAAGATATCGAGATGGGTGTTAAACACTTTATTAAATGTAATCGCCGATCGGAATATTTAGCTACTCCGATAAATAAGTTAGATAGAAAAACAACTAGTCATCCAAAAAGGGTAAAAGATATGATTGCAGAAAAACGGCGACTAAGAAGAGTTTGGCAATATGATAGGACACCAGTAAATAAAAATGCACTGAACAAAATAACAAAAAAAGTGAAGAAAACACTCAGGCATGAAAAATGAAGTTTTTCATAAATATTTACCAACGGCAGATAGATTATTCTTTATGGATGGCTATTAAGAATATAAAGATGAATCATGTATCTTAATGCCCACCAATTAGAATGGAAAATCACCAATGAGCAAGAACAGATTAAGAAAAAGCGGAAGTATTCGGTAAATATCTCTGCAAAATTTTTCATCACGACAATTACAGTATATTAACTCCCGAAGAAGAAAATATCTATAACTATTTGAAAACACCCTTTCAGATGTGCCCACCTATCAATTCTTTATCACCGATGGATGCGAAAGCATGTATACGAAAACAGCTTCACCCAAAAAATCACCCGGTTATTATTTAATAACCTCAGTAATGCTTAAAAACTGACCACAGAAAGCAATAGTCTTCCTAACGTATATTTTTAACGCGATTTTCCGTACTGGTCATTACCCTATTCAGTGGAAATTCGCATCTATCATTATGCTGCAGAAGTCAGATGTAAACCGCAAGAACTAGTCACACCATACAAACCCATCAGCCTATTACTGACGATGTCAAAATTACTTGAAAAACTAATTTTGAAAGGACTAAAATCAATTCTTGCTGATATAAACATAATTCCTGATTTGAAATTTGGTTTCAGAAACAAACACAGCACACTGCACAGTAGAGCAGACTCATCGAATAGTTAACTTAATCAACAGTAGTTTCGAAGACAAAAAATATTGTCCTGAGGTGTTCCTCGGCATTGAGAAAGCTTTTGACAAAGTGTGGCATACAGGTCTATTATACAAGCTAAAACTTAACTTGCCACACTAGTACTATACACTATTACAATCATAATTAACGGATAGATACTTTCAAGTTAATATAAACGGTGCTCTATCACAAATATATGCTTATAGGCTCGGCTGTGCCTCAAGGCAGTGTATTCGGTCCGTTGTTATACCAGATATATACATCTGATTTTCCGGAAAACAGATACACTACTACAGCCATGTTTGCGGGCGATACGGCGATATTATCCACTGACTGTAATCTAACAGTTGCTACCACATAACTCTAGAATCATCTGCAGCTGGAGAAGTGGTTTAAACTATGAAAAATTACAGTTAATGAAACTAAGCCTAATCTCACCTCCTTTTTATATTAAACAAAAACTTTTTAAATGTGATGATCCAGTTAAATGGAAGAACGATTCCAGCAGTAAATAAAATAAAATATTTAGAACTACATTTAGATCGTTTGACTTGGAAAGATCATATTTTGGGCAAACAGAAACAACTGGATCTGAAACTGTGAAGTATGAGCTGGTTTATGAATAAATACTCATCACTGTCTAGAAAATAAAGTTCTACTATATAAAGTCATTCTAAAACCAATATGGACGTACGGAACAGAAATTTGGGAAACAGCCAGCGATTCGCGAATAAAAATACTTCAGCGTTTATTGTGAGTGCCCCGTGGTATATTCGTAATGACGATTTTCATAAGTACCTTCACATGCCAACTGTAAAGGAAACTCTCAAAATGCACAGTGAGAGATATATCCAGCGATTACAATTAACAACGTTCAATTTAAAAGTCTGAAAAGACGCAAATGGAGCCATGTAGCCGATCTTAACTAATGTTTATAAAATAAAGAATGGCTGTCGTTGGACAGCGTTCTGTTAATATTCGATTCATCCAATAACAGTGCTACTTATTATCCATCTAGGATAGATTGTATGAAAAAAAAATTTTTAATGATAAAAGTTTAAGAAATATCTTTCAAACAAATTATTCGCATAATTCACAATTTTAGAAATTATATATCACCGTTAAAAGATTTTATTACTAAATTAACTGTTTCAAAAACTATTCTTTGAATTCTGATTTGGTTTAAATTTATGAATCACTGAAAATTTGTCACAATTAGAAACATCTTCCATTCATTTAACTTAGATAAATATATGAGGTGGATTAAACATGAATTTTTCAAATGTCTTCAAAAATCGTTTTATATCTATATAGATAACGAAGTAACTACCTTCTTACACACACACACACATAAATTAGTATTAATATTGAAATCTTAATTTAAAAATTATATTTGTATATTTTAAATATAAAATTATTTACATTTACTAGTTTTGAAAATGCGCTTAAAAAACAAACGTAATAAAATTTTCGAATATATCTAAATCAAAAAAAACTTTTGTTTTGTACTAAAACATACTTAAAAATTTAACAAGATTTTATAATTTTGATACATTTTTAAATGATAATGATGAACACGCTGATATTCATTTCAAACTTTTATTGAAACATTTTCACTAATCCTTTCAATATCATATAATTGACTATGCACAGTGTGCAGATGCACGCATGATTGTTCTTAAGTTTATTGAACACTATAGTGCTTTCATTTCACATTCAAATTAAGCAATTGAGGATACAAAAGTTAATAAAACAATCTCTTAATTTACAAATTGTTAATCAGGCATAAGCGATTTCGTAACAATTCGAGTATTTTGTAAATAAAAACAAAATGTGCAAAGGGGAGTAACTAATGCATCTGATAATAATAATTGTGTTTAACGTTATTTGCAACTTAATATCAATACATTAAAGTCGAACATATTTTATTTTAATAAAGTAAATGCATCAAAAACAAGAATTTGTAGGGTAAAATTATATACAAAATGAATTAACGAACCTACGATGTCAATAAAATTAAATGTTAACTTTTTTCGACTACCAGCTTTTGTTGCTTTTCAATACTTTCCAAATTATACTTGGGGTCATCCATTAGTGTTTTCATTAATGATAAATCTTGAGAGGGAAACAGTAACTGTGGAACGAATGTTTTAGAAGCGGTTATGAAAAAGTCTACTACACCTGGCGGTGGTCCATTTGGATTGTTAGTATGAGATGAAGACACATGTTTATCTTCTATACTATTTTGTTGAGCTTGCTGTAACATAGTAACGATATTTACATTATTTTCTTTTTGTAAGTACTCACTTGAATAAGTACCATCCACAATTTTTTGAATGCAGGATGCGATTTTGATACACATTTCCTCTTGATGGAACCATAGGGCGTAAATAATATTTTTATATCTATACATTATATATGATTTTTCCACGTGTAACTTAAGATCATTAACAATAGGTTGAAAAAAATGATCATCTTTCTCTCTATTCAAAATGAATAGATAATAAGGATTTTTATCAAATCGTTTATAAACAAACAGAACACCTTCACATTCTGCTTTTTTCCATTCACAATTTTCCGTATCAAATACATACATACCCACCAAAGGAGCAGTGTCAATTAGCTGTATCAGATTATGATCCATTTGACTTAGTGCCCGTAATTCCAATTCAAACCTAGATATCATTGTAATTTTAAAATAAAAATAAATTCATCAATACCATAAAACTATTAAAAACACAAAACTCACAACATTGTCATAAAAAAAAAATGAGCTTAATCACAGAAAATAAAATACGGTGAGATGTATTTCTTTTAATTCAGAGAAACTTGGTTTAGATAGTGAAACAAATTATTATTGTACAAATATGAAATTTTAAACTTTTTTATAAGCATATTAAATGCCTAATAACACATTATTGTTATTTGGCATCATTGTAAAACATAGAAATATACTTCATTTTATTATAGTAATATAGATCAATTTAAATGTAATATGGATTGGTAATTCCCTTAATTACATGTTATACAGAATCTGTTGATTGTAACTAATTTTTCTTTTAGTTCTGTAATTTTATAAAAAAATGTAACCATTCACTAACGTTCAAAGTAAATATACGCTTTTAAGGTTTAGCCTGCAATTAAAAAAAAAAAATAATAATTTCCGTGACTAAAGAAGAGCATGTATATTTTTAAAAATTGGTAAAATATATTAAAACTGTTTTGTGTGTTAGTTGTTTGGTCAATGAGTGTATTGATTTTTCAAGAATACCGGTGTTTTTAAAATAAGGGTGACTTTTAAGGGTATTTTGATTTTTTCTGAAACACAATTTCAAATTTTTCATTCAGTGTAAGAGTACTGCATTTATAAAATAATTCTTGGCTTCTAAATTATTTTTGTTTATTTTATCATTTTTGACGAATCTGGATAGCGCACTTAGATCTACTAACTTTTTCTTTATGTAGTGGGAGTCACAATATGACTACAATACTTGTTGACTTTGTTTATATTAGCGGTTGTGTTGTTCGGTTAGGTTGTGAGTTTGTTGTTAATTTACGGAAATATGTGTTTGTATTTATTTATCTACAAATTTAAATATATTTATTTCGCGATTTTTACATAAATATGTGCGAAATGTCTTCTAAAATGCATACATCAAATTGTGTTCATTATGTTTAATTATAATGTTTTACGAATTAGTGTCTTTTTAAATGTAGCATTGAAATTTGTTATCATTATGTATTTATTCTGAAAAGTGTTTATGTGTTGTATTTGGTGTTTTTTGAAAATTAAATGGAGGAAAGAGCGATTTCTCCTGGGACGTTTGATAGGTAATTTTGTCCTTTATGTTTTTAAATCGATATATTTTCGTGTATTTATTTTTTTAGTCGGAAGTTTTGTGTGTTAATTATTTACTATTAAATAAATTGAAAATCACGTTCTTAAAATTGTTTTCATTTCTAGTTAAAAATATTGCAGCGTCACTATATGAACATTTTTATTAAGGTTATATTTTCATTCAGTCTATAATCGTGTATATACTATATATCCGTACTTTAGAAATTATGGGTCATTAATTGTTGGGCTACTGTGTTCACGTTAGTTTAGTGTCTGAGTGTTTTAGTTTGTTTATAATATTCGTGGCTTTTTGACTTATGACGATGAAACAGCAGAATGTATTTGATTATTTAGTATGGCTTAAAGTAGTAAAATAAAGTGAAATGATTTCATAGTTATTTTTTATTTCATATAGCGGATTACATAATTACAATCTTATTTATATTACATTTAAATTAAGTCCAAATTTTACGTTTTGAATCTTCGTAGTCTGTGTATTTTTGTGTGGTTTGTCAATTACGTGATTTTGATTATTTAAATTTCTACGTAAATTCTGATTTGAAGTTATCAAAACAGCCGAAAATAGTAATTGTGTCTTGAGATAGATATCTGATAGTAAGCGGTGATAAAATTTTATCAGGTCAATAGTTGGTGCTATATGAAGTTCAGAGTCCTTTCATGGCGGACGTGAATGATGGTGAATACTGAGAGAAGTGAACTGTTTATTGTTATGTATGTTTCTCGGAATTATTATCAGAAAATACGTTCATATTTACGTTATTTTTATAAGTGCAGTTTTCTTTATTGTTCATGCCGCATATGATTTGAAAAGTAAATTATTAGTGTACTATGTTATATTTTTCGGTTTATTATGATCATGCGTCTACATTATTAATTCAGTCGTGTAGTTGTATCTGGCAGCGTTTTGTGTTATGTTATCTGCTATTGAACATGCGTTTGTTTGTAAATCATTGACACTCAATGAATAAAGACTCCTGTAAAATTAAAAAAATATTTGATTAATGTTTATACATGCTAAACTTAAGCTACATATTATGCAATTGTACACAGGTTACATAAACTTAAAGTTTCATCATATTGCTTTTCAACTGTTATATTTTTTACCTTTATTGCATTTAAATATATAAAAAATCTAACTTTACGCACGTCAAAATTATATGGCCTCTTTACAAGTTAGTAATTTATGTTAACATTTTCGATTCCTAAAATTAAATTTTCATAGATATTTTTATACATTTTGTCATTTATTTATTAAACGGATGGAATTAGTTGTTTAAATTGAATAAACTGTTTTATTGAAATTATTTGAAGAGGAATGCTTATCATGGATATTATTTCATTTTAATTTCACATTTAATATTTTTTTTTTATGTAACAAATTTTAGATCTTTAAAAAATTCTAGTATAAAAAGTCTGAAATGTAAAGGGTGTATTTCAAATCTAATATGAATTATTATGTTGAAAGATTGATGATTGGATTTATGACTTAAATGGGCGACTGAAATGTGTGCATTCAAATGGAAATATAATTTTGATGAGAATAAAATTGTATTGAATAAGAAGCATAAACATCGAATGAAATTTTATTGTAATAATTCCAAAATAATTGATAGACCGAATACACAGATTATTCAGAATAGCATATTAATCAAAGATAGTAGTTATCGTTGCAGCGCGATTTAAAGAACTGGACTATTTTTAAACGTATTCTCTCATTTAACTATTATTTTTCCCATTCGTTAATTTCTTCCTGGCCAATGAAATTGTACCTTTTCGATCATATAAAATATATTACCTTTAACTTTTAAAACAGCAAATATCAGTTCACAATTTCAACCAATAATTTCGCATATTTCTTAATTTGGAAAATTTATATTTTTTATTTCAGGCTACTCTCTTCGGATGAAGATTTTTACTCTATAAACGTCTTGTCGATAGCTGAAAATAAGTTTTCAAATCAAATGATGCTAAAAAAATAATAATTTAACTATTCTTCTGCAGTATACAGATCGAAATTTATTAATAAAGGGTTAACCGATGCTACACCAGCCTGGGCAACCACCCGATAATATAAAAAGTGTACTTTTGTACGTGATAAATTTGTTAGCTGTTATGAAAGGTAGGAAAATGTTTATTAGGCCCGAGTTAATTTTCTTAACTTCATTTTTTAAATGTTATTCTTTTATCAAAAATGTGTTCAGAATATTTTGCATGGGGCTTTCATTTTTTTGCGCTGATAATTTACGGATTCGAGCAAATGATCTGGGTTAGCATAATAGGGTCAGATTTATGCATATCAAATCTTAATTCTTCACTCACTGAAATATTTATAAAATTTTGTTAAATCTTAATATTGTCTGCTCTGTGTCATGACAAAATACAGCAATATCGTCATGTGTATTTGCATTCTATATACGCGGTATATCGTTATACAAATACTATATATAGATATTGTTCTAAATACCCCCATATTTGTCCATATGGAGAAAATGTATTTTTAAATTTCTCAGTAAATTGCCATGCTTAGACATATGATTTTTATGGTTAGCGTCAAATACCGATTAATGTATTGTTAGTGTAAGTAATAGGGTGTAGAGAATCCTAGTTTAGGATACGATACGTATATTTTTTTTTATGCTCCTTCAATAAATCGATGGAAAATGTTAGGTGCAGATTTCGTACCATTATACAGGCGTTTAACAATGATGAGTTGATAGAGCCTTTAGCTGGTTTCAGGTACGTGTAGATAAGCTTCTCCTAGATTGAGTTTACAGAAGTATGACACATTTATCATCTTATTGAAAATATCTTCGATGATAGGTATTTGATAATGGATATCTTCGATTTGATTGTTCAATATCAGTTTGTAGTTTCCGCACAAGCGTAAAGAGCCATCTGATTTTGGATAAATACAGCTGGTGTGCCCACTTTGAGACATATACTCGTTCAAAAATGTCTTGTTGAATAAGCTTGTTGATGCAAACATCAACTGCTGGAACTAGAGCGTTAGGGACTTTGCGCGGTTTACGGTAGATAGGTTGATTGTTTCCTTTGCAGTGTAGCCAACCACATAGTCGGGTGCTACACCTGCACCATTGATGTCAAAAATCTCCTTGAAATCTTCTTCGATCTGTTTGATATAGGGCAACGACTCATCACAAACAGATTTAACTTCGTTGATTCGGATAACCGATAACCGACGATTTTGAAAGATCAGTAACGTACATTTTACCGTTGATTTTTCGGTTGCCATATTCGACTATAATAGTGGCGAACCCCAAAGGTCGAAAATAATTATTGTTGATAATCGCGAAATAAAACATTGTCGCGTGACAGTCTACTCGTAGGTTTAGATTTCCGGAAAATTCAAGTGAAATGACAGTCTTTTTACTACTGAAATCACATTGTTATTGATTTTTAACGGAATGAAAATGTTATCACTACCGTCATCGATTTGATAAATTTGTTAAATTTCCTCATTGCTATCATAACTGAGATAAGCGACGAAATTTTTAGAATTGAGTTATTCTGTCGAGATTTTATCACAAATACAAAAATTTGTCGCTTGAATGTCAGCAGTCTTTTTGACCAAATGGTTTTGATACCTACAGCGTAAGCAATATTCATTAATGTCGAATGACTTAAAATGTTCGAGTTCGAGACTTTGATCGTTGATTAGATAACGCTGGATTTCTGGTTGTTGATCTGCTACGCCTGTGACTTTTTTCAGAACCAAAGTCTGGTTTAGTAGTGTGTAATTTGTTTACTTGGATAGTATTTGATACGTTTTTTAAACTTCCTTATTCTCAGATTTTGACAATTCCATAGATTGAGCAAGTTCTACAAGCTCCTCAAACGAAATATTAGCTTGATCAGGTTGTTGTAATAAACGTTCTCGAATATCTCATAAAGCCAAGGAATTAATCGAGCTCTTAAAATAATAATAAAAGTAAATTGTTTCTTACATGTCTGGTTAACGCAAATTCTTGTAGAGCCGAGACGAAAGTTGCGATAGGTTCTCCCTGCTTTTGTACTCGCGATAGGATTTTAATCTGTTCGCTGAAGATGTTAGTTTGATGTCATAATAAGGCGTGCACTAAAGCCCATCTTACACTACATTAGGTATTTAAAATAAGTTTATCTTTGTGTATTTGCGACTATACAATATCAGGATTATTTTGTGCTCATTTTTTCTACATTTGTGAATATAAAGAATTTAAAATCAATACATTATCGTCTGCCTATACACAAAAACGCTTGATATTTACTTTTATATTACAAGTAACATTAAACTTTATTGTAAAATTATGAAAACTATCTATAGTATGTTCTGTCAACTAAATAATACTTAGATCAGATGCAAACCCTCTGAAATGTATGCATCTACTTTCCATAATAACATATTATGATATAGATTGTGACGATTATTTTTAAGCGACTGACCGTTAAAGGGCGAATACCCTTAAAATTTTCGCTACGTAAGAGATATATTAAACCGTACTTGATAAAAATTATTATATCTGATTCCTTTACATCTGCACCAAATATTTTTGAATTAGTCTGTACATACCATTTATAATCATACGGTTTTTAACCTATGACCTGTTTTATATGCAGGTTTAACTTTAATTCCTGTAGATAACCACGTTTGTGCTCAATTAATAATTAACGTTCTTATTGACTATAACTTTAGTTACGTCAGTGACATGGATATAATCTGATTGTAAATTATTTAAAGTTTTACAAACGTGAATTCCGTTAATAATAATCGCGAAGAAAATTTTTTTATTGAATGTAATCAATTTAAATTTAACATTGTCCTTAATAAATGTTAAAAACCGTTTAATTTATTCTAGAAGACTCATCAGTTTATTAAGATAAGCAAGATCGGTGGACCGTAACCATTCTAAAGATATATAACTATTCTATAAATAATTGTCAACGCTTTCAGATAAAATAATCATGCCGGTAACGTCATGTTTGATTCGTTATAGTACGACAACCAATTTTTTTCTACGTTAACTATCGTTCCTTAAATGGGCGATGGTATTTCCGAAATAAATAATTCGAGAACTAAAAAAAATCATACGATATTTTTTTTTATCCTTTATCTAATTTGTCGATCAAAAATTTATATATATTATAATAAAATAAAAATTAAAGATCTGATAGTTACCTTACCGGGGAATATAAAATGTCCGATGTCAATATCGACTGGTTACTTAACGCATAAAAAAAAGTACCAGCACAACGAAATAAAATCTGTGTGTGAAAAATGTTATTAATTTTTCTGAACACCTTCGGCTATTAATTTTTATTAATTTTATAAATAAAATTATAACTTTTGGTATATACATAAAATAATTAAAGACTGCCGAGTATTTTCGTAAGGTACTTCTTTTAGATGATTCTAGATAATTATATAAAATATTTTTATAATGATTAAAACTAAGTATCTTATATTATTTATTATTATTTTTTTAACGTTAAAAATTGATGCATCGTATAGGGAACATTATGACTGAAAACGTTAACTATAATAAACTGTCGATGGTTAATTATAAGGATAATAATGAAGAGGTTTCGTCGAAGTGGAAATTATAAGTAATAAATTTAAGGAATATCGTATATATCGCCCGTGGAATTTGTCACGATAAATGCTGTTTCAATGTAAAATTGAAAGTAAAAGGAAGATTTGTGGAGAAGAACTTAATTGATGAGGAGTATTAAAGAACGACCATATTCAACGGTTACTGACGAATCCAAAAATTAAGTTTAACTTCACGTTTCCACGAATTCTGGTAGGAAACGTCGTACTACTGAAGAATACGATGGTTAATTATCAACGTTTGTCAGTTTTAATTATGTTAATTGGATATATACAAGGTCAACGATCACTATGGATGGGAGAAAATGAGAAACGCTTACATGTAGTAGTGGATTGATATAAGCGTATCATTAATATTTCTCGTATAAAATATTTGCGAAATAATTGATGAAAAGTACATTGGTGTTCATACTTCAGCCATAAATTATACGAAGTTTTTGATACGTAAATTAGTTCGCAACACGATTCATTCGTTTCGATTTCATAAGACGTATTCATATTTTATACGATATGTATTTGATTATAACGTAGCACAATTTATTTGCGATAGTATTTCAAAAATAAAAATTTTTTGAATAATTCAACGCACACACACTTGTATTCACACATACACACACACATATATGTATAAAACTGTAGTGTGTTTGTGATTTGTGAATATTTTCATTATAATCACTGCGGTAGGCTATTTTTATCCCACAAACAGGAAATCTACTTTTTAAAATTTTGTTTGTCTGTCTGTTCCGATTCAATAAGCAATAATGATGAAATTCGCATAGCTAGTAGCCTACATTATCGAATTTGTTATAAGCTTTGTTTCATATTGATATTACCAATAGGACAGAAATTACACGAATTTAAAGTTTTTAACGGACAGATATATATACGTATAATTGCGTTAGGTGCGTTGCGAAATAACCGACGAATATATACATACGTATACTATAATCCGTTAGGGGCGTGGTCGAAATAACGGTCGGTTATATATATATGTACTACACTAATATATAAACCTATTAAAAGAAAGAGACAGCGTTATGGTATTAAAAACAATAATTACACAGAGGAAGCCGGGTGATTTCTAATATATATATATATATATATATATATATATTTACACGTAATATATTTTTGTATATATAATCCGTTTCGAAATTATGTTTTAGGGGTGTTAATACGACACTTCGTGTGTCAAATGGACCTTCATTTAGAAGAGTACATGGTCAGCGGCCGGGTTCCGCTTTTGTTTCCACCTCGGATATAATTCCTTTGATTAATCATCAGCAATCACCGTCAAACTCGTCTCACCACACGGTCGTGACGTTGATTGTTGTCAAAGATGACAAAGGATACGGTATGAAGATATCAGGTGATAATCCGGTGTATGTACAGTCTGTAAAAGATGGTAAGTTTACTCGTGATAATACATGCTTTATTTCGAAGAAACTCCAATAATATTTCACAAATATATGAGAAATTTAAAATAGGTGTAAAATTAAATAAACAACGTAAGGAAGAAATTTTAAATACTTCAGAATTTGAGAAAAATAATGTTAAAAAATATTAATAAATATTTTATTATTTCGCGGAAGTCTAAGTAAATTGTTGTAAATTCGATTTTTGTTTTGTTTTGTTTTTTCATCGTTCATTTACGTCTTTTTTGAAAAAAAAATATTTATATTTTCTTTATGTCTTGGTTGCAAGATAATTATTGACGAAATATCATTTAAATTTCGTTTGATTAACAGAGTTCATGGGGTTTTCAAAAGAACAAATTATAATTTGCCGATTGGTTTTGTTACCATTTTTTCTCCTTCTCCTTCTCTCTAATATAATTATAATTTTTAGTCTGTTACGTTTGTCTGAACATGCCTTTCTTTTTCGAGAATAGTGGAAAAAATGCAAAGATGACACTTTAAGGATTGTTATGTTTACAAATTTCTTCCCGATAACTTACCTCTCTTAAATTAGACAAAACCTTTTTATTTTTTATTTTTAAAAAAATAATCTCTTCGGTAGAAGTTAAAATATAATTTTTTAAAATAAATCCTACTACTGGAATAACTGAGGATTCCACATAACGTGTTAACATATAAAGTGTGTCCTAACACAAAAATGGCAATATGAATGCAAAAATAACGGGGAATATTATTCGAACTATTATCTTTTCATACTAAGTTGTAGTCTACACTATCCAAAACTTGAATCCGACTTATTTATAATTATAACATCTGTAATAGTTTCGACTAGTATAGGATTTGAAAATCAAATTAAATAATTTTATATAACATCAATATGAGCTTAAATTTTATCTGAACATTATGCGATTAAATTACTATAAGTTTCGTCTTATTATAGTACTTTTCTCTCTTATTTATGTCCGGGTTGAAAGATAAATTTTTATCGGCAAAATGTCATTTAAATTTAGTTTCGATTAATAGAGGTTGTGAGGTTTCCAAAAAAAGAACCAGCAATTACTAATATTTATAATTTGTCGATTGGATAGGAGTTACAAATATATGTGTGTAGTATTTTAAAAAATTATAGCACGCTTTCTAGTTGAGTTAAGACACAGATTCTGAAAAGAAGAATCTTTTAATCTAGTAATGATTTAACACGGTTGGCTCAATGGTTGATCAATGAGTTTTTTTTTTTCCAACATAGTGAATCATACATATAGGTCGTGAGTTTCGAAAACGTTTTGCGCCTTTGTTTACTAACAATCATATTTACAATCATATTTACTGAGAAATATCTGCTTATGAGTAAGAAACTTTGTACGTAAAAAAGCCGGTTTAAGTTCGTCAAAACACGTTAAACAGATAGTGAAACCACGCGGTAAAATCTGAGTCGTTTTACCATTCGTACAAAATGATGTACATCTAACAGTTCTTAGACGCTAATTCAAGAGCGTGTTATGGAAAATTCAGGACGAAAGAAATCCTTCTACTAAACGCTATCTTTATAAGAGACGCGCTATATTTTTAATTGAACGAAGATGTTAATAAACAGAACCTTTGGTACCTTGGCGACGAAAATTCCCGAAACTAGACCTGAAAAAGTTTTGAGAAAATTTTGTTCCGAAATTGTATTAGAGTGCGTTGAATTTTTTAAAATACGATACATATTTCTGTCGCACTCAACGGTGTCTTTTCGTTATCGTTTATATTTATTATATTTATTTATTTATTATTTTTTTTCTTTTTGTAAGGTTACTTCTTATTATTGTTTAATACTAGTTACAATTCTGTTGTTCATGTTAGTAACCAACGAGTTCCAAGTTATAAATTTGCGAAGACATGTGAAAGTAAAATTAACTAGGAAATTCGATATAGATGTCTCAAATACGAGAAAAAACTCGCTAGACTAGCTGACTGTACGTTACTCCAAAATGAAGCCGGAGAACAAATGTTTAATATATAAAACCGTTATACGTCCTATATACGGTATAGTTGTGCTAACCAATAGGAAAATCGCACGACTGAAAATAAGATTTTTAGCGTCAATGTTTTGTTTCTGCGAAATTATTACTCGCTCCGTTCGGATTTGTAGATTAGACGGTTCAACGAATTAATAAACGATTACGCTATTATACAACATCGTAAAATACTAGTCTTGATTTTATTCACAAATTTGAAAAGCTTAAATATTTCAAACCTTGCGACTTAGTTTTGTTAGGATAGTTGGAATATCTTGTACGTAAAGAAGATGGAATAGAGCTTTGGTTGATATAAACCCGAAAATGGAAGCTAGAGAGGCCAAGGAGTGCGCTGAACTAATATAAATTAAACAACCGGCATGAACTTGTGTCATCATCGAGGTGAGAATCGTGAAAAGCGGAGAAGTATTGTCCTGGATCATCGATCAAATGACGACGTTATATTTACTTTAGATGCAACATTACCAATGACGACATCTAAGCGATGATTACGTCACGAAATGTATTAAAACGATCATACTCGCAGTTATGATTTCGAGGTTCTTTTTCTGTGAATTCCGTTCGGTTCATGTTTAGCATTAATTTTGGCTATCGGTTCGTTTTTTATGAAGGTAGATTGATGAGTTGTTTACCTTATAAAGGTGTAACCATAATTTTTTTTTATTTTTTAGCATAATTCCAGCGAGGACTAATATGTTTTTCATATCTGTATTATAATGTGCCTTTAAAATTACAATTTACCGCTCCTTATTATACTATCCATACGATATAATATTCTATTACGATTTGTTATATCTAAATCGATGCGTTTCGAAACAAACCTAAGTCTTACACCATCATATTCTGATCATAAGAATGTCATTAGTTACAAAAATAGTTCCGCATGAATTCGTCAATTATAATCGTTGCCGGTAAGCGACGCATATATTTGACATGATGAAACAAAATTTTCTTCTTCGAGAGATGTGATCGATTTTTCTTACACGTTCGTTGCATAAACGTTTTATTATTGTACCGGTAAAATTTCTATCGTGTTTGTGAAAATTGTTACGGTTGACACGCGATAATTGTTTTATGGCTAAGTCATTTCATTCTACACATTCGTTTAAACGGGTATTTACTTTCGCGAGTTTACTTGTAGATCCGCTCCTCAGCACTAGCTTCGTTGGAATTTCGTACAGCGGCAAATTCTCGAATTAAGTTTTTCATCCGGCGTTAAATACTAACTTTATATCCTACAAAAATGTTTAAAATCGCTATGTACTTCTTCACTGACGTTATAACATTCAATCAGTTTTACGTTTGCAAAATTTGCACGCCTATATGCAGAAGTAATGATATCGGCGAAGAAACGTCGAAAGGATTATTTTTTGACGGTTTTTACGATATCCTAAAATTCAAGAATGCATTTATTTTCGATTTAAAATACAACGAAATATTTCAATTAATAATCGCGACTTTTTGCAATTTTTTACTTAACAAAATTAACGCAGATAATTTTTTTAGTACTCGTCAGACAGACCAGCTGACTACGATTAATTTTATTATTTGAAATACACCCTTAGTAAAGAAGAGAGGCAAAACTTTTATGGACTAATATTTAGATATCGACAACCGATGCAACGTTGTTACCGTATTATTTCTTAGTAACAACGTGGCATCTAATTATTAGTCCATAAAAGTTTTGCCTAATTCATTAAGCATAACAGCAACACTTAAATGCAATAACACGAGTTTTTGGATGGAAATGTCATACCTCTTTGAAGTAGAACTCAAGGTAAAAGACGTAAAGCTCGTCTCCAGTGGTGCGATATTCGTGATCCGCGAGATAAAACGATATTTAACCGAATTTGCCAATGAACCAAATTAATTAAGGAAATACAGTAACGGACACTCGCAACCTATGTGGAGAAACTCAGTCAAAAAATTAATTCCAAAAAATCACCGGGAATTGGCAAGATTCTGCCGTGTTAAGTAGTTGTCCAAGAAGGAAATTATCATGTTATCATATTTAATACATGCTTGCGTATTGAATTTCATCATGTTTTAAAACGGCTGAGATAATAGTGATTAAAAAACCAGGAAAACTAGATGTTATATCGTATCGTCCTATTCACTATTGTCATCATTATCAAAGTTACTGGAAAACTTACTACTTAAAAGATTGTAGCCGGTTGTTTTTGAAAATCTTCCCACACATCAGTTCGGCTTTAGGAAACATCATAACACAATCGAACAAGTGCACCGGGTAGTTTCAACAATCAATAGTGCCTTGGGAAACAAAAGATATTGTACGGCAATATTCCTAGATATTGGTCATGCATTCGATAAAGTGTGGTACAAGGGCCTTAAATACAAGTTCTGTCGACTACTGCCGGGAAACTTCTGTCGCCTACTGGAATCGTATATTAGTGATCGTCGATTCAGAGTTTCCCATGAAAATGCTGTATCATCATAGTACTACAAGCAGGGATCTCACAGGGCAGCGTGTTAGAACCTATCTTATACTTATTGTATACAAAAGACCTACAGATGACGCTGCTATAACCGTGACGTTTGCCGATGACACTGCAGTTCTTGCAGTGGATAACAATCAGATTGATGCGATAACAAAACTCCAACGTGCACTTCATCCAATTAGCTACTGAATTGGAAGATCAAGGTAAATAAATTAAAATCGGTTCATATTACATTTGCTAACCGAATCGTTGATTCAAATTATAGAGTATATTTAGGAAACCTTTGGTCCCACATGCATCTTTAAAGTACCTTGGAATGTGACAAAAAACTCACTGGGAAGTCGATGTCCGGGTGAAACAAAAACAAATAAAGAATAAAACTAATGAACTATACTGGCTCATTGGTCCAGACTCACCATTAAACATGAACCATAAGCTGCTACTTTACAAGCAAATTATCACACCGATTTAGAAATACGGTGCTGCTTTATGGGGAATTTAAAGAAAAATAAGACAAAATATGATTCTACGTATAATAGTTAATGCGTATCGATATTCGCGCCATGACGATATACATCGCGATCTTCAGATGCCATCCATAAGAGATGTCATAAACGATATGGCAACTAAACACGAGGGTAGGTCAGCACACTAATGAGGAAGCTGTATAGCTGGTCAATATGCAGCTGACCTAGTTTTATAATTCTTATATATGTAATTATAATGAAAAGTATGGTTAAGGATCTAGTATAATTGTATTTAGTACGTATGTACATACTAAGTATCGTGTATTGACTTAGTTACTAAATTAATTGTAAAAATTAAGATTGTAACAATTAATAGTCCAAGGAGTGTTATTTAAAAAAAAAAGTTTTGCTCAAAAATCTATTGCTTAAAAATTACCCAAATTTAAATTAGAATTTGAGATTTTTAATGCATAACAGCTTATGTCAATTAAAATACGAACGCTGAGAAGTGAATAGAATAAAAGTATACAACTGAATTAAACCATACAAATTTCGGAGAAAAAAATGATATTAAATTATTAAAACAATATACAAAAAAAAAAAACATTTATACAACTGCATATACAATACATAAACACAGTTACTTACAATACATATTGAAATTTACACAAAAATGAAAAAAAAAACAATTTTTCACACATGCACTCACTACACTAGAAACTGCTTACGTAATCCTACATATGAACAGAAATATATGTGTACACTAGTATGTACGGTAACGAAAATTTCAAACATATTTGTGTATACGTATCGAAAAATATTACAATCATTTAAAATTATAAAATCAATAACTCAAACAAGCTGTCCACGAACTAACGCTCAAGTACATAGAGCTGAAGTTTCACTAAACAAAGGAATCATATAAATATCTGCTTTGAAAATGTATATCCAAACGCGGATGAGTTTTAAGTAACGAGTTATACAGACGGAAAGTAGAGATCAACGATGAATTAAAACGAAGATTAGTAGAAAGCGGTTGGAAGAAACAGTGATTCACTCTAGTATTCATCCTATTTGTGTACTATGTAACTAAAAATCAAATATTCGAGTACAATAGTTGGGGGGTTGTGATGAATAACAGGTTACATTTTAGCAGCCATATTAAATGTGTCATAGAAAAATCTCGTAAAGCTTTGCGCATACCCGATATTTCGCAGAAACTCTGGTCTCAGCACTGCGAATGAAAAATTAATATACACAACGATTGTCAGACCAAGGTTAACTAGTCCATGTGGTCTGGATAATAATTTATTGTACGAAAAAATAAATATTTAACAAACTTAGCCCGAATCCTTTCCCCCCTGTGCTACCTATTGTAAAATGTATCCCAAATTATCGAATAATACTCTTAACTGAGAACGGATTGGAATTTTATATATAGTATTCAATGTTCTTAGATTATTGAATAATTTGAGAGTTTCTTAAGATGAGCCCAAGAATTAAGTAATACGATTTATACGCACTGAGAAACCCTATTGAGGTCTGCAAGATCTCGAACATAAACGACCTTATTCGAAATATTATTATCAAGATTGTAATTAAATGCAAGTTTATTCATATTACGACCAAAAAACTAATTTATAGAAGACATTTGGGGACGATGCTTTATATTGGCTGTTTATGTAGCACCCATGTAGCTTCCGAAATGTTTTATTACTCTTCAAACGATTCTGTTTTATATCCGGGAAAAGTTCTTTATTTTTCTATAATCTATAATAGTGAACGTTAATATTTAGTCCAAAGTGTGATTAAAATTTTAAAAATTCGTGTACTAATAAATTTTACGATGATAGCTGTTATATGCTAATGAAATCATATAAATTAAATGGCTAATCGTTTTTTTTTTTTTAATATTTAAATCATCATTAAATTAAAGCCGCGAGAAGTATGTAGATTTTCTTTTCCTATTACATTTTCCGCCTTCTGTGGGTAAGGTTTTATATTAACTATTATTGGTAATGAGAATTTTTTAAACTAAAATTTATTGATTACTACTTTCGGTATTACAGAATTAATAATAATGTCGTGCTAAGTTGTATTAGTGGATTATGAATTTTGTGCATGTATTAACAATCTTGACACTTAAATGTAGAACAAACTGAAATAATGATAATAAATCTTTTTAAAAATCAAATAATCAGATATTAATAAACCACTTTGCTGATCTTAAATTTATTTATTTATTTTTAAACGTTTAAATTTTAAGCAATATTCAAGCGGACTTAAAATATGTTAATGGTACTGTTTAGAAATACAGTTTTTTTCAACAATATTAAAGTTGGAGCGTGTAAATTTATTTTTATGTTTAATATGATTTTCGAAATATAAGTAGTTTATGTTATGCAAATAAATAATTATAAAATTTTCGAAAATAATATTCGCTTGTATACTAGATAGTAAATAACTATTTGGCATAGTTTTTTATTTTATTATAAGAAAGGAAATTCCATAAAATTATTTTTAAAAATATAATTCGGAAAACTTTTTTCTATATTTTGCAGTCTCGTACAAAATTCAATTTTATAAGATTATTCTATTCATAAGTCTGTCAATATTTATTTCTTATTCGACAATGAAAGTGGTTTTGTATTATAAACTTTTTTTTTTTTTTTTTTTTTTTTTTTTTTTGTTTTTAGGCGGAGCGGCTGAAAAAGCTGGCTTGCATAGCGGGGATAAAATTATCAAGGTAAATTAACTTTTAATTTAAAAATTTGTCTATATTTAATTATTTTGCGATGTTACGCTAGAGGTAAACAGAGCTTTTTAATACATAATACATTTATAGTTATTAGCTAATGTTGGAAAGCAAACGTAAAATTTTTCCTACCGTGAAAAACTCGCTTCTATAAAAAATTAGAATGTTTATGAGTCGATTAAAAAAAAGAACTATTTAATGTCGTCCGTAAAAAGTATGAAATGTAAACAGCACTTCGAAGTTTTCTAAAAAAAAAAATAGTACGTGTTTCTGTAGATGCTAAATTAGATTGTGTCAACATGAGAAGAAGTGAAGCTGATATCATGGTACAACCTTACTACTTGATTAAATAAGAGGTTAATGATTTAGGAGATTTTCCTATCCCGATGGATGATAATAGTTTCGTATTCGCTGTTCTTTCGCAATTTTATTACCGTTACGATTAGATCGGCGGATGCAAGCGGTTTTTTTTAGTGTTTTCATATATTTTTATCGCGTATCGTCTTGATCCAACTTGTTCTCGTCAATTTACATCGTTCTATCAACGATATAACTCGTTTATCAGCGCATTTATTCAAAATCATCGTCGCAGAGCTAAATTAAATCATCACGAGTATGCAAATGATTCGTAATTTCGCATTTTATATTTACTATCGTATGTAAATAAATTATACGAGAAATTTTACGATACACGAAAAACGCATCAGAATAAGTTGATTATTGGACTAATTATGTTAAAGCTTAATAATTTGGAACGTGTGGAAATATTTGTGTCCTTCTTGTGGATGCTGGGTCATAATGGTATTCCAAGCAATGAATTTGTTGATTCATTATCTAAAGACGCGTCATCTAATGAGATAGTACACTCTTTAGTTTCTCACAAGGTTATCATTGCGTACGGATCATTTGGAAGTCATTAGTCGATCACTTCTGGCCAGTTACTGTCAACTTCAACCGTTTCGCTCTAAATTTCTGTGGTTCTATTTTTTTTAAGAAGATTAATCGCAACTCATTAGTAGATTACGATTTGGCAATCATTTGTTACCTGATCGTCTTTTCCATATGCAACTTGGGAAAAGTCCCATCCATTCTGAACAGGGAATCTGCAATACCGGTCATGTTTTTTTTAATGCTCTACTGCGACGCCGTTACGTTCCGAGCTGTACCTCATCTTACCACATTCCCCATGTATTACACCCCCGTATAATATTTCGTTCCTTCTCCATGTGGATAATCTACAATTATTCCTTTACATAGCAAAATTTCTAGAGAAGTTAACATCTTTAATTAAATTATAAACAGTTTCCTACAAAGCATCCCAATTAATATATTATAGGAGACTACGACATGATAGTTGGTCTGATCATGCGTTATTGTGGATATAAACATCGTAGAATTAAACATGAGGTTATTTTATGATGTTTAGCGTTTATTTCAATTATTTTTATTTATACAGTTACTTGTATATGTGTATGCGTGTGATATTCATATATAAGTGATGATATGTATGTGTGTTGTGCATGAGCATATACGTATCTAACTACCCCTTGTCGCGTTATCGTATTTTCTTTTTTCTTTTTTTTTTTTTTATTTGCTTTTCCTTGTATAACCGAATATTTATATATTTTATTTTATTATTGTTTGCTGTAATACGGCGCTAGTTTTGAGATAAATGTTAAAGTATCGGGTATTTAAGATTAAAAATATGCTACGCGTGTAATTTAAATAAACTTCTTTTAACAAAATTTAAATTTGCTGGCCGCGCTCCTAGCCTCGCTGCTGTACATAGCGCGGGGGAAAAAAAAATAAACTTCTTCTTTTTCTTCAACAATATACGGATATTTCTTCTATTCTATTGTACGTTTCACCTATGTTTTGTCTGTTATCCATATGTATATAATTATATATGCTACATGATTTCTCTTGTAATCCAAGTTTTTATCGCTTAACCTTTCGTGCCATAGCTTGGGTTTTTCTCATATTTCCTACATTAAATATCGTTAACTTTGGGTAATTTAAAATTCGGAAATAATCCTAAAATTCGAATAATAACTAATGAAACACTAACTAATGAGACCGATGACGAAAATATTATTTATCTTTCGCATCGATTGTTGTTATCCGAGTATAATGAAATTACGTCGACAGAAAACGTGAAGATAATATTCACCGGAAAATTAATAACATCATCTATATATATATTCTGATAAATAAAACGAATAAAATATAAAACGAATCAATACGCGTTATGAAGAACGGATGAATGAACATAATGTATAAAGTAGACATTCTTACGGTAAAAACTTGTCTAGTTTGATTGGGAATATGATAAGGGCGACTGTATTTTATAATAAAACGATTACACGACTGAGAAGGTGTGTATGCACAGTGTTGACCTAAATTTTAATCTGTTAAGTCCTACATGTGTTAATGTGCTTATTTCATTTTATATTCGACGTATATTTGATATGAAATATCAAATATTATGTATAAATTTTGATATATACAGTATTTGTAACACAACCCGTGTATATATTCCTAATAGCAGGTTGTGAAGCATTTATAATCCGGATTTTCGTGGTAATTATAACCCGTTTTTAAGGGTTTAAAAAAAAAAAAAAAAAAAGGTATTACAATATTAAGTTATAGTCAGTGCTTCTATATGGAAGGGAGACGTGGACCATAAAAGAAAACATGAATAAGGGTATATCATCGTTCAAAATGAGCGACGAAGATGAAAAATGTGTAAATATTTGGAATTAATGTGAATTGACCGAATATTAATGACAATAGTGTAAAGAAGATATAAAAATACAAGTTATCCGTACACAATAACAATAGGCCTGATAGAAGGAAGAAGAAAAATCCGGAATATTTGATATTTCATTGCACTGTTATGTTATTGTGCCGATTAAAATATTTCTTTGTTTTTATTTTCCTGTAAATAATGAATTTACCGATATTTGAACTATTTTATTTTTATTTTTTTATTTATTTATTTACAATAATTGGGCTTAAGTCTAATAACCAAAATTACCCATTGTTTGCACTGTTAAAAATTCAAAACAAAAAAAAAACAAATTCAAAAATGAAAAGAAAAAAAGAAAAAACGACTTAAAGACTAATTTTAGAAATAAAAACGTAGTGGCCAGGGCCGTGAGGATATCGTTGTAGTAAGCCACCGAGTAGGGGGTAAATATTTAATTGTAACATTTTTTTGATAACGGTACCTCTGGAATACAAATCACAAGCAAAAATCACATGATTAGTATCGGCTATATTTCCCGCATGCACAGGGCAGTATAAAGATGGAATGAGATTGATAGAGTAGAAATGGCTAGGAAGGCAATTGTGGTTGGAACGAAGTCTGACCAGGATTGAAAAGAAAAGTCGAGCTGAGAGATTTTTAGGAGGCGTAAGAGCGCGAATGGATGTGGAAGGGAGGTTAGGTTGGATGGATCTATATTTCTTCTTTTCCTCAATATGACTCACGATCATAATTAATAATTTAAACTTTAAAACTAAAAATGTCTTTGTTCTGCTATTTTTTAAAAGTCTACATAACTTTTACTCCCGTGATTCTTTATACCGCGAAGAACATAGCCGGTGGCGCACCATAAATAATGGCCTTCCACAAGGTTCAGTGTTGGCGCCAATTTTATTTAACTTATATATACATGATATACCGGTCCTCCAAGCGGAGAATTTCCAGTATGCAGACGACATTGTACTTGCAACTCAAAGCAAGCACTTAAAAAATGGCGAGGACGTACTCACAAAAGATTTACACAGCTTGGATGAATACTGTGCTAAATGGAGACTCAGGTTAAACCCGGTAAAAATAGAAACTTCGGTGTTTCACCTCAACTCACAGATGGCAAAAGCTAAAATACATGTTAAACTCAACGGTAAAGATTTACCTTTTAACCCAACGCCAAAATATCTAGGCGTCGTTCTTGATCGAACTCTCACATACAAAGAGAACTCCGAAAAAATAGCTCAAAAAGTGAAGACAAGAGTAAACCTTATCGCTCGCCTTGCAGGTACAGCTTGGGGAGCAGAGACAAAACTCATCAGGACTGCTACACTGGCACTAGTGTTTTCAGCTGCAGAATATTGCTGCCCCGTTTGGATGGCCAGCTCGCATGCTAAGAACATCGATACACAACTGAACGCAGCACTACGCTTAGTAACCGGTACGCTAAAATCTACTCCTACTATGTGGCTTCCCGTGCTGGCAAATATATTTCCACCGCACATCCGCAAAGAAGAAACATTCAAACGAGAATGGGTTAAATACAACAGTATGCACTCTCACGTAGAAAAATTTATCAAAGATCCCCCACCTACACGTCTCAGCAGCAGGAAACCAGCATGGCTGACGGCTAACGAGCTACAGAGCAGTGTCGACGCAACTACGAAATGGAAGGAAATATGGGTTAAGCAGACTCCAACAAACGGACAATTAATATCAAATCCGGCTAGCAGGGTGCCAGGATTTGGTCTCAACAGAAAAACATGGTGCAATTTAAATCGCGTCAGAACCAACCAGGGTCGTTGCAAATATTTAATGAACAAATGGAAACTGTCGGAAACGGATCTGTGCAGCTGTGGCGAGATCCAAACGATGTCACACTTTATAAATTCGTGTAAAGTAAATAGCTTTACTAAAGGACTGATTGGGCTACATTCACTAGAAGAAGGCGCAGAAGACTGGCTGTCGAACGTGAATTTATAATGCAGGATATCTCTAAATAAGCGCGTAATTGATACGATAATAAATAATAATTATTTGCACGATGTATTTATTACTTGGCCTTCCTCCGTATCGTTTCCCTTTTATTTTTCATTCAGTTACCCGTACGAAACTTATATATGTCGATATAATATCTAGTTAACCTTTGTTCTTTTTAACTTTTGAATTAAGCTCCTCGATTCATGTGTGTTTTTTGGATTTCCTATCCAATTAATTTTCTGTAGTCTATGCCAATTTTCAAAGGGCTGTATTTCTCCGATATATTTGACGGTTGATTCGAAACCACGAGGCGGTTATGTATATTATATATATATATATATATAATTTTTTTCAAATTCTTATTTCAACTCCGCTGTACATTGCGGCTTCTCAGCCAAAGTTTCTAAGTGCTACTTGTTATTAATTATTACGTTTTGTTTTATTTTTCATTACATGGTTAACATAAAACTGATTATAAAAAGTCTTGTTTGTGTATTTAAGTTATTGGCTTTTTAATCATGTTTCTTTTTTCTTTCTTCATTGAAATTCCTGTGTTCAAATATCGGGTGAAAGGAATCATCTAATTTTTCTTCACAATCATTACAGATCTGATTTAGCAAACTTAAAACGTTTCAAGTAAGCTTCATTATTTCCATGTCCGGGTAAAAATTGAATGAAGTTATAATCTGTATAAAAATGTTTTATTTGTAATCTTTTTTCTATGACTGGAACTATTTCCCGTGTCACTTTGCGAGTTTTAGATTTGTCGTATCTGTATTGCCAGCGTTTAAATCCGTTTGTGTTAATTTCATTGATCTGTTTTCCTTTTTCCGGTCAAATATATTTTCTTCCTGCTTTAATATTTTGATTTGGTTTACCATTTCCAATTTTAAATCTATAGGTATTATTGCTGCTATCGGAGGTATATGATATTGTGCGATATCCAGAAATTGTTGTTATTATTTTCCTTCGTAATTTTAGTCTTATTCTTACTTTTTCTCGCAAAACTGGAAAATAGCTTCGTAAAATATTTTCTTTATATTTGAAACCGAAAATATTTAAATATAGGGACTTTAATCTGAAGTAAAGTTTCTTAATTTCATGTATCATATATTCAACGTGTTTACTAAAATTTAGATTATTGTCTATAATTATTCCCAAGTATGTTATTTAATTTACTATTTTTATTTTATCTTTATGTATGGACGCTGTTCAATGCAATGTATCATTTCTTTTATATTCGATTTTCTACTTAGTAATAGTGCTTGGGTTTTATTTATATTAAACTGTAAGCCTAGGTTTTGTATGTTTTTACTCAATTTTTTTATTACTCCATTTATTTTGTAAATGTCTTCTATTGTATTTATCCCATAGACCAACATTATATCATCTGCATAGCTTATTATGTTACAGTGTTCACTGAAATGTAAGTTTTGAACTTCATTGTTATCATTGTTATATTGAAAAGTAGTGGTCCGAGTACCGAATCTTGTGGTATTCCTGAGTTGATGTTTCTGTTATATAGGATTTTGTTTTCTTGACTAAATAACCCGATTCTGAACTTCTACATAAAGTACTAATGAAGTTATCTTATATCTTCAATGCAATTATACGAATATAATATGTCCCGATATTATGGAAGTTCGCAAATGTGATTATGATACAAAAACCAGGAAAGCCCCCTGAAAAACTGTCGTCCTATCGGCCTATCTCACTCCTATCAATTTTGGCTAAATCGTTTGAAAAACTCGTAAAGAAAAGGTTTTAAAGAAGTTATTGATGAAATCAAAATAATCCCCACCATCAATTTAGATACAGAACTGGTCACTCAGCAGTCCAGCAAATTCACAGGTTCGTTAAACAAGTCGAAAGAGCTTTTGAGGAGTAGGAGGTCTGTTCAGCGGCCTTCCTGGATGTACAGTAAGCTTTTGATAAAATTTGGCACACTACTCTACTATACAAATGTAAAAGGATCCTGTCAGTAAAATGCTATAATATTATAATATCCTATTTCGACGAAAGATACTTTCGAGTCTTAGTAAATAATGAGCAATCTCAAATTTATCAAATTAAATCGAGCGTACCCCGAAGAAGTGTGCTTGGTCCCTTATTGTACTCGATATTCATTTATGATATATACCGGTCCAAGGAATGCGTGTGTAACAACAACATTTGCTGATGACATTGCAATAATGGCCACACATAAACTTCCGCAAATATCAAATGAAACCTTGCAAGGTGCAGTCAATGAAATTGAAAATTGGTCGAGGAAATGAAAATTGACAATAAACGAGTCCAATAGTACCCACATTATATTTACTAAAAGGAGAATTGTTCGCGATGGATATAATATCTTTATCATGGGCAGGCAAATTGAACCTAGTCGACCCGTAAAATATCTTGGATTTCACAGACCAAACCTTAACATGGGCTCAGCATATTAGAGCGAAGAAAATGGAACTAAACTTAAATACCAAACAACTGTACTGGTTAATTTGGTCCGCATTCGCGACTTCATACTATAAATAAATTATTACTGTACAACTTCGTATTAAAGCCTGTATGGCTGTATGCAGTGAAACAACGGGGCTGTGCGTCTAAAAGCAATGTTAATGAAATTTGGACTTAGCGGAACATGGTATTACATGCCTAAGTGGGAGCACCGTGGTAAGTCTCAAACCGTTCACTCCACGAAGATCTAAATATCAAATACATAGAGGACGTAATACACGTAGCGATTCAAAAACATATATGGAGACTACAGCACCACACGAACCCACTAGCAGTCAGTTTATTGAAGAAAACAGCAAAGGTTAAAAGAATTGAAAAGAAGAACGATGATAGATTGGGTGTAGCTAGTTTAATACTTAAATTGAGACCTCGTTAATGGGCATATTCTCAAGAAATCAAGTGCGTTCTCAAGAGACGACATCTGGTTGATGACATAAATTTGTCAGTACCTGATAAGAAGGGGATAAAAAAAAATCCTTTTCCATTAATTTTTTTAAAGCATATTTCATTACTACCATTTATCTTTACTTATTGACATATTATACTTTTTGTTGAATGTACCAGCTGTTTTATCGATTCCTCAAGTACTTTTACATTACTCTCTACAATTGCTATGTCGTACTTAAAACGGAACGTCGACATCTTTGATCATCCAATTTTAATCGCCCAGTTACGTTTCTTTTTAAAATCTTGTATTTTTTGTGTATATATTAAAAAGTTCGGGTAGTAAACAGCATTCTTCTCTTATTCTTACTTTTATTTCAACTTCGTTTTCTTATTATTATACTGCGTACAATGATTTATTATTCTATCTTTTTAGTCCCTTAATATTTCTTCTGTTACACTCCATAGAAGGTCACACCCTTCCTAAGTCTATAAATGTCTAGTATGCTGTACGTTCACTTATAATCTTTTTTTGATTGTCTGATTCCTAATATTGCTGCTCTAGCAGTTTTCGATTGTTTTGAAGTCCGTTTGTGCAGTTTTTAAATTTTGTTTTAATGTTGTTAATCTTATTCAATATAATTTTCGTTAGTATCTTGGAAGCTTGTACAAGTAAACTTATCGTTTTGTTTTCATTGCATTTTTTTTTTTTAATCCTCTGGGATTTGTTCCTTTTCATAAATTTTTCATATTAGACTATATAAATGGATTTTCATATCAATATGTAAATTTATCAATAAGTCATTTGGATATTATCTTATCCTGGTGTTTTTATCTTTTAATTTTTTCAGAGCAATTAAATTTGTTTTACTGTTATGGATGGATCCAAATTATTCATTATTATTTTATCCTTTTTCATTTTATTTTTTCTGTTTGTGTCCTTTTCCTCGAACAATTCTATGTATCTCTTCTAGTTTATATCTTCTTTTTATTCTGTTAACTGTTTCCCATTTTCGTCTTATATTCCATTTATTGTACTTTTGAATTTTTTAATATAGTATGCAATTTCTTTATTTCTCCTTTATTTTAGTTTTCTTTTATTTGTGCACATTCTGCTTCTATAAATTCTCCTTTTGTCTTTGTCGCTTCTCTGTTCACTAGATTTTTTTATTCATTATATTTATTTTCCCTTCGCCTTATTTGAGTTTTTATATTTTCATTTTATGTCCGTTAATTTACTTTCTTTGATATCCATATAAGCAAGTTTGTTCTTCATTCCGAATGTTTGCTTTGCCTCTTCTATAATGGCTTCTTTATATTTTTCCACTTTTCATCGATGTCATTTTTTACCTTAATTTTTTAATTTAATATATTTTGACGCATTAACTTATCTTTTTAATTTTTATGAATTCCATCTGTACTATGTATTTTTATTCATTGTTTTATTTTTATTTAGTCGTCATATTATCTTCATAACCATTACATTGTGATCATTGTCTACGTCGACTCCCGGATTCTTCGTTTTACATATTCTCATCTGGTTCTTAAATTTTTCTTGATTAAAATACAGCATTCTTTCTCTCTCTAGACTTTTCCCGTATATACATTTATTTCGTTTGCAAAAGTCTACTGATATTTCCCATGTTCTCCTTCTTTTCATTTATCTACTCTTACGTTCCATCTTCGAGAATTAATCTATATAAAAAGGTGTTACACAAATTTTGTTTAAGAGAAAAAAAGTTATCTATAATTTGAATTAAGAAAAATAACGAGAAAAATTTTAGAATACTTTTTTTTTTTACATTTATGAATATAGAATTAATATTTTCATGAATATATTTTTGAGAGAAAATAATAACGAAATATGATCATATTTATTTTCCTTAAAAACCGCGTTTTTCTCTTAATTATCAAAAACGGATTGTCTCGTTTTAATCTGTTCAATTAGGGAACACAGTGTAATAAAATGCGCATGTGCTCATCATCTCAACTACTTTAAAAAGTTAAATATCAATACTACTCGGGAATAGGGATTAATTCGGTTTGTACATTTTATAAAACATACGTTAAATTTGCGAAGGAATGTTTTAATATTTTTTCAAATACGAAGTTAATTTAAATCTTATATAACGAACTATTAGGTTGAAAATTATAAATTCGCGCAATGCTATATTTAATTTCACGTCTCGAGATTATTGGTTTTGAAAGACCGTATTCGCCGCAAGAATGAAGGTAAATCTTGGGAATTCCTGAAGAATAACCGGTACAGTATTGCCGTTAAAGAATTTTCACATTACACTTAATATGTCGATGACATAATATTTTTAAATATTTGTCATTGTTGTTGATTTTTGCTGTTTTAATAAGTTAAAATAAATAAAATCAATTCTTTTACGGGTGCTGGTAATCGTTTGGTTTTATTCATCGGCAGACATTCACGCTTTCATTAATGTACACGTACGTAGTAATCGCATCAAATGTTTTTCATAACTTCTGTTATACAAGGTTGTTCAATTATGCTAATATATTGCACTTGGTATATCCTATAACTGTCAACGATGTACCTTTTTTTTTAATACTGCCAACTCGGTTCAATACTTCTTGATTTGATGTGTTCTCCGTTTAGCCGATTTTCTTCAATCTATTCCAGCACGACACTTTAAATGTCTATCTTTTCTCTTTACACTTTGTACATATCCACGTTTTCGATCTTTATAACGCCATTAACCATATGTCTTAACGATCCGTTTTCGTAATTGCAGAGATATTGTTCTATTAGTGACTAGTTTTTCTTCTTCATTAAATCCTGTTTCTCCATGGTAAGTCGTTCTTGTATGCCTTGAGAACTACATCCGTTTGGATTAAAAGTGCTTCTATTTTCATTATCAATTGGCGTACATACACGTTGCGGTTTTATTCCTATTGCTTTTATTTTTGTCTTTTTGACGTTAATATTCATTCCAAATTTGCTTGTTGACTTATTGATATTATTTATCATCTTCTGCAACATACACGGGCTATCTGATAGTAAGGGGATACATCATGCGCTTACTTATACGTTTCGTCCTTCCATTTATAATATGCTTTTAAATAATTCTACTGAAATATCTGGCGATAAAACCGCTCGAACTGCCTTGTTGACTTTGACTGGAAACGTTTCACCTTCTCTAGTTAGGATTATGGTTTGTCGATTATTGTATAAATTGTAGATGAGGGCAAAAATATTTTGTAATCAGCCGGATGCCTGTAGCAGTGAATAGAGCTAATCCCATTTCACTTTGTCAAACGCTTTTTCATAATTTAAAAACATATGTAGATATTCCCTCCTCGACTTATAAAGAGTTTTCTGAATACTCGCATAACAGTGTAATTCGTGTTGGCACATTCGAGCAGAATCTAAATTGATTCAAGTATTGATTGACGGACGATGATAAGCGTTATTTTAAAATGCGCAACAAGATTTGACGCATGACATAGCACAGGCTATTTGTTCTGTGTAATCTGTACAACTTTCCGTCTTACATATTTTTGTAATCAGAATTATTGTCGATATGCAGAATTTTTCCGACCAATGCATCGTTTCCACTATTTTATTAGTAATGTCATATAATCATTTTATTACACTAGCTTCTGCATGTTATAAAAGTTCTGTAGGTATATTGTCAATCTCTGGTGCTTTTTGAGGTGCTCCAATACTCCAGTGACGATTGGAATTCTTTGTATAATACTGGACTATTTTTGACTTGATTATGAGTGTGTTCTGGAGGAGTCCACGTCACTTCAAAATAAAGTATATTTACATAGTTCCGTCATATTATCGTCTTTAGCGATTTCATCTTGTCCACTTTCACTGCTTGAATGAATTATTTTGTTGGATCCGCTCATGTATTCTATTTCTGATTTGTATCTAGTCTCTGATGTTCCTAATTGAATGTTATGTCGGTGGATTTCTCTTTTTATATTTTTCAATTTCTCAACTTGCAGCATACTTCGTACGTTCCATGTTGTTATTGAGAGGATTGGAATCCCCTTTTATTCTTTCCTGCCGGGCTCGATATTTCCGTATGTGTAGATATCATTTCCGGTACCAATATTACTTATGTGACACTACAAAGATTTACTTGGGGGAAAATGTGATGGTTTTTCTTTGCCTTTCAAATGAATGATTTTCTATTAGGATTTATTAGCCGCAAAGACCCTATTTTATGGCGCTGGATATTCGCCTGTTCATTCTAGATATTAATCTTGATCAATATGACTAGGGCATAGGTCAACGAGCGAGTTGCTGATATTATGCTGTTGTTAATGCAGTAAAAAGCGTAACGAGAAATAACTTTCGCTAAGTGTACCTTCCTCCGTTTTCCTATCAGCAGTGTGTTATGAGACCCGATTTAGCTTTCTCAATCAGCGTTTGGCTCATCGAAAAGGAAATTACTAATCTGCACGACGTGGATGTACCGAACTCGTATGGTTGTTCTTTCGTTTGTCCATCGATGGAACTAGCACCATATAACGATTGATTGACTACTTACCAAAGAAGGTAGCTGTAGTGTGCCTGTAGGAGGGCGTATATCGGCCAACTCAATTTTTGAATTTGAGGTAGCATCTGTGATATTATGCCTCTACATGTACTTTTTTTCTCGACTGTTATATATTATTTAGACTTTAATTAGTTCAATCAGCGACGTGATGGTGTCTATCTATCGTGTCGGTGTTCTGTTCTTGCTTCTTTTCCACATTTATTTGCCCTAGTTAGTATCCATTTTTATCCACAAATTTCGATGTAATATAGTTTTTTCATATTTTTTGTTGAAAAAAAGTATTTTCAACTGTAGTTATTACAGAATGTATCAATCGAAATTCCTGTCACGTATTGTAAGCCAAGGAATCCCTCTTTCAACTAGTCTCGGATGTCTGCTCAGCTCACAGAATAATACCGTATACATGCTTATATTTGATTACATATTAGCCTGTAATATAAATATTTACTAGGTGAATGAATGCCGTTAAAATTTATTTTATAATTGCGCGTTAATTTATTTTGTCAATCGCTGATTTTTCTTCTACGCTGTAATGTGATTATTTTCTTTAACGTTTACTATCTATCGGATTACTGATAATTTTATTCGAAAATTCCATGTTTAACTGTATTTTCCTTTATTAAAATGTCCGATAATAAAGATGGCGATAGATTTAACGTCACACGAGTGAAATTTTCAATAAGAAAGAAAAGTTATTTAATAAAAAGGAATTTATTCGACATGTCAATACAAGTATGTTAAAAAAGAATTGTTGAGTTTTATTTATATACTTCACGGTCGACCGTATCATTATCACCATTATTGGTTTTAAAGAGGTGTGTCGTGCATCATTTTCTTATTATTCATCTTACTTCAGAAAATGCTTGTAGAAAAGAAAGTAGATGGTTGTTTTGCGATCTGATGCTGCTGTCGTTGTTCTAGTTGCAAACAAGTAGTGTTCGTTGTGTATGTGTAAATGACCGCTGTATTTACATAATTGGGTTATCGGTTTTCTTCTTCATCTTTACTGCTGACTACTATCGATGGAATGTTTTTATGTCCACTTCTTTTCATTTAATTCCGCTAATGATTCTTCATTTTGCGTAACAAATTGTCAGCCACATTTCTCAGTTTACATTTGTACATTGATATTTAAATATGCACATGATCTGAGTTTCTTTGATGTATCAGTATGTACTATATTATAATGTTGTGCCCGGTTTTTTTCATTGGCTAAATTTATTTGTTATTGGGCACGTATACACAGATACATCAACGAATATATATATATATATATATATACACGCATGAGCGCGAGTGTGTGACCATCTGTTCTTAAGGATTTAATATACATTACACCAGTTGCGGATGTGCATTCTACGTATTCATCTGGATTTGGATTTAATTTTATTATATAGTTCGCTAATACGTAATATAAACATTTATTTAAGAAGTATTTTTATAAGTAATTTTTAAAATGGTTGCGATAATTTTAGCGCCTCGTTCATTACAGATTCTTTATAAATCGTCATTAACGAAATTTTTACATGTTTGTGAAAGTTACTAAAATTAATATTTGTCGTGTTCCACGACATCGTAGGCTAGTATACTATTATATCTTGAAGCAAGATTGATGTAAAAATAAGTGATTTTATTTTGATATCACAATTAAATTTGTGTAGGTAGAAAGGAAAGAGTAATATATAGTTTGGAATATTTTAAATTTTTTTAACTTAAATTCGAAATTTGGTTCACGTGTTGTCTAAAAAAGCAAATTAAAAGATCGAACAAATGTCACCATAATATCGAGTGAACGAATTTAGATTTTGAATGTTATATATATATTATGTTTAATTCATATTTCGATTTCTTAGTTCTCCTTGATTAAAAATATCGAGCTGATTTGTATCAGTATATATACGTATATCTTGTTTACTTCAACTCGTGCAACGAATACTACCAGAAAAAAATAGTCGAGAATAGATGCCGACCGAGTCGAAAAAAATTCTGACCGGACAACATCAATAAATGAAGGAGACACGTAGAATATCTAAATTACTGATATTCATGATCGTCGACGTTCTTCATAGAGCGGGGTACTATAAGAAGATAGCTTTGTAAATATTAGCGTAATTTTATTCGATGTTTGAATAAAAGCATTTGTAATTTTGTATTTAGCCTTTTTAAATTATTTGACATTAATTTTTCGAGCTAACTGGTGTTCGCATCGTATGGACCAGTTTATGTTGAATCGGGAATCATCGTTAAATATCAGTTCTGTAGGAGAAGTCCGGAAATAGTTCTTCGGCTACAATTTGGCAAGTTGAAAATGATAAGCAAATATTTCGTTTTTTCACGTTTTGGTCGGCGCGGATTTAGAAAATTTATTTTTCGTAACTTACAGTCAGTCTGTGGTTTGGCGTTGAGTACTTCTTTTGGTTTCTCTCTTGTAGGTAATTTTGTGCATATGTTTCACGGGAATATACAGATATATATTTTGATGTCCTTAAAAGAGCGTGCTGTACTTGTCATTTTTGATATCAGAAAATACGGATTGAGTATAAATATTTCTTGATTGTGGTTCGAAGTTTATAATACGATTTAGCTGCTTGGCAAGTTATTTTTTTTATACATACATACATACATGCATATATATATATATATATATATATATATATATATATATATATATATGGTGTGTGTGTGTACATAATACATAATTTATAATGTATACATAATATAACGTAATCCATTTTGGATCATGGTTACACTAAATGCCCTTCTCAGAATTTATGGATTTTCAAAAATACATTAGGGGCTACTCATTAAGATATATTGTTTGTCCCGCCCAATATATAACTTTGAAGATTTTAAAACAACTAAAGTATCTAGTAGGTAGTTTTACCAATTTATATACATAACTCTGTACGTTTCATTAGAAAATTGAAGGAAATAAAATTAGAACAAGAAAATTTGGTGGTAGGGTTTGATGTGGGGTGATTATTTGTGATTTATAAAAGCAGCAAATATAGACAATGCGTTCTCGTTTTGTAGAATTTATAGACAAATAGAAGGTATGGCAATGGAGTCAAAGTTTGCTCCTATTTTTTCTGATACATATATATGGAGGGAATTAATAATTGGTATTGAATAAATGGGATCCAAAATGTTGGTTTAGACATGTTGATGACACGTAGTATGGAAACATCGGCGAAATAAATTAAAAGAATATCAAGTATGAATAACTTTCATCCTAATGTCAAATTTGCCGTAGAAGTGGAAAAAATGGCGTTTTTACCATTTTTGCACATTCTGGTTAAAAGAAATATAGATCGTACATGTTCCAGGAGTTAACTGCGAAAGCACTCATAATTTTATTTACATAAAAATTTTCACTATAACCCAAGTCAAAAATTGGGCGTATTTAAAACTCTAGAGGTGAGAGCAAATCGTCTGTGTGATATCAAGGACATAAAAAATTAATTGAAAAATCTTTAAATGTCTATGGTTTATAATGAATATGGACGGATCAAAGCAGAGAGATTTATTAACAAATTCCCGCAAAGAAAATTATAGATAATAAGGGTGAATAATATATACTACCATAACAGTCCCATATATAAAAGGTATAACAGGTAGTGCGTAAAAATAATATTAGAATCTTATTTGGAACAACAAGAATATACAGAACTTGTTAAATAATAACAAGGATGAAATATCAGATGGTCATACTGCAGAAGTTTACAAAATTCCATGTTCCTGTGGGTAGTGTTACATTTAACAAACTGGAAAACCTGTCAATACGCGTATTAAAGAGCAGATTGTAAATATAAGCGTGTTGATAAGTCAGCTATGTTTGAACATTTAACTGAAGCAGGTCATATTATATAGATTCAAACAAATGAATGCACTTGTAACGGTGCAAAATTCTTGGGAGCATGTATTAATAACACAAGTCAACAGTGTGTCGATAACTTATATATAAATAGGTGTTTCAGAATGTATTTTTCATGCTGATTCCAAAAATGGTAGTATAAATTTTCTAGCAGGTCCCGTTTTTTAGTTATTACCGAAGGAAGTTTTCTTATTATTTATATAACTGTATAATGCATATTGCATACATCGTCATATACGGACCTAGTTGTACGATATATTTTTTAAACTGGTCACCCTGATAATTCTCGGATGTCATGTACTCATTTTCATCGTTAACGTGTTCTACAAACGACATTATTCTTTTAGTATCGCGTCAGTTGTCGTGACATTGTCTACATTAGTATTGTGATAGTGTTTTTGGTTTGCTTATTTATGTTAAAGGTGGATAGATCTCACTGTTCTTGTTTCAATTCGCCTGACGTGTTTTGTTACATGTGTGGACGATATATTATAATAACTCAGTGTCGTTCAATTACAAAAATTGTTAAAACTGCATATTTTTATTATTTTGATTGCCACATAGGCGATCAAGATAAAAAGATGTTCTCATTGAATGGAAGGAGAGAACAAACATATGCCATTTGCTGTTCCAGTGGTTTGGCGTGAGCTTACCAGCCATTTAGAGGACTGCTACTTTTGTCTGACCAGAGTTTTTGGAAAGTCAAAGAAATATCGCGCTAAGATAGCGTACCCGAATGTTCCATCAGCGATTCGACCAGTTCCTCATAGTGAAACCTTATCTGTAGTAAAGCCATCTTCTTCGTAGGAGAATCTTTGATGATGCGAATGATAATCGAAAGCTTCAGATCTGTCGTATACACCAGAAGTGAGTAGCGACCCTCATCTTATTGAGTAGAATGGACTGAATGATTTATTAAATATACCAACTTTCGTCGGATAATGAAAACTGAAAACTGTGTTTTCGAAATGTTACGTGAAAAAAATACGAACATGGTTTACACCGAAAAAAAATCATAGACGCTGAATGATTTAGTTAGGGACCTCGGTTTGTCAAAAGAGAAAGCTGAACTCCTATCATCAAGAGCAATGGATAGGTTTTCCTTGATTAAAATTTCATTTAATTTCTGTTAGTGAGATGAAAACGATATTCGATACTTCTCTATAATTCATATGTGATAATACGATTTATAATTTATGTCTAAACTAAATCATCGTTTTAATAAACTGCTAAATACGTAGTCGTTAATTTTTTGTAAATTTTATAGAATGTCGTGTTGTAATTTTATTACGATCGATATGTGTAACGTTTGACAGATTTAACGGATAAAGTATTACTTCTGATTTCACTATACACTGTGAATAGTTCCTGAATGATTCGAAGTCTTCATCTTTGGAACAGCTATACGTATAGTCGTCTTAATTTTGTCTTTTCCGATTTCTCTGAACATACTTTGTCAAGCACTTAAAGAAATGAACATTTCTTCTTATCGATATTCAAAATTATGTTGATGTACTACTTACTACCTTTAGTTCACAGTATGTATGTGTAGCTTGTTAGGGTCATATGATTCTTACAAAATATGATTTTACGTTAGATTAGACTTCTTTTACTTGTGGTGTATTATTCCGAGGTCCGAGATATGAGTTAAAAATATGTCAAGTTGACTGAACAAGTCGGTTTCGTACAGGTCATTCTAGTACACAACCAACTTTGTATGGACCTAATTCCTTTAGACTTCGCGGAAACTGATACTCGATCCGTTGGTTTGAATAGTTGGTGACAGTCTAACAGTAGATGTTCGGTAGTTATCGGTTCGGAGCAGCGTAGAGGATTTTCTCTTATTATCGGGCGACCGTCAGTTAGACGTGAATGCTCGAGACGTAGTTGACGCAACTTTATTTCGATAGAATTCATTGGCTTCGATTTTTTCTTCCACAAAAAATAATTTTGTGTTTGCGCGTTCAAAATATGTGAAGGTAGTTGTAAGCGTGCATTTTTATCATCGATAGACACACGTCAGCTTATAAATATCGAGAATGAGAAATGTAATTGATTGAAAAAATAATCTTTTTTTCTACCCCCGTCATCTACCAGATGTAATGAATGTGAAAAAAATAAACATTATTTTTAGAATAAGTCGATCCAGCGACAGAACTCCCAAGTTATGAATGATGGCAAGGCAGCGGTATTGGATAAGGTGCATTTATTCTATTTAATATAACCACGCGGTTAGTCAAAAAGATTTGAGATACTGAACTTTTTCGTCTTGTGTTGTAATTTCGTTTCGTAGTGTTTCAGGGTTAGCATCTCACGAACTATCAGCAGGTTTTCTTAGGATATTATTATTCTTCAAAATTTTGCAGTGCTTTTAGTATGTGAGTGTTCTATCTAATTGCACTATGGTACTTGGGTTGGTCAGTGAATTCTGATTTTGTTCGTAGTCAGACAATATTCAATTTTTTTCGTATTAAGTGGTTTTTAGATGGAATATTGATACTTGCATTTTAAAAAAAAAATTGGTTTAAGTTGATTAAATGCGCAATATTCCGAAAGCTTGTTTAACATTTTAGTTCTGTCTTCTATTCACCCAAAACTTGTTCCTTGAAATGTGTTTGCAAATCATTTATGTGGATGTAATATTTCATATTAGCAAAAATCGGTTGATACTTTGTATATATATTGAAAAACATCGACGAGAGGACAGCTCCACGCGGAAGTCCATTTCGTTGCTTTTTCCATAGGATAGATTTACCATCTAGGTGAATGTAAAAACCTCGGTTCTCTAATAATTTAATAAGCTTTGTAAATTTAAAATCTTTAGTAACCTTGTATAATTTTTCGAATAATATCATATGATGATGATGATGATGATAATATCTTATGTCTTCGGGTAGCTTAGATGTACACGTCCAGGTTTCGTAGCTAAATTATTGCCGCGTCTGATACTGTTCGGATATCCTTCCAATCGCCATTTATGGCTCCACGTGGGCATACGTTGAGGATGTGATCCATTGTCTGATCTCCTAATTGACAGTCGCAGGATGGATCGTCTTTAAAACCCCACTTCGAAAGCATATGACCACTGCGCCCATGGCCTGTTCTGAAGCGGTTTAAACGCACCCAGCATTTCCGTTCTAGGTCAAAACCTGGTGGCCTGCGATTCGGTGTGTCTATCGTACCTATATCGGTCTGGATTCTTATGGTCCCATTGTTCTTTCCATGATGCAACTGCATCAAAACCATCTGCTATGAGTTTTGTGGCTAATCTGTGAGTAGGCTTTCTCGATTTTAATCTTTCTGATCCGTTCCGGTCTTGATGTATCGGTAAATTATTGTCATTTTTGTATTTTGACCATTCTTTAACTGTTGCAATTTTCCTCCTAATATGAGCTGGCATAATATACGCTAGTACATGTAACTATTTCGCCGGAGTAGATTTAATATGATTTGTAGTATCATAAGTTGATGAGAGGTCTATAAATATAGAACCAGTCATTAGCTAGCCGTTCAAAAACTTTAAATAGATGACATAGCAGCGAGATGGGTCGGTAGCCATTAACATCATCCTAAGATTTATCGTTTGATTTCATCCATAGCTTAGGACTTCCATCGTCTGCAATAATATTAAATAACTTCATAGTCAACTCCGAGTCGCGGAGCCAAAATATTTAATCTGTTCTACTGTAATGTCATCAACTTCTGATGCCTTAACAGTTTTCACTTTGTTAATATTATCATCAAGTTCCTTTCCTGTAAACATCTGATCAATACAGCCGGATTCTCGTCTTAAACTTTCCATTTTAATTTCGTTTTATGAAGCTTATTTTTTTACTTCTGGGAATTTGGCTTGTTATAATTTTAGCTAGGTTTTTACTTTCAGTTGGGTCGCAGTTCAGTTTTGTCATTAGCATCCATGCCCTTTTTACTATTATGCTTCGTATCAACAGATTCGATTGTGTTAGTTTATCGTTTCTTACGATATTCTGTAATATGTAATGCGATTTTCTCACTTGGCACCGTGGTTTCTTCTACGAAAGGATCAGTATTAAACATTTCTTCATAGCGGTCATATGGTAGGTCTGTCTCATCATCTAGTTCTTGGATGTAATTTGTTCGACAACTTGTAGGGATATGTTTTCTCGACATCCTTTTAATTAGATTAACAATTGTATCATATTCTTTTGGTGTTGATTCAATTTTCTGTATTTCGTCATCTAATTCTTTTGAAAAAAACATTCCTGTTAGCTTTACGAAAGTTAAATCGTCTTCTGTGAATAACTATATTCGGTCGGATATGAGAAATGAACTTCAAAATAATTGAAAGATTTTGCGAATGTGGGATAAGTTTTCCGATTTTTTTTTAAATCGCGATAAATGATCACTAAGCAAAATTAAATTGGGGTTATATCCGCGTTTCCATTTGACGCTAGAGGACCATATACCAATATCGTATTTTCCAACTCAATCGTGATCCGTGTTATCATATCCATGTTTATCGAGCGGCTTCTCCAATAACGATTTTATTTTTAGCATTTTTGTAATTTTGCTGTCGATGCTGGGACAAAACTTGTATTAGGTTGTTTGTACACCGAAATAGAGCAGTTTTGAAGCTGAATTGTAATAACTTCTGTTTCATCGTTTTGTATTTCCGTCGACATTACGCTAATATTCGGCCGTGCTAATATCACACTTCCATGTTTTTCATGCGAAATTTTTCATTCTTTTCATATTCGGTAGTTTATGTTGTCTGCCACGATGCGTTGTTGAGTACATATTAAATCGCAATTATTTGTTAAACAAAATTTTGCTAAAATTATTACAGTTAGTCGGTGTTTCGATATTAATGCCGGTCACTGTCATGGGGGCCCCTGAAAAGAGCCGTTCCTGGGTATTTGCAATACAAAACGTGGCTGCTAATCGCCCGTGTTGTAAGAATTAGCCGACAAAAGTAATTTCCAGGATCACGGCATGGAGGTTCCTTCCTTGGCCCTTATATTTAAAAATAGGGAACGAAAAAGTTGCTTTTCGTTACATGATTACAATTAATTACGTGTTTTTATTTTCAGGTTAACGGTTTGGACGTCACACAATCTACCCATACGAAAGTTGTCGAGCTTATTAAATGTAAGTAGAATTTTCTTTTAAAATTTTTTTAAAAAATCTGATAAAAATACGTTTTGGTACACGTCAAAGTACTTTTATACCTTCCACTGATATCGCATTTGCTCCGTTTTAAGAAATATGTACGTGTGTAAAATTTCTACTAAAAATTGAAACAAAAATAAAAGAGTGTAAGAATAAAATGAATATTAAATAATTCGTTTTCATGTATTTCAAGGGCCAATATATAGATTAATTAAATGACATTTAATATATATATATATATATATATATATATATATATATATATATATATATATATATATATATATATATATATATATATATATATATATATATATATATATATATATAACAAAATATATTATTTGCAAAAAAAAAATTGAATATATTTTGGGATATAGATATGATGTTTGTATGCGTAGATATATATTATCTATTTGGTGTTCATTATATATATATCACGTGAAAGGGAATGGCAAACCACCACGCACAATACCATATGCGCGCTGGTAAACAATCTAGTACACGCGTGGCTGCAATTGTATCGTGACAACAAAGCGATTACAATCAGTTCTCCCGGGTTTGTGTGTGTCTAACTACGTTAGCGCCATATTATAATTGCCTTGTACGCTACTTACACTGTACAACAAAATATGTATAGTAAGTAGTCGTCTACCTTCGATACGGAGACGGCACTTGATGATATATATGTATATGAGCGTACCCAAACGATTTCTTCAGGGAGTGACGGTTGAGCTTTATAAATTCCATGTATATAATTTAAGGTATTTAAATAACGCGTACTTAAAGTGCACACTAACTAATGGAAGCCGAAAAAAACGACAATTTTTTTCTTCCTTCTTTCTTGGTGTATCAAGGTACACATAGATACAATTTTTAATTTATTTATTTATTAATCTTCACATTATCCACCTTTGAACCATAATTATTTCAACGATTTACCTTTCATATTATCGTAGCCGCTGCCGATATTACATTTGAAAATATACACATAAATTTTACAAATTTATTAAGAAATTACGGTGTATAACTCAAAAATATCAGATGAAATAATAAATGTTTTAACAAATGTTTAAATTTCTTTAAAAAGATGAAAAAAACACATCGATCATCTCATTTAAGAACTGCTTATCTATTCTTTGACTGTGTGTACTCATTAAACTGAGACCGTTCAATCAATCCTCAATTGTAGTTTACCTAAGCCAAGTTTTTATCCCACGAAGTAATAACATCAATTCTCTTTTTTCAATAATAGTGACCTCTTTTTTCAATAATAGTGACGTGGTATCGATCGAAAGTTTTTAAAATTTTAACATTAGTAATCATACCGCGAAACTCAAAAACTCGCTTCAATTGTACTAATATGTTAGTGATCCATCTGTGACATGTTTAGATACTTCATTTGATGCGCAGTTGAAACTAGTTCTAATATTGCTGAATATTGTACAATTATGAATAAAGAAGCCATGAATGTTAGTACGATGTTTGCTGATAATAGCTGATTTGAACCTTGAGTATTTTGATTATTGCCATTAATCAATAAATAATCAAGTTTTTCAAGTAATTCAGAAAAATATGAACGAGACTTTATATTTCTCAGTCCATCTTGTTTCACACAGTGTAGGTATATTTGACACTACACTTCTTTATGCTTGATGTTCCTTAAACAATTTAATCACCGATTTTATTGTTTACATTGAATTTCACACAACAACGAATTTATTTAAATCATTGACAACAAGATTTAATTTACGAGATGGACAATGTATGAAGCTTTACAATACAAGGTTATTGATAATTTTTTCAACTCTTTCTTTCTTGCTAACTGAACATCCATTACAGCCTTGCTCATTAAGTGTATTCGTAACTAAACCAAATTCCTTACAATACGTTATAATCGAATGAGCTATGTCTGCAATCTGATCATTTAGTTTAATAAAATCTAAAAATTTTTTTTCTGTGTTTGTGATTTGGGGGAAAGCTACTCAATACCTGAAATAACGACTGTTTCGTCAGCTAGGATGGACCAATAAACGAATTCCTTGATTTCGGCAACAATTTTTTTTTTTTGTAAAATATTTCCATAAATATTCATTAGAATATCTTGAATTTTTGGTGATGTGAATTTATCATTTTGTGTAGAATTGTTTATATGGTCCCTTCATAGTGTATCCTCAACATTACCTCCGAAATGAATTAAATCCGTGAAATTAACTGTTTCTGACAGCAGTGTCGTGAGCAGGGCCGGACAAAACATTTGAGGGCCACTGGGACCGTGATTGTTGGGGCCACCGGTAGACTTTTTAACGTTTTTAAACAAGAATGTTTTTTCATAGAATGTAAAATTGTATGTAAATATAAATATTGCTTTGCATAAAAATGTGGAATTGATTTTTTAGATTTTAATATTTTCTTCATTTAAAGAAATAACAATTAAATAATAAAATAATGATAGTTATTAAACATTTATAATTTATTATAATCAAATATTACATAAATTTTTTCCTTATTTTTGCGTTACAAATTCGTCTATTATATTGTCGAAGTTAATTGACTGCAATAAATCATTCTCAATACACAGAAGGATTCATTTATTTTTTTTTAGTTATAGTACTTCTATGCTCATATTTTATTAAAGCTAGTCGAGAAAAGGTTTATATATAATATTATAATATTGTGATTAAGTATACTGAGATAAGGTCATCGTAAGCTTGATTTCCTTATGAGCTAATTCCTTTAGTTCACAATAGTGATTAAAATTAGTTACTATATTTAAATTTTTGATATATATTTCAATATATCTTAATAGTTACATCCGGGTAGTATATGTATAACAGTGTCTCTCTCTGTCCACGATTTGATGTGGAACCTATGTAAATATTCCATAAACTTCCCATGTGTGGTCGAAAATTGTGTTATAAAATAATCCGGCTCAAAATGTCTACAACTAAATCTTTCCGCAAGTAATGGTATAAACTTGTATAACAGCTTAGTACCATGCAAATCCCAGCGCTGTTGAAATTCTTTAACCATTTCGTTGATAACCAAATGTGCTGCTTCTCAAAGATAGACGCCTTGGATTATGTAGGTTTACGACGCTCTAGGTTACATCGTGTTGGCTCGTTTGGGGTTTAGGACACCCACGGTCACGAGGGTAGGTTCGATTATTTATATATATTTTTTTTCACTTAGTTACTGGGGACCCACATGACCCGTGGGGCCCTGGGCCAGCGCTCAGTCGGACCCATGCGTACCATCAAAAACATCGCAGAACGAATGGACAGTAATTTATTTCTATTCTCTTCACATATACGCTTGGCATATGTATCTCTGCCTAAGCCTTAATTTAATTAATTCAAGAAAATGAGTGACGCCCCTTGAAGCATTGTTGTGCCAAACACTTATGTGACATTGAGCATATTCGTGGAATTTTTTATAATTACCGCCCGGCTTTACTATGAATGATTCTTGTAAATCTCTTTAAATTTTCTGGAGAAATAATGCACAGTATACACCAAAAGATCCTTTTGAGTATTGTGAACATCCTAACCATGGTGAATACTGTATGTATAAATGAAACTACGACTTAATTCCTGAGAATCTTTATGGAAACTGTATGACTGATATTTTGTTTTGAGAAGTTAGTTAAAATTTCAAATTTTAACTCGTCTGTCCGTAGTATTTCATTTTAACACTTTCCTATGTCATGGTCGCTTCTAAAGCTGACTCAGAAGAAGTTGCTCAAGATACTGAAAATGAAGGTGACAAAAATTAATTATAATTTCCTTCAAGTTTTTTGACATCAAATCCGTATTTTCAAAGATGTATGTTTAAAAAAGTATTTCTAAGATTCTAAAATAATAGATGTTAATATGTTAATGCAAGTCAAGTTGACAGAAGTGCACAAAGCCAAAATGATACAAATTAATAGTTGCAAGAAAATAATTATGTATGAGCTAACAGGAACCCACGTTACTTCATTCAGCAAAAATATGTATGTGTGTGTGTACTTATAATGTATTTAACGATGAAATATTTAAAATTAAAAACCGTTAAATACATAACTATAATTTAATTGTGTGAAATTTTGTTTAATCAATATTCGTACTTACAATCAAAACGTGTAAATTTTTGCAAATATGAGAAGAGGTAACCTTGAAAATAAATTTTGGAATTTTTCGAGTCGATTTTTTCCTTAAAATAAATCTTTGATAGTTTAAAATTTTTTTTGAAAGATCCGATACCTTAAATCAAAATGATAACCGAAATTTAGAATTTGAACTATATACGTGGACAGTAAAAAGTAATTTTCTAAGCTTATGACATTTGCGATCGAGCTGAAATTTTCATCGAACGTTTAGAAAAGTGCGATGAAAAAAAAATCGAAATTTCCAAAATTTCCAAAATTTTATAGGGCGTACTCGGGTTCGGGGTCAAAAATTTCAAGATTCTTAATTTCCATATAGGCTGTTTTCAGTTATTAATAAATTACAGGTATTTACAAAATTTCATAGAAATCGTTTCCGTGATGACCGCTTATATAAAGGAATTGTCCGTTTCATGAGATAATATATACATTTTTACATACTTATAAAAATTCTGAAACGCTTAAATAATAATTTTTTATTAAGTATAAAATTTGAATTTGTAAACTTCTGTTGTGTAATTTTTGTATCGATGAAATAATAATAATAATAATAATAATAATAAGGTGAAAAGAAGAAGGTGATAACGAAAATTATAGATGGACGTATTTATTTTTTGTAGAAGGGGAAAGAAGAAAATTTTAATACAGGTGTATTATTGGTAAAAAAATCAAATCGCGAGAAAGAGCAAGATGGAAGCTCCGATTCTTCAAGTTTTTAATATAGTAATCATGCGATGATAAATAATGTTCTAAGTATTTTAATATGACAAATGTTCCAGTGCCAACATGTTTGCTGCTTGTAACGTGTGATGTTGATAGCTAGCAAATCGTGACGACGAATATATATCGTTAATTGCTTCATAAGGTGAGGCGGCAGATAAAACTCAGTCGTCTGTTTATAAATGAAATATTGTGCTGTAAAGGCCAACTGGTTACATTTGTACTATGTTATTAGGCAGTTGCTTTTTAAAAACATCGACGAGATTTAAATTTGGATCTCTGTTAGGCCTGTCACTAATATTAAACTTCGTGAGCAATTCGTAGAAATTAAATGACGTGGGTTATGACTATAGAACGTATGTTGCACTGAGTTGATTTGTTTGAATAAATTTAAAATTTTACCACTGCTAGATGTAAGCGCTCCCCTTTTCTTTCAGTGATCACGGGCCTCATTTATCCAAATCCCACCGGTTGATTTTTTTCTGCTACCCTGTATCCGGACGACCGCGACTTGTGTGTCCTTCTTTTGGAATCCATATTCGTTTCGTCCACTTGTTATCGTTTCTTCTTGCTACATGGCCTGCCCAATTCCATTTTAACTGCGTTACACGTTCGACTTATATATGTATGTATAAAGTAATTTTCATATTATAATGTTAATTAGAAAATTAATAGAAAAATTATTTATTCATCCATCGAAGAAACAGTTGGGTAAAATATATAATTATGATCTACTTGAAAACTATTTATAGCGTCTTCGTGTTCACTGCCTTCTAGGACTTATGATAATTATTTAATTTTTTTTAATGTTTAATAATCACAAATTGACGTAATTTATAAAAATTAGGCAGTAGAAGTGTAAACATCTCCCAGTGATGAAATCGTGCTTTAGCGAGTTGCCTGTTATCATTTTTGTTTCAATAGGAGGCATTTTGAAACTAATAGGTTACTCGATTGTGAAAAGGCTACATTATTTTCATGTAAAAACTTTCACATTATCAAAACCGTTTCGTATCTATTCACCTTTATGCGGTGGTAAAATAATTTTCTGTGACCGATTTTCCACAATGAGGTATTGTCTTGAGAAAATTAATCTTCCGGGATTGATGCGAACCACTCTGTGATATATTTAGATCGTTTATCTGGAAATGACTTCGTAAAATCAACTTCCACTATCTTCTCCGTACTCGCATAGTTCGCGAATTAGGACGAACATAAGAAATACTTTACTTCTCGTTTGTTTGATTGTTTCTGTTCAATTAAAACAAAAAAATGACAGCTTAAAAACACGATTAAAATAAAAAATTTGAATTCTTTTCCCTTTTAGTTAAATTACATCAAGCTAATGATTTGGAAATGTTAATATTTTATGCACATGGTATGATTCCTACCCATCGGTAAGTGCTAAAAAGCAATCATTACAATTTTTCTCCTAGGCGAGGTCCATCGGGTTAATTCTGTCAAGACGCCGAACTTCTAGCGAATTATCCAGCAACCCGATCGCCGTTGTTGTTCGGGTGTATCTGTAATCATAATTTTTTGCGTCACTGGATATTTCTTTTAAGTTTTAAGTTGGCGATGTACAACGGAGCATTGACGACCATCAGGAGAATTTTATTCTGGTGCTGTTTAATTTTCACTCTCGTATATTTTGAACATTTATTCGAAGAATCTTCTTTGTACGACGTGTATTGAATGGTTTTCGATGTAGTCGATTGATTATTTTGTCAGATTTATCGGACAATCAGGAGCTTATAATTGAATGCAAGAAGACCAGATTACATAAAGTGTACAGTAATAGTAATAGTAGCGGTAGTATAGTAGTTGAGAATTTGAGGTTGCGATGATTGTAATTTTGTGTGGGCAAGTTGCTGGTTGTCGATCGAGCAATAATCATTCTGTAGTTCTTATGAAACCCTCGTGCATTTTTTTTAGGAGGGGGGTTAATAATAAGAAGAAGAGAAAAAAAAAGGCGAAACACGGGCGTGTTATTTTCGTCTGACTCACGGCGTTTGTGGGTAAACTGGTTAGGTTACAATACCGAAAGATACCGTCGATCAAGCGTGTTGTTGCCTCTATTTTTCTAAGCATTACTATTACGTTATTTATTATTATTATTATTATTATACAGCCTGTGGTATATTCTCGCTCTGTCCTTTGTAATAATAGTTTCAGTAACCCGAAGTTCTTGTATACATGGCGCGCACGAGCAACTTAAAAATAAAAGTAACTTAAAGAAGAGGCGTGCGGATTAAGCACCGTTTAAAACTATCTTTGCTTAAAGTAGCCGCAGCAGACGTTGTAAATAGTTAAGGTGCGTCTATATAATTTTACGCGCTGTGCTTACGCTTGTGCTTAATATGTCTGCTCAGCAACATGTTTCGTGTTCGATCGTCAATCTATCTATAGACAAGTTGTGTTTTTTAATTTTTTTTTTTTTAATTTATACGGAATCTTTAATAAGTTGTAACGAAAATTTGATAAATTTCTTATTTTTTGGTTTATCTCGTATTTAATTGAGTTTTTTAAATGTTGTATTAAAACAATTAATTAATTATTTATTTATTTTTGTTCGCGTAGATTCGTCATTTAAAATTTCGTAGTTGGTAGGGTAAATTTAGCAAACTGTAGAATATAATATAAAATAGTATACGGATTTTTTTGTTGCGCGTGAAAATATATTCGCGAGTTAAAATTTTTTACAATAAATTTAAATATGAAATTGAAAATTAAAACACGATGAAAAATGTTAGTAATAATTTTAAAAGTTACTCGTTTTTCGTACGAAGATCTGAATCTGAAATTAAGGTAAGCGTTCGAATTCTATCGTTTTCTCCGTCACTTCTTGCAGTTATGATTATTCTTATTGTATTTTGCTCATCGATTCGAAGATATTTAATTAACACGGTTACGGTTTGTATAGGAGTAGCAATGTTTTCTATTGTAGCTGACGTAAAACATTTCGGCCAATGCGACTCGTATCCCGCATAAGAGATTTTTTCATTTTTAGCAACAATTATTATCATTATTATTACGTAGTGATTTTATTGGCTTCATATTCAATTATTATTATTATTAATATTTGGTTATGACGTGCTTTATACGTTTAGTGTGTAAAATGATTTCGGGTAAAGCTTTGTTTTTGTAGGATACGTGCGGTAAGGACACACGTGTATACTCGGAAAAACTTTCAAAATCATACATATGCAATATATTATTATATGGTTCAGAAAAACGTGTGTATTAACGAAAAATTTAAGCCTTCGAAATGTGGAGGCTGCATGATGAAGATATCATGGACGCAGAAGAAAAGGAATTTAGAGGTTTTGGAAGTGGTAAATGAAAAAAAAAACCTAACCGAAACATTACAACAAAGACGAGAAAGGATTCTAGGATACATATTGCGGCATATAGCGTTCATGACGGTCATAATAGGAGGAAAATTGTAATGAAGAAAATAAAGGGGAATACCTAGGATAACGTGGATGGATAAAATAAAAGAAAGAATGCAACTGACGTATGAAACAATAGTAAGGAATGCAGGATTGACTAGCTACAACGATAATAGCGTGCTCTTAAATATAGATGATGGGTATATATATATATATATAGTGTGTGTACGTTTGTGAACGAATTATGCAAAACTCACATTCATAATTCGTGCTTAAATATATACCTGTATAAGAAGTTAATACGTGGCATATTTGGCTTCCAATATATGATATAATAAAAAAAATTATAAATTGAGTCGTATCGAACTGAGTTGTATTATGTTATTATGTTTGTAAAATAAATTTATTGGAAAATGTTTTCAAACGCGGCTCGCGTTTTAACTACTTTATCAACAACGGCGTATGTGTATAATTTAATTTTTTGCGTTCCCGAGTAACTGACTGAGCGAGCGAGTGAATGATAAATAGTTTTGTAAGCAATTATACTTCCCGTTATATTCGAATAACCGGTGTACTAAGAGAATTCGTTTGAAGAATTGTATAAAAAATTGTACGAAGATATTTTAAAACAGATCCGGTTCTTTTATTTTATTTATTTAAGTCGTTTTTTAGAAAATCGATTTGTTCGTACGCTGCTTTTGTAGTAGCTCCGTTCATATTAAACTGCTTTTAAGTTATTTACGCGTAAATAATTATTCGCTATGTTTTGCTTTAATTAAAATCTAGTCGACTACTTAGTAAACTTAAATCATCTTCGTTTACTGCAGTATTTAGAATTCGGTCAATCAATCGGGGAGGGATATTTTTAAAATACTTTATTTTCAGTAATAAATATTTGAGATATTAAACGTTATCTACACGCACGCATGCCATATATACACACACACACACACGTATGTATATATATATATATATATATATATATATATATATATATATATATATAGAGAGAGAGAGAGAGAGCAATGATTATTAATATGTACAAGGTAATGATGGTACGTTAGTTGTATTTATAAATTTTGTGATGTACACTTAAATATGTAAGTGATGTGAAACAGACGTTGAAGATGTTTGGAGCCAACTTTCATCTAGTTGTGAACAACTTATAGAAATAAGGTTTAGTATTAAAATATATGAAATTAACTGTCAATGTAAGATTTATTTGTTCTTAACGTAATTTCAGGCTTACTTTTAAGATACGATAAACATCTGTTTTGATTATATATATAGTAGTGACCTAATCTAATCCCATCGTCTATTTGTCTGTATTGGTAGCTTCCACATTGACATGTTGGTGTAGCCTCTTCTTGTGTGCTGTAGCGAATTTTCTAATCTTTTCGTTTACAAGCGAGATGTGCAAGTCTCGATGAATATCATCATTTCTCGAATAACGGCATGCATCGACAATTGCTCTTAGTATTATGCTTTGTCTAGCTTGGATCTTTGCTCTAGAAGACCTGCTGGTACAGCCCCATAACTGCAGACCATAAGTCCATATTGGCTTTATGATCTGCCGATACAGTAGGCATTTGTACCTTACGTCTAGAGGCGATTTGCGTCCAATAAGCCAATATAACTGCTGAGTTTTTTTCTTTATTTGTTTACATTTCATTCTGACATGTATTTCCCAGGTCAGCCGCCTATCCAGGTGCATACCAAGGTACTTGACTGAGTCAACCTGTGGAACAGGTTTACCTCCTAAGTACACTTGGTGATGCACATCTGTTCGTCGGTATGTGAAAGTTATATGCGTTGATTTTTCTTCATTGATTTTAACTTTCCAGTTTGATGCCCATTCGTGCACTCTGTTCAAAGAGTTTTGCAATTTATTTATAGCTTCGGAATGACTACTACTAACGGCTAATATAGCTGTATCGTCGGCGAACGTAGCTGTCGTCGTTTGCGCATCCGTTGGTAAGTCTTCTGTGTATAGAAGATACAAGATGGGACCGAGAACGCTTTCCTGCGGAACTCCAGCTTCTATGTTGTAGAATGCGGAAGTAGCATTTTCTTGCTGTACTTTAAATTGTCTTTCTGATAAATAAGACATGAGCAAACGGCAGATGTTACCTGGCAGAATTCGGCTTAATTTATAGGTCAGCCCGTCGTGCCATACCTTATCGAAAGCTTGCGCTACGTCTAAGAAGACGGCCGGGAAATATTTTTTTTCCTCAAATGCTCTATTGATTACCATTGTGATCCTGTGCACTTGATCAATTGTGGAGTGCTTCCGTCGAAACCCAAACTGATGTACTGGTATTCTTCAACCATAGGCAACAGTCGTTTGAGTAATAATTTCTCGAATAACTTTGATATAGTTGGCAATAATGAAATTGGTCTGTATGACCCTACATCAGCGTCTGGTTTGTTATGTTTTTTTACCATAATGATTTGCGCTATTTTGAAACAGCGTGGCATGTATTCTAAACGTAGACAAGCATTAAACAAATATGTCAACATAATTATACCTTTTTTTGTTAGTTCTTTTAGCACTCTTGGGGATATGCCATCAATACCTGGAGCTTTCCGAGGATTCATATTATTATCTATTTCAGTCACTATCTCATATGGTGTAAATATTATCACTTTTTCGTCCGTTTTATAATTAATGCTGATATTAATAGTTGAAGGCATATTATGCGGTTTGAATACCCGAGATAAATGGCGAGCAAAGCATTCGGCTTTATCGGTATCTGACCTTACCCAGTTTCCACTCTCATCTTTAATGGATGGAGCGTGTGTAATTGTATGCTTAATTTTTTGGGTAGCTTTCCAAAGAGAATACTCTTTATCCTCGAAAGGACTAAGATCTTTGATGTATGCGGTGAATGTTTCTTTGCGAATCTTTTTTATTAACGCGTTAAGTTGGCGACTGGTTCAATTAAATAGATTTTTATCAGGTGGACTCCGTGTATTTTGCCATATGCATCGGGCTCGTCTTCGTTCAGCGATCTTGAATCGTACTTGTAATGGGTACGTGATTTCTTTTGATTTATATCTTTCTGGTTCAGGTGTAGCTGTATTGGCTGCTTCAATAATTGCTTCAATAAAACTTTTTGAGTGTTCTTCCAAATCTTGTTTTGTTTTTAATCGTATTCTAAGGTTTATTTTCTGATCTAGTTCTTCCCGAAATTTATCCCAATTTGTTAGATTATTAGTGAGGTGTCGTTTCTTATTTTTTCGTATGACTGTTGCACTCTGCGTCAAGAGAACGGGGGTATGATCTGATGAAAGATCAATTACACCCTCGACGTCTATGTAATTACTTGCAACTCCTTTTATAATGAAGAAATCTACGAGATCAGGTTTTTTCCGCCTGTCGGAAGGCCAGTATGTTGGTTTTCCTGAACTTGCAAAGCTGCACTGAAGTGTTTGTAAGGCTTTCAGCAATTCCTTTCCTTTTATATGGGCAGGACTTTGATTATGTATTGTAACTCGCCGTGATCCCCATGCTTCATTTTTAGCATTGATGTCTTCACCGATAATAAAGCGGTTACCGTAATGTTTTAAAAACCGTACATAATGATCGTATTTAATATTATGTTTTGGTGGGAAATATACCGCTACAATGTTCGTAACTGCATTGCCCATCGTTATTGCCACCGATGCAGCCTGAGCATAATCTTCATAGAAATTTGGCTGCTGGTAATGCCTAATATTTTGTCTTATAATGACGGCTGCACCGCTATGCGCTCCACCATCAGGATGCGGTGTGTGATAAATTGCAAATCCTGAAATTTTTGGGTAATTTCTGTCCGTAAAATGGGTCTCAGAGATTAATGCTATATCAATCTTGTTAATGTTGAGAAATATCTCTAGCTCTCTTAATCTTTCAAGATTAAGCCCATTTGCGTTCCATGTAATAATACGAAGAGAAGAGTCAGCCATTATTTTTATTGTGCCTCTTTCGGCGTTGTTTTGTAATGGATGATTGTCCCCCAGATTTCTGGTTATGTTCATCTTCTAGTTTGCCTAATCTGGTAGATAGATTTCGAACTTCTTTTATGAGGTTTTCTAATGCCTTTGTAATATTATTGAGTGCATCAGTAGAAGGTTCTATCTGTGCCTGTGGGCTAATTATTGAACGTTTATCCGAAGGTTGTATAGTTATTTGTTTTTCATTTGACATTACCACTTTTGCATAAGTAGAGCCACTTTCAACTTGCTTGGCTGTCACTGGTGTTTTCTGTAAGCGCTGAACTGCTGTTAACTTCGGAGATCTGAATTTCTTTTCTATCTCGCGATATACTTCACAGCCCTTATAATTAGCTGTGTGATCTTTTTTGCAGTTCACACATTTAAACGTTCTAGGGTCCTTTTCCCTGCAAGATTTTGAGTCATGATCACCAGCACATTTGAAGCATTTTGTTAATCTACCACAGCTCTTTTCAGTGTGATTCCACTGTTGGCAGCGTTTACATTGTGGTATTGTACTAGTCCTATGCGGAGCTTCTATTTTAATTCTGCAATAAGCGATATGCGTCAAATTGTATAAATCTTTATTGTTGTCTTGAGGCTTTAAGTCAATGAAGAACAAAGGATAAGACTTTCTTTGTCTATCAATTATTTTGTTATCATTGTCGCGGATTTTGATAGTTTTATTAATATTGACAATATCAAGTGGTTCGTGGCCCATATTTATTAATTCATTTTGTATAACTTTTACATCTGTAGTAGGATGGAGTCCCCTGACTACTACTCTATATGGTCTTTCTGATTTTAATTTATATGTATGGTAAGCAATGTTATTTGATCTTAGTGTGTGGACCAGTAAGCGGAATGTATCTTCGTTTTTTGGGGCAACTATAATGTCCTCATTATTTAAAACCTTAAAGGTTACGTTTTCCCCAAATGTTGTATTTATGTCAGTATAGAATATATTGAAGTCCTTTATGCCACTCACGGTGATTTTAGGAGGCAATTTAACTTTTCCAGGTTGTATTTTTTGTGTTTGCATCGGCGTTTGCTGTTGCTGCACTTGCGAGAACGTATGGTTTTCCTCTGGCGAAAGTTGGCCAGACTGTTTAATTTCTAGCTGGTGTATTCTGTCAACCAAGGAGTCTATTTTTAACATCAGATTATTTATAGTCACGTTTTGATCGTGACATAACTGTTTCAATTCATCTGGTAGTAGGTTTTCATAATTACTTTGTTTTAGATTAACCTTTTTATTAGCTCTCACTTCATTTTGGCAATTATTCCCAGATAATTGCCTTTTTATTGAGTACGAGTTGGCAGTTTTCTTTAGTTTTATTGTCGGCACTTCACAAATAAAGTGTTAGTTTCATTATCGTCCGAGCATGATTGTGTAGTACACACAATCGGTGATGTCGAGCGCGATGTACGGGGTGAGTGTTGCACACTAATTATTAATTGGTTTGTAGATATAAATACAAATATAATCCACACAATATTTTGTGAACCATATGTGGCTGCACTGGCACAGCGACCGAAACGAGAAGGTTCTTATTTCTAGTAATACTAATTTCCCAATACTGTGGAATATACATATATACGCAACTTTAAAGATGAATTATGATACGAATTAGTATACGTAAATAATTTAGACGGACGGTTATATTTATTAGATAATAGTCAAGACATCAGGCGTCTTAAAAGGCGCCACCCGTCAGACTTATTATGAAGTCATTAAATTCTATTACATAAATAGATTAATACAAACTAATTTTCGTAGTCATGGTCAATGGACTACTGACTTCAACCCATAAGCTGGCTAACAGGATGATCTTGTTAGTAAGCTACACTTTACTAAATTTGATACTTATTTAACTTCAATGAGTTAAGATTGTATCTTTATTAAAAATAAAAAAAATAAAAAAATTGTCTGTATTCTCGCGATCTAGATTAGTCACTACCACACTATTACATAAAGAGAAAACTAACGTGAATATATAAATAATAATAAATATATATATATATATATATATATATACACTAAAATTGTACTAATACATTAGTACGTGTTTACTATTTCGTGTAATAAAGTCCCAGAGATTCCAGACACGATTACAATTGTGTGTCAATCACATTGTACGAGAGAAAAAACTAAGCGTTTATTTTTTAGAATAACTTTATTCAACATTACGTTAATAATGACAAACGAAACATTACATATACAACTACTGAAATTACATTAGATTTTCTGAAAAATGTAAACGCGTTCCGGAATAAATTTATCAGCAGCTTTACACACACGACGAGAGAGACAACTTTTGAAACGCAAAGAGACTAAAAGAAAAGTTTTCCACATTTGCACTTGTGTATCGGTGAGTCCTCCCAACGTGCGCACATAGTCCTCCTGAAAAAAGTTTCCATCCCTATGTGGCTTTTAGTTCTTGTTGGTGGTCACCACTGGGTTTTTCTTATATCCTTAACCAATTAGTGATAGGGTCTCTTTGTATCATCTGCCGAAAATCACTACAACGTGTAACACACACACACATACACATATATATATATATATATACGAACCAACTAGTTTCTTCGGCTGTTTCAGAAGTATTTTTCGTCGACTATTTTACATTCTCCATTTAATTTCATTTTATTTTAATTGCTGTTTCTCAAGTTGAAATATCCATTATATTTATATGTTTATTTTTTTATTGTAAATAACAATTTTAAGTTTTTCGAAAAAAAAAATAATATATTTCTGTTTTTCATACAACTTCATCATTATCACTACGTTCACATTAATATGTAGGATACTTTTTATCGGATCAATTCTCAAATAAAAATCGGTTATTATATAAAGCGATTGTTAAAACCTCTGATCAGAAACTATTATGAAAACACCAAAAAATTATTTTATTTTAATTTTTTGTTTCTCAAGTTGGAATACGTATATATATATATATATATATATATATATATATATATATATGCGGAAGAAATCATTAAAAATGCTGGAATAGATGATTTGGGATTTAAAATCAACGGATAAAGAATAAATGAGATAAGTTATGCAGACGATAAAGTCTTGTTAGTGACATCGGAGAAAAAAATGGTCAACAAAATAAATATAGCTGGTTTAAAATGTGGAATAACCATAAATTCCAGAAAAACTAATGTAATGAAGCTTACACGACCGAAAAATACAAATGTTCGCATAAAGATAAATAATGATGAAATAGAGTGCGTATCAGAATTCAGATACGTGGGAGCTCTTATAACAAATGATACTAGAGATCAAAAGGAAATCAAAACGAGAATTGGTATGGCTAAACAAACGTTTAATAATCTAAGCGCCATATTCAAAAACACAAAAATGAGCCTTAACTTGAAGAAAAGATATTATATTGCTATATCGGGTCAGTGTTAAAATATGCCTGCGAAACGTGAATAATTAATGCAAATAGTGAAAAAAGAATCAACGCGTTTGAGCTATCATAGGATATTGAAAATATCATGGATGGATCATATTACAAACAAGACGGTAATGAGAAGAATTGGAAAAGAAGGAAATAAACTAATAAAAGGTATTAAAGAAAGGAAAATAAAATATATTGCTCATCAGATCAGAGAAGGCGAATTATTGAAAAAACTATCGAAACCAGTAAGGGGAAGACGAAGGCTGGAATTGGTCACTTCGAACGTGACGCCACATGACTTGGCTGAAATTATAAGAAAAGCCAGGCCCTGAGACATATGAAAGATAGTATGATGTATGCAAACTCCTGAACAGGAGATGCTACTAATATGATATATATATATATATATATATATATATGCCCTATGCTCTTCGAAAAAATATCTTGATATATTTCTGTTTTTCATACAACTTCGTCATTATACTACATTCACATTAATATGTAGGATACTTTTATCGGATCAATTCTCAAATAAAAATCGTTTATTACATAAAGCGATTGTAAAAGCCTCAGATCAGAAACTATTTTCAAAACCTCAGAAAATTATATTATCACAATCATGTTTTCAGAAATTAAACGCTGGACAAAAATTAGCATATTGATCCCCGTGGTGTAGATTGTAATTTATTGCTTCAGATATGTCGTTCTATCATTAAATGGGATTACGCAGCTACGATATACTAAACGGCCTGACAAAATTACCCGAAATCTCGGAATGCCATACGGAATGGAAATTACAAAATATAGATGGCCAAAACTGTTCATTTTAGAGATCAGATCAAAACCGCATTCGCTGAATTGAACTAGCTCATTTTAATGATTCATCGCTCAGTACTCAGACGTGGTTGATGCGATGTTACAACGGCTACAAAAAATTTTATACATCATTCGCGATTAATTTTTTAAAAATTACGTACTAGTACGAAGAACCTATTCGAAATTACTAAAAATCAGTGTATAAAAATGACACAGTATAATTGTAAATTGTAGACAGAAATCTAAGTCTGCTACGAAGTTAAAAAATTAAAAATCGATATGTACAATAAAAGTATAAAATCGAAAACATGCACCGATTAAATATTCATAAATGTACGCAAATTACAAAACTAACAAATGACATTTTAAAATAACATGTAACAATAAAAAATTAATAACTTATCAAATTTAAAATCAAAATACATATGCAGATATATTTTAAACTACATAAATATAGATAGAACTAGTAAAAATCAGTAATTGTTAAATAATCAAAACGTAGTTTTTCGATAATTACGCCATTTTAAAGTAAACGGTAATAAAATCATTCATAATAAAAATAATGCATGAGAAGTATACAAATTTTTAAATATTAACAACCGATTTGTAGCACATCTAGTTCTAAATTGAGGCGCTTGTTAACAAGTACTATTACAATAACCCACAATATTACGATCTAAATTCTAAAGACTAAGTATACTTCAGATGTTATTAACGCATTTAAATTTTATTTTTCGATATGTAAAATATTATAATTATGATTAATAAATTCTCTGCAATGTTTACCATATATATATATATATATATATATATATATATATATATATATATATAATTTGTTTTCATTAACAACAGATCCATTAAATAGTAAACACATATAATAAGGCTGGCATAATTTTAAATATATGTTTTTAATTCCAAGCTGTTAAAATTTATCGCTTGTGATACTTGCTTTAAATCAATTAATGAACCAGCGAAATGTATACACTGCGAAGGTAACCACCCAGCTAATTGCAAAGGCTGCACCCTATACAAAAAATTGTTAAAAATACGGAACATAAATTATAATAATTCATATCAAAATAATAAAAATGTGCAAAACTTTGAACCGACTGCTGCGGACTTTCCACAAATGCTCGAAGTGGAAAATTTAACAAAACCTAAAAATACTCCTATACAAATATTACAAAATTCCGCACAAAGGAAACCCACAGTTGCAACAACACCATACGAGGTAAATGACAATGATCAAAACAACGGTACTAACAATCAACTCTATCAATTTTTACTTAAATTTAAATGTACGTTTAATCAATTAATTCAACAAAACAGCATGATAATGAGCATGTTATCAACAGTTATAAACAAATTAATTCCAAAATGAACCGTTTATTAAAATGATACTCGTAAATGTTTCGGGTAACTGACGATTTAGCGATACTTTCATAGTTAATAACATAGACAACTATATAAGAACGAACTGGTGGCAGATAAAGTGTAAATAATACACGCTTAAAATGATCGAACATAATTCGTTAGGTGTGTTGGTCTAACATTTTAATTTTATTCTTAAAAATTATTGTTATTATTCGATCGTTGAACTTAATTATCAATGTTTGTAGTATCAGCGTGCTTGTATGATAATTTTAGTGTGTGTCCCACGTTGACGTACAAATTTATAATTTGATTATCATATTTGTATTAATTTTACTTTTTATATTTCCGAGGTTCGTATGATTAATCAGAATACGTGAATGGAATATGTTTTAATGAATATCTGCTAATATATATATATAGCGAAGATATTTGGTGACATGATATAACATTAACACGAACTCGTATGAACCACCTTTCTCCACTCCTCCCGACATACTGATTTTCTGGTAGCTGCATTCGGTGTGAGTTCAGTTTTTTGTTTTATTCCATCCGTTCATTGAAAGGACACTTTTCTCGTTTTCTATATCTTCCTCGTATTCATTGTAGGGTAGTATGTACGAGTGAACCTCTCTTCCTTTTTACATGTCCGAAAAATTTTACCGCATTCCTGTTAATTCTCATTAATGAACGAACTTCGACTTTCAAATCATCCAATATCGACGTATGCTGTCCAAGGTATTCTAAGCGCCCTCCTATAAACTAACATTTCAAACGCTTCAATTCCATTATATATTCTGAATATATGTTGAAAAGTAACTGTTGTTACACATCCTTGCCGAACGCCCTTTTTAATCGGAAATTCATTTGAGTATGTTTCGCTTATCCTCATTTTTCCAACGATATTTTCATAAAGTTCTTTCAATAGGGAAATAAGATGATGTGGAGTTCATTTTCATGTAAAATTTTCTACATGTTGCCCACTGTATTCAGTCGGTTCGATTCACACACACACACACACACACATTGATATATATATATATTTAAATAAATGTTATTATTATCTAGTACTAATCGATTATTATTTGATGGAAGCGAATCAAAGCTGTAGTTTTTTTCTTCTTTTGATTAGTTGTTTTACTTCTTGACATTTTCCTGCTTCTGTAGCTTCCGTAATTTGATTCATAAATCTTTTGATCTTCCTTTTGGGTGTTTGTTTTCTAATTTTAATTCTATTATTTCTGTTAGTAATTCATTAATCTGTTAATATATGAGCGAATGCATTCGTCTCTTGATTGGAAGATAGTGTTGATATTTTTTCCCTTCATTCATCCGGTTATGAATTTTTTCGTTTGAAACCTTCTCTGTTCACTTTAAACATTCTTTCCCGAACCCAGGTTTCTAAAACCCGGACCTCGCGATATTTACTTTTATTAGTGTCTAAGTTTCAGCGCCCCGGAGATACACCGACTGCGTAAATGTTTTTATAAAATTCTTTATTACTTTTTAATCGAATTTTTCGATACGAAGAATTTTATTTTGGTGTTAAATTCCAATTTTACTTGTACTATTTGACACCTTACTTTTATTGAACATATTCCACCCCGCTGAATTCTTAATCTGCGTCCGATTATTTTTTTTAGATTTGATAACAACTTTTTTCCATACCACACCAGAATTTTTGTTCTGTATTATAGTTTTTCATAAGGTTATGCATTATATTTAAAATATGTTTTAATTCGTTTGTAATATACAATGAAAGGTTATAATTAAGAACACAAAAGAAAAATTGGAATTTTCGGGAAAACATGATTAGAAGAAAGCACACTATTTGCTTGAAAATCATGTGTAATATACACGTACGAATATTTCATACGTAAATGTTCAGTCAAGTTAGATTAAACTATTTGAAATTAAGTAACGCGAAATTTCTATATGTAATAATTTCAACATGATCACACATAAAAAAATCATTATAATATGATAAGAGGTTTTAGATAAATCTTTTATATAATTTCACGCATTACGTATCCGAGCATGCGTAATAATTCATTTAGAAAACTAAAGAATTATCCTTAAATTTCTAAAAATGTACGTTAAGTGAATTAATCATTTATAAAAAAAAAAAAAAACCTTCAAGAAAACCAAAGAGAATATAGTAATGCGTCAGAAAGTGTCATATGTACATACTCACGCGCGCGCACACACATGCACCCGCACATACATATGATCACATATAAATGCATATAACACGCATACGCATATGAACTTGTAACTGTATAAATGAAAATAATTGAAATAAACGGTAAATATCATAATAATAACTATGATTAATTTGACGGTGTTTATACCTGGAATAACGCACAGTTAGACTCAACAAGCCGTAGTCTCTTATAACATTAATCAACTTCATTCTGATGCGTTTTTCGTGTATAGTAACATTTTTCGGATAATCTATTTATATATGAAAGAAAATATGAAATGCGCAATTTTAAATGCATATCAATAAGTTTTGCATACCTGTAACGATTGACTATAACTCTGCATCTGCGATTTTGAATCAGCTGTAATTTTTTAAATGTACTATTGGAAACTGACCACCAAACAGACTGGATCGGATAACAGTGGTGTATAGTAGTTTCTTATTAACCATCGATAGATACGATCGTCGTAAAAATTGGTGAGAGCGTACGGATAACTTTGTGCGTATTATCAATTACGACAAATACAGGAATCGCTAAAACATACAATGTAATCAATGCATCAAGGGAATGAAGACTATAAATGAGTGAGACCGTTACCATTATTGATGTGCAACCTCCTTGGCAGAAGATGCTACTTGATGATGATGATTATCAATTATATTATTAATATTACTATTGAATAAACACGGAAATCCAGAATGACTTCTAAAAAGCGAACGTGTTTTGTCAGTGAATACTCTTACCATTAATGACAAATTCCACTAACAACGGTTGGTGTCGCCAAGTAAAGAGAATAGCTTCTATTTTATCTGCGTTAGTTAATTTTTAACTCCCAGCATTTATAAAAACTTAAATATGGTGCTAGCAGATTTTTGTAATCTGTTACATATATTTTTGGTCTAAAAGATTGACCATATCCAAATCATCAGCATATAGCGTCCTTTCAATGTAAGGTAACTTACGTAAATCATCATATTAAACTTACGTAAATCATCATATTAATGAATAAGGAAATGAATTCCCTTTTTCTATAATACCATTATATGTGTAAATTTGTACATAATATAAAAGACGTCCAAGTCATAATTAACACATACATGAAACCAATAAGAATCGATTTTATGCAAATGGAACGAAATTAGTAATATATTTTTTGACGAGACCATTAGAGTATCGAAGAATATTCAAGTGGAATATATTATAGGCGTACATCTATAAATATACAGAACTTATACCGGCACATAAAAACATACACACACACTTTGTCTAATTTAATATTCGCGTGTTGCTCCCAATAGATCTTTTTTATTAAGCGCACATCGTTATCGTCTATATTGTATTTGTATAATATCTCTGTTAATTTATCACGCCTCACTCGATCGAACGCTTTTTCATAGTCTATGACGCAGGCCACAAGTTCTCTGTTCGCATTTACTGTTCGCTGAATTATTAATTTGAGTAATGAGTTCCTCTTTTTGCGATGAAACCAAACTGAGAGTCTTTTATGTTTGAATCAAGTTTATGCTCTTTCCTTGAATTTACTATTGACAACAGTAATTTTAGAGAATGGCTCATAAACGCTATTGTCCTATATTCCGAAATTACTTGCGAGGTATTCTTTTCTGGTATCGGGACAAAATTAATTTTCTTAAAATCTTCAGGTATTATGCCATTTTTATATATTTTGTTAAACAGGTTTAACAACCGGATCTTATATCCCAATGTTAAAAGTTTTATCATTTCTACAGGAAATTGATTCTCGCCCGGTGATTTATTATTTCTGGCCTTCTGTAATGCGTTTTCTAATTTGCATAGTTCTATACTTGGTGTTGTTTCTGTTTTTATGCTATCATCCATTGGGGCCTCGTTTGATCGTCTATAAACTTTTAATATACTCTAACCATGTTTCTTGTATATCTTTTCTGCCTGTACGATAATTTCCTTGTTTATTTCGTATATAACTAATCCCATGTTTTTTCTTCTTATTTACTGTCATCATTTCTTTAATTTTAACGTACATTTCTCTATGATTATGCCTTTCATCCAGCTTTTCAATCTCTTTACATTTATCTTCATACAATCTGGTCTTTTCTTCTGTACATGTTCTCGCTATGATTTTGGTTAACGTTTTATATTCTTCTCCATAACGATCTTTAGATGTTTTATAGTATGTATAATATCTAAGATATCTTGCGTCATCCACTGTTTATATATGCATTTTCCTCTGGCCGAAAGTGCGTTTTTTGTTGCCATAAGTATTTCTTGTTTCAACGTGATCCATGACTGTTGTTCGTTACATTTTCTAACATTTTTATCTGCATCATACAATTTGTTCAGCTCGTTTTGATATTTTACCTGAAATTCGGACATTTTCAGTTTCTCCTTGTCAACGACGTTTTTATATTTCTTTTCAGTTTTACAATTCTTTAACGATATTCGACACCTGACAAATAATAACCGATGATCTGTATTACAGTCGGCTCCTGGGTATGTATGGCAATTTTTTATTATATTTTTATACCGATTGTTTATAAGTATGTAATCTATCTGGTTTCGTATTTTATCTCCAGGGCTAGACCATGTGTAAATCTTCTATGTTGTTTAAACCAGGTATTGCAGATTATCATATTATGTTTTTCAGCAAATTCCACCAGTCTTTTCTGTTCTCCAAGCGCATATAATCTGCTGCATGACTTCCATGATCATCTCCGACTTTAGCATTAAAATCTGCAATAATAAAGACGATGCCATTATTTTTCACGCTTTTCTTTACTTCTTCCAGAAGATCATAATAAAATCTTGCTATTTCATTTTCATTGCTTTCTGCAGTTGGCGCATATACTTATATTACTGCAATCTGTTTAGGTTTCGTATTAAATCTTATTAATATTACTCAATGTGACTGGAATTATGGCTATAATTTTGTCCAGTAATTTTGTTTCTATTAGCACACCAACCCCGTGTTTGTGTTTTTCTTTTCCTGAATATAAGAATTCGTATTCCATGTTAGTTTTATATCTTCCATTTCCTATCCACCTTGTTTCACTAATTCCTAATATATCAATTTCAAGCCTTTTTTGCTTCTAAAGCGACATTTGCTAATTTACCCTTCTGGAATAATGATATTACAAATGTGATTTTCCGCCTGTTTTAACTCCGCATATTCTTAGCACCCTATTAGACTGCCTTGGCGGATAAGAATCAGCTTGACGGAGACTTAGGGCCATATTATAATTGGTTTTCATATGATGTAATACTCGGAAAAGATTAATGACGATGATATTCCGCTGCCTTGCGTCATATCACTATTTCGGGGTGATAAGCTAGCCTTTGGATAAAAATCCTAACCACAAATTTCTTCATGTATGCCTTTTCTTCCTGTCGTCCGTTGTTCACTTTTCCCCAGTTCGATGATCTTTGATTTTTTTTTTAAATCCAACAAATTTTTTAATTTTATTTATAAATTTTGTTCTGTTATCGATCGTTGAACTATCTATTTGCACTTCATTGAGTTCCTGCTTGTTATTAAAAACCACCTTGGGCTGGTTTTCAATTTATTAAAATGGTGAAGTAGCCTGCTATCGCTCATTATCGAGGCGAGGTTCCAATGTTTGTCATGTGTTGTGTCTTCTCAAAAGAAATCTGCAGACCCGTCTTTTCTGCTACTTCTTCTAGAAGGTTAATCTGTTCTACCCCGTATGTTAAATCTTCTGAGAAAATTAGTCTCTGATTTTAATTACGCGCCGTCTAAAACGTTGGAGTTTCCACCCAATTTTTAAGTTGAAGGTCGTGGTACTAAAGTAAAGGTTTTATTTATTGGTAAGTTGGCACAAGATAGTCGGCTAAACGATTCCTATCAAATTTAAAAGCGATCTAGCTAACTAATCGACGTTTCTTGGCCAAATCAATACCGAGTAGGTTGACATTGTTTTCTAAGGAATTTCCACCCAACAAGCTGGTACTTATTTACCGACAAATTAGTTTTTTTACTAAAGGAAATTTTTGTTCTTGAAGGGGTTTGAACTTGGTTAGTGCGACTGAGTTACCTTGCATTTCGACGACACCCGCGAAGATTATAGATAATGTTATTTATTTTGGAGAGAGAGAGAGAGAGAGAGAGAGAGAGAGAGAGAGAGAGTTACCCTGCATTATGACGACACCCGTGAATATTATAGATAACGTTATTTATTTATTAATTTTTTCTTAAATATGATTTACGATAATCGATTTTTTACTTTGCCTGGCTGCACGCTCTGTACTTAATGGATGAAGATAAAAACAAGTGTATTATGCAAATACAGTAATAACGGGTTCGAAATTTTTGATTAGATCGCTTTAACAGCGGTAGCGTTAGAGCTTTCTTCGCACGTCACAAATATGTTTTTATCGCGTCGGAGAATATCCTATTTCCTCTCGGCACATGACCCTCGATACACGGATCTAACTAAGAAGGTAATATATTTTTTGACGAAGTTTAACATCTGTTTCCCTATTTTACCAGCAGTGTTTTCGTTCGTTAGCTGAAAAATAAATACATATCCGATATATATACACACACACACATATATATATATATATATATATATATATATATATGTATGTGTAACAGTAGATTTGTTCTTGACGAGGTCCAGATGAATGTATCGTAACTTTTGGGGTGAATTTTGGAGAGTACGCACCCTCGATGATTCGTATAACACCGTTGGGGTTTTCCCTTGAGGTGAAGACGCTGTTTCGTTGGTTCATTACTGAAAAAAAAAAAAGGAAAACTTAGTTTGACGCGAGCAGTTAGTATAGCGGTTCGACACCCTTTTCAAAAAGTGCGTGCTGCATTTCTCGTTTAACCGAGATGAAGTTTTTCGATGTGTTCGGTGCGTGAGTACTTTTTTCTCGCGATATTCCGATCGTAAGCCATTTCGGAGGATTATAACCGAAGCAGCGGACGATTGTACAACATTTTTGGCGACCGGTGATAATATTTGCTTCAAACAATTCTAAATTATCATATATTAGTAGACTTTGTTAAACCGACTAGAAAGTCTGGATGTATATCGAGTAGGTTTCACTAAAATCGATTGAAAATTAATCGGATTTTGAATAAAATTATTCTTAGTTATGTTATTATTATAATAAATTATTTAGTTTGTAAAACACGGATTACATATGTTCGTGTTGTATTAAAATATAATCAGTTTATTGATGGAGTTGTAAAATCTTTATGATTATGTGATTTACTTCACAAATTTTGTACAGTTCTAGACCATCTGTTAGTTACTCATCAACTGAAATATATTTTTTAACTTTATTTTAAATATATTTAGTTTATTTTATATCTGTTATTCGTTATGTAGCTTATTATATTTTAATTTGCTTTTCCATAAAGCATCGATCCCCATACACGTCGGAGGTATTTAATATTTAAAATTTTGTCAGATAGTATAATAAACCAACCTGTGTCATATGTGGAGACGCCAGGCTCAGAATAGACAATGATTGTAGAATTTGGGATAATATCGTCAGAAGGCTTGAAAAAGAAAAAGATATTTTTATATTTAAAATATTGTCAGGTGGTTAAATAAACCCGTGTCATAGGTAGGTACTCCAGGCTCAGAATAGACAATGATCGAAGAATTGGGGATAATGTCGTCAGAAGGGTTGAAAAAGAAGAAGATATATATGTGCATAAAAATAGCGAGCTAGGGAGAGAAATATATTTAAAAGTACATTTTATTGATTTAAATATCAGTTCGGAGTAACGTTACTTTGGATTAGATTATATTTCGTGTGGAATTGTAATTGTACAACCGGTAATAAAATTTTTGTTACTTTAGTTCTAGTAAGTTGATAGTTAAAGACTGATTATTCTACGCATGTCTAAATCTGGGGAAACTCATTTGTTTTTTAACTGATCGTATAACTTCTCACATGATTTAGTTTTTTCCGCGTGTTTTATATACATATATATATATATATATATATATATATATATATATATATATATATATATATATATATAACGATATCACGATATGTTTTTATCTATCCACCCCCGGATGAAGGATTTCACCAATTTTTTCTATTCATTTCTGTTCTGTGCCTTTCGCAACCATTGCTTCCCGGCTACCTTCGATATATGATCGTGCCATCGTGTCCTCGGTCTACCCGGGTTTCTTCTTTTGTTTATCGGCCACCATTTTATGACCCGCTTTGACCATCTGTTGTCATCTCTTCGGTCTACTTGGCCAGCCCAATTCCACTTTATTCTAGCAATTCGTTCCAGTGCATCATCCATCTTCGTTAGTTCCTGTATCTGTGCATTTCTGTACCGATCCGATAATCTGATGTTGAGCAACATTCTGTCATGTGTAGTTTGGGTCTTTCTTATCTTCTGTAAGTTTGATTTGTATATGGCTATGTTTCTGCAGCATATACAAGGACTGGGAGTACATATTGACTATACAATCTCCTTTTCAGATGAATTGATATTTGCTTGTTTCGAAGTATTCCGCTTAACTTCCCGAACGCACCCCAAGACAAAGATGTTCTTCTGGCTATTTCTGTTTTCGTCATCATTTCTTTATTTGTTGTTATTTTTTGACCTAAATGTATATAATTATCTACTGAATTTATTGTTATTATTATTGTTTTTCCCGTGATAGTCATTATTTTTGTTTTTTGGAGGTTTATTTTTAACTCTATCTTGCTGTGGAACGTAGATTTAGGTCTGTTACTATCGTCTGTAATTCATTTGTGTTTGAACTTATCAATACTATGTCATCTGCAAACCCGAAGTGGTTTAGTTATTCACCATCAATTTTGATACATTTCGTATTCCAATTTAAATTTTTAAACATATTTTCCAATACGGAAATAAACAAATTCGTTGAAATTGTATCACGTTGTCTTACTCCTATTTTTATTGGAATCTTTTTTGTTTTCTTCCATAAGTTTACTTGCATTGTAGCACAGCTATAAATGTTCTTAATAATCTTAATGTATTTGTTATTAATTCCAATATCATTCAACGGATTTATCACTGCCCAGACCTCTACTGAATCGAACGCTTTTTCGTAGTCTATAAATGTCATGTAGAATATTATATTACATGTGGTCAGTGCATAAATATGGCTGCGAAACGTGGATAATTAATACAAATAGTGAAAAAAGAATCAACGCGTTTGAGCTATCATAGGATATTGAAAATATCATGGACAGATCGTATTACAAACAAAACGGCAATGAGAAGAATTGGAGGAGAAGAAAATAAACTAATGAAAGACATTAAAGAAAGGAAAGTAAAATATGTCGCTCATAAGATCAGAGAAGGCGGATTATTCGTAACTGTCATACAAGGAAAAATACCATCGAAACCAAAGTGGAAGGGCGGAAGCTGGAATTAATCACTTCGAACCATCATTACTTAAATTATAAGAAAAGCTAGAGATCGGAATTTATGAATATAGTATGATGTATACAAACTCCTGAACTTATAATCGAAAAAGAACCAGCGTTTTCTAGATTGTACAAAGTAAATTACGGTGCGAAGAGCATTGCAAGTGTTTTTTTCAGATTATATACACAAAAAAATGACGCGAGAAGCATTGCGCGCGTTTCTTTTTGACTATGTCGAATGAAATTATGATGAAATATGTCAGGTTCGACAAATATTAAAAAGGCGCACATTTAATTTTCTTTTTAATGAATTTTATAATTTTTCAATCGAATTTTTAATTAAGAAATAATTTCTGGAATATTCGAAATAATAATCCAGGCATATGCAGCAAAAAGCAAATTAACTTATAACTAATATGATCGAACTGAAATTTTCAAAATACATTTATATATATATATATATATATATATATATATATATATATAATATGTATATAATATGGACATTAGTGATGAAAATAGATGATATGTTGTATTAAATATTTATACTACAGGTTGATATGTAATTGAATATGATCATGTGTACGCTGTTCTGTAAACTAAGAAAATATCTGAAATTACTTATGAGCGGGATTCCTTTACTTATATTACGTGACAGGAATTTTTATGAAAATACATTTAAATAAGTACCAAGAAAAATATGATTAAAAATTTTATGTGATGTTCAGGGGGGTCAGGGGTTCATAATTTCTTTAATTATTTAATAGAGTACAGTTATGTACAAAATTTCATTGAAATCGTTAGAACTGTTTTCGAAATGTTTGAGAGCACATACACACATCCCCCATACACATATATATATATACACACACACACATATATATATATGTGTGTGTGTGCGCGTGTGCGTGTGTGTGTGTGTTATATATGTGTGTGTGTATACATATGTATGTATATATATATATATATATATATATATATATATATATATATATATATATATATATAAATTAAAGTTACGTCAGGTTGAATGTCTCTCTCTCTCTCTCTCTCTCTCTCTATATATATATATATATATATATATATATATATATATATATATATATATATATATATATAAAATATTTTATGGGACTATGTAAAAATTTCTTGTTTTAAAGAAATGTATACTTGCTTTTGAATAATGAATTAGGTACTAAAACATCTACCTGTACAGGAAATCAATCATGATTTGGAGGTCCCTCCTATTAAACTAGACAGGAAGAAAGAATGAGTGAAAGAACGAAAGAAAGAAAGAAAGAAACGTACATTTAAAAATAATTTACATAAAATAATAAAAACAAAAATTTTAAATAATCATTACGTAACTGCCATGATGGCTCGCAGTATATGAGAATTAATGTAAAGACGCGTAACATAGTAAAGAAGAATTTACACTTATAATGTAATGATAGTAAATATATATATATATATATATATATATATATATATATATATATATATATATATATATATAAAAACTCTACAGCGAAAAAGGAAAAGTTATAATAATAATAACAACAAAGCAAAATATAGAATGTTACACAATGGCTGAGTATAGAAGAAATGATAAATCGTAAAATTAATCCCATATAACGTTACAGAAAGTTATGTTTGAGCCTCCTATGTTCATATTTACCATACATAAATTGAAATTTCCTAGAATCGTAATTATCGATTGAAGAATTTAAATGATTATCGTGGACTAAGCAGTCATCGCAGAATTTACGCGTTAAATTTAGTATACGCTCCTTAATAAAAGATATGTTTAAGGTAGTATGCGTATGAACGATTCTGTAGTATTTAGGAACATTTAGAATACATGTGAGACACCTGTTTTATAATAATTGTAATTTATTAAAATTGGCATTTGAAACAAAGCTCTAAACTGGACAACAGTACGTGATTACGGGACAAATAAGTGTTTTATACAGAGTGAATTTATTATTAACACTAAGAAATGATTTTTAGTTAATTAATGGATATATGGCAATGATTGACGTGTTCAGAAAAATTTAGTCTGTTATCCAAGATTATTACCACAAGGTAACGAACATGTTTTGACCAGCTCACTACGGTGGAATTAACTCCAACTTCAGCGGGTAATGTGTGACGCCTGCGGATAAAAAATGTAGTTTCAGTTTCAATTTGTCATTTTTTATCATAACGCAAGATTCGATTTATTTTAACTTATTAGCTAATTGCTTTAAGTATATAAGAAGTATAGAGAAGAGTTGTGTCGTCCGCATAAAGAGTAATCTGAACATCGGGCGAATTATGGAAATTAGATAAAAATCAATTAACGAGAAAGGGACCCAGAAAACTAATTTGAGAAAACCCTGCTGAACATGTTTTCAAAGTAGACCTGGACTGGTTGATGGTAACGTAAAATAATCTGTTTACTAAATAGCTGTGGAATAACATTAATTACATAACGAGTGAATTGTCATTGTACCATTTTATAAAAAATACCTTTATGCCAAGTTGTATCAAAAGCTTTCGCTGTTTTGGCAGATCGTACATTAAGCCTGTTATATAAATTTCGTGTACAGTTTATTTCTACTTTTCGACGGACACCTGTTTTCCATAATTATAGAATCTGAATATACATACATACATATATATATATATATAATTCATATATTACACTGCACAAACACACTGATATAAATTCTTATATGGTGAAATTTGTACGTGAAATATAAATATAGTCCTATTAGCGTATTCGGTATAAACATTAACGATATTATATAGGCACCTCTCCTGAACGTTTATTTGGCGTGTGTTTTTTGTATGTAATCGACTTACAAAATTATTTATTATTATTAAATTAAATTAACGTGCCATGTACAGAAGCTAAGGCTAGAGGCACGGTAGAAAAAGAGGATTCGATTGAGGAATAGAGATCGGAACGGTAGTGGAAGGTAATTAGATTTAACAATGAAACATGACCATCTTTGAAAAGAAGATGAAACGAAGGAGAAAGATTAAGAGACGGTCGATGTGCGGAATATGAGGGACAATCAACTAGAATATGGGAAATGGAGAGCATAATGTTCAGTCGGAACACGCTGGAGCCAAAGTTTTATTAATAAGATACGCATGATTGAAATCTGTATGGGCCAAGCGCAATATGGTGATGACCACATCATCTCGGCGACTTGGAAGCGAATCGAATGTTTGATTTGTCGCAGTTTGTTGGTTTGTGACGTCAGCTGCTACTTCTTCTGCCATAATGCGAGAAGCTCATTTATGATGTATTTCCTAACGTCAGGCGCTGGAACTGGAACATTCAGAACCGGCAAAAACGTAGCAGCTTGACTGGCCGCTTTATCAACTAGTTCGTTCCCATGAACCCCGGCATGAGCTGGGATCCGGAGGAATGTCATTTTATGACTCGACCCCGCCAATAACATTTTCATAACTTTCTTGGCTATGGGGTGCTGATCATGATTGAAAACGTCGCAGAGATTGCGTAGTGCTGAAAGACAGTCAGAACATATAATCGAAGGTTTATCAACATCGGAGCACATTAAAGATTCTATAGCAAGATAAATCGCGTATAATTCAGCTTAAGTAACGGATATCGTTTGCGGTAGCGAATATTGAATGAAGATTGCTCCATCCCTGATAACTGACCAGCAGACAAATCCTTTGAACAGGGATGCGTCAGTGTATAACATGGTAAATTCATATGGACGTGAATTTCTTTCTTGATTTCTTGGATGGGCACGTTTTCTCTCCATAGTTTGTTGATTTCAAGATCCAGGCGAACCAAATTGTCTTTCCACGGAGGCAATATTGCGGTGTTATGAGCGATTGACTGCGGATTTAAGGGAAGTTAACGCCTTTAATATGTTGTCAAAGACGGTCGGATCTGATTTAAGTTCAAAGAAGCT